>NW_004624738.1:8669120-8788785 GCF_000247695.1 Heterocephalus glaber | reverse complement strand
GAGAGAGAGAGAGAGAGAGAGAGAGAGAGAGAGAGAGAGAGAGAGAGAGAGATTGGAGAGTGGCTTATGTATAAACCCAACAAAATATATATAAGCTCTATATGAAGAAAATTACAACACTCTGTTGAAGGAAAACTCTGATAAAAATATTTCATGTTTATGGACAGGAAGATTCAATAGTTTTAAGACATCTTTTTTTCTCATTTGATAGATTCAACACAATACCAATCAGAATCCAGCAAGTCATATTGTGGATTTCAACAAACTGATTCTAAAGCTTGTATGGAAAAGCAAAACCCCCAGAATAACCAACACAATACTGAAGAAGAACAGAGTCAGAAGACTGACACTACCTGACTTCAAGACTTACTGTAAGTCTACAATGATCAAGGCAGTATCATACTGGTGAAAAAAACAGACAAGTTAATGGAACAGAAAAGAGAGCCTAGAAATAGACCCTCACAAACAGTCACGTGGCCTTTGACCAAGGAGCAAAGATAATTCAATGGGTAAAAGACAGTTTTTGCTGCTGGAACAATTAGACATACACAGGCAAAATCAATGGATCTAGACACAAGCTTGACACTCTTTGTAGGAATTGTCTCAAAGTGGATCACAGACTTAATTGCAAAACTATAGAGACTATATAGGACAAAATCTAGGTAGTCTTGGGTTTGGTGATGACTTTTTAGATATACCACCCAAAACATGACTCATAAAAGAAAAAATGGCCTCATTGGACTTTAATAAAATGAACATTTTTGCTCTGTGAAAGACACTGTTATGAAAAGGGAAAGACAAGTTATAGCCTGGGAGAAAATCTTTTCAAAACATGTATATGATGAAAAATGTGTATCTCAAATATACAAATAAGTCTTAGGCTGGGGAGGTATATTAGTGGTAGAGCCCTTGCCTAGCATCCACAAAGCCCTGGGTTCCATCCCCACTATCAAAACAACATCCTACCAGTTTAAAGATAGTGAAATATTGGAATAACACCTAACCTCTCAAAAAAAGACACACAGGTGTCAAATATGTAGACAGAAAGATATTCAACATCACATGTCACTAAAGAATTGCAAGTTAAAATAGTGGTGGCTACCACTTCACTCTTAAAGTGGCTAAAACCCTAAACACTGACGATACCAAATGTTGAAGAGAATGTGGAGTAACAGGAATGCAAATGGCACAGCCACTGTGGAAGATTGTTTGGCAGTTTCTTATAAAGCGAAAAGTTCAGGTAACCCTAAACATATAGGCTTACCACATGATCTAACAATCATACTCTTAGGTATTTGTCAAAATGATTTGAAAGCGTTGCTAACACAAAAACCTATGCACAAATGTTATAGCAGCTTCATTCATAGTTGCTTATAATTAGAAGCAACCAAGATATTCTACAATAGGTGAATAAATAAACAAACTGTGGGATGTAAATACAATGGACTCTTCATCAATAAAGAGAAAGATGCCATCAAGCCCCAAGAAATCATGGAAGAAACTTAGGTATGTGTTAAGTGAAAGAGCCTGTCTGTAAAGGCTACATGCTGTATGATTGAACTATATGTCAGTCTGCACAGGGCAAAGCTAGAGGGACAGTAAAGATCAGTGGTTACTAGTGGTGTTTAGGGGAGAGTGAAAGGGACAACTACATGGAGCACAGGCCATTTTTAAGGTGACAGAATTATTCTGTATGATACTAGAACAGCAAATGCAGGGCACCATGCATTTGTCAATATCCATAAAATTATACAACATAGAATGAACCCTAACATAAACCATGGGTTATAGTTAATGATGTGTTGATACTGGTTCATCAATGTAACAAATGTACCCCAATAATGCAAGATATTAACAGTAGGGGAAACTGTGTATTGTGGGGGTTAGAGTACAAGGGATAGATGGAACCTTTATACTTTCCTGCTGTAAGTTTCTGCAACTCTAATACTGTCTTAATAATGTCTGTTAAAATTTAAAAGTAATTAACATATTTGGATGTAATTGCAGCTGATAATAATAGAGTATCTCAGGATACTTCTAGTTAATACTTATTATCCTGGTATCCCATCTGGATTAATATTTGTGCCTCTCAAAAGTATACTGAGTTGGATGATCACTTATATGGTCACCTCAGACAAAAGAATATTTGTGCTGTTATATAAAGAGCTCCTATAGATCAAAAGAAAAAGGATAATCCAGGAGAAAAATAGGCAAAGTATATGAATAAACTTCAGTGTTTAACCTATTTATAACTAACTATGGGTAAAGTGAGCTTTTTGGGTAGTATTTTATATAATAGATCATAGTTCAAAGGAAAAATTCAATCTATGCCTTTTAATTAGGCCATTTACATTTAATTTTTTATTACCATCCTTGGAGTGGCTATATTAATGTCATACAAAGCAGGGTTCAGAGTAAGAAATACTTCTAAGGATAAAGAAGATCACTTCATAGAGAATCAATTCACCAAGAGGACATAGTAATACCAGACATAAACATGAAACAAAATCAGAGACCAATAAGAAGAAACAGACAGGGCCAGGGATTTAGCTCAGTGGTGCCACTGCCTGCCTCAAAAATGCAAGGTCCCGAGTTCGATCCCTGGTACCAAAAAAAAAAAAAGGAAGAAGGAAGAAGAGGAAGAGGAAGAGGAAGAAGAAGAGGAAGAGGAAGAAGAAGAAGAAGAAGGAGGAGGAGGAGGAGGAGGAGGAGGAGGAGGAGAAGGAGACAAACCCCACAGGCATAGTTAGGGATTGCAAATCCTCATGTTCTTATTAATTGTTCTATTCTTGTTATCTATCTCTATTCTGTTTAGCTCTTTAAATGTTTGCTCAATCTTGAGGCCTTTTTCAGATTACTTTCTAGTCTCTAGTTTCTCGGCTGTGAGTTACTCCATTTGCTGGGCCGGTAGAATGTCTGTCTGGGCTTTGGACTTCCCCACACGCTTTAAATCCTTGTCTGGGAGCTCAGCTTCAACAGGAGTTATTTTCACAGCAACCTCGGGGTGGCAAGCCTCTGTACAGGTAATTTCATTATTGCCTCCGACTTTTTTGGGGGGTTGGCCTCTTTTGAGTCTCTATGATTTCTGCTTCATTTTTGCTACCTAGAAAATCTTTTTTTCTTGTTTCTGAGCTTAGCTCTATTTTCAAATGAAATTTTAAAAAGTTATATAACATTTTGCTATTTGGAACAAGTCTGGGAAATTCCCATATCTGATTTGATTTTGGTTTTGATTAGATGTCTTCATAGATCTCCCAAGACAAAATATTGAAGTCAGCCTTCACCTTCTCTCTCTGCTTGTTGTCTTTTGTCCTGAATTATAAAATTATAAGTTTTTTTAACTGAGAAAAAATTACATTTCAGGATTTCAAGAGGGGCCCGCCTGTTTGAGGAGACCAGAACTTGCTTTGTGGAAGATGTTCTATTGTTTCAGAATGCACCATTTGAGCTGACCCCTGAGCTCTGTTAATACAAAGCAAAGACCGGCCTATGTCTTGTTGAGTATGAGAAAGCACTCTGGGACCCTACAGGAGATCACTGACTCATGAGATGTTAACACCCGTTAGTAATATACATTTAGTGAATTGGTTGGATTATGTCTCCCAGGGTTGTTTTATCTAGAATGCTACCATCTCCTAATTTGGAATCAGACTATTCTATGCCTGAAATTCGTGTGTTCTTGCAAAGCTGTGTGTATTACTCTGGGGTCAGTTGTTTGCATCCGATGAGGAGCTGCGTAGGGGACAGAAGGGCTCACTTCCTCAGTTTAGGCGGAAGCTCCCAGGCACAGCCCAACTAGGGCTGGGAGTTGGTGTCCCACAGGAGGTGCAATTTTATTTTACTTTATTATTTTTTTAGGAGGTGATATTTTAATCACCAGCTTTGGAGAAATGTCCTGTAGGTATTGTTTGACACCCCCCATGATCAGTAATGCAGGGAAGTGGCTAGTTATGGGAAGGACAAGAGAGTATAGGTGGCAGAGGTGAGAGGAAAACATGACTTCCTGGGGATGGGGTGACTTGGGGTCACTTAGACCTGGACTGCAAAGAGAGGCAGGTGGGAAAAGCTTCATCCTGAGGTGTGCAGGGCTTGAGAAAACTTGGAAGTCAGCTCTGGGCCTAGTGCTCTCAGCAGAGCCACTTCTTAGAATAGTGATAAGATGCATCTGGTAGGTACTTCTGTTCTTGCCAAGGTTTCCCCTGACTCTAGCTGTGGTGTGGAGAACTAGCAGGAAGGCTGGCCCATGCTTTGTGCTTGGCAGGAGCAAGAGGCCTAGTGGCTCTGGGTACAAAGGGGCCAGGAGGGAGCTGGGTACAGTGGAGGTGGGTGGGGTTGAGCAGGGAGCAGGCTGGAGCATGCAAGGCTTTGCAGGCACTCAAGGAATTGGGCCTTATCTTGTAGGCCATGGGGAGCTACTGAAGGACAGTAAGAAAGATGGTGGTTTACCATACCCTGCCCCCCAGAACTGGGGATTGAACCCAGGGCCTCATGTTTGCTAGGCAGTTGCCCTCCCTGTGAGCTAAACTGCTGAAAGACACTACAAAAGATGGTGGTAGCCGGGTGCGGTGACACCACTCACCTGTAATCCCTGTACTCTGGGAAGCTGAGGCAGGAGGATCCCAAGTTTGAGTCCAGCCTGGGCAACTCAGTTACTTAGCGAGACTCTGTCTCAAAATAAAAACTATAAAAAGGGAGGGAAGGGCTGGGAATGAAGCTCGGTGTGAAGGCCTGGATTCAATCCCTAGACTGCATACATACATACAAAAAAAAAAGAGTGTGGTATGATCAAACTTGTATTATAGACACTCTTTCATGACGTTATAGAGGGCTGCAGTGGGCACCTGCTGCTTTTGTCCCTCTGAGGATACAGAACCCCCTCCTGAGGGGACCTCTTCCATGCGGTCTGGTGAGAACTGATTGACTTGTCCCCCAAACAGCGAGTGTTCTCATGACCCAGGCTAGGTCAAAGGAGCATCTGAGCTGGCCACCCTTGCTGCTTCAGGTACGGAGCTGCGATCCCAGCTTGTGGCACCCAGCTGGGCCCAGAACTTGGCCAACAGAGCTGCTAGGAAAGACCGTCTTATTTTGGTGAAGTCTTTCAACTGGTAGGATGGGAATGTAGGGCTACTGGTGACCAAAAAGTCATGCAGAGAAAATATTTCTGAGATGGCAAGAGACAGAGCCTGAAGGATGGGGTTTGAGGCACAGGGTTCAGCCATAGATAACACCAAGTGGAAACAGGCAGCTGGAAGAGCGAACCCCAAGGACGTTGCTGAGATACTAGATCCAGACATTCCTGATGCTTACTCCATCTTCCCTTTCACGTAAGCCAATATTTTTTTCTGCTTAATCCGCTTTGTTACATTTCTTTCACTTATGAGTGAGAGTGCTAACAATGGTGTGTTCTCCCTGGTCTGCTCTTCTCTAGACTCAGTATCCCCGATACGCGTTACCTCTGAGGTGGTTTGTAGATGTCCTCCGCCCTAGTCATCCTCTTCTGGATTAAGAAGTACACACTAATTCCCTGGGGAAGAGTTATATTACAATCAAGTACACGATGGACTCTTCTCTGAAGAAATTGAGATATGAGTTTGATTCCCAGGGCTCAGGTGGTGGTGAGGCTTTTGGGGTCCTGGCCATGGCTGTGATCTGGGGGTATCGCCACATCTATGAAGAACAAACCAACTCGGCTCAACTAAGGGAGTTCTGCAGTCAGACCTGGAGCAACCTCGGTTTCTAAGTGGGAGGGAAAGGAGTGTGTCCCTCCTTTACAGTCCAAAGCATCCAGGGCTGCCCCCAAATACAGACGAAACCACTCAGCCATCTTTACTGTGAATGAGCCAATTCATAATTTAAAAAATGCTCTAAGAAAAGTCGAGAGGAAGGGAGCAGGGGAAACACAGAGACGTGTTTCTATTATCTGAGCGGAGGTGTGGTGTAAGTGTGTCTGTATGGGGTGTGTGTGTGCACACATGGAGCAGGAAGTGGTGTGATCACTTCTTTCCTGATCCACAAGGTGCTGCAGGCCCCTTGGTTGAGGAGACCCGAGGACCTGGCTTTGCAGGAGCAGACCATGCTTAAACGCCAAGAGAGTGAGCCCTCCAGGCTCCACAGGGCCTCCCGAACCCCACCCAGTCCTGCTCTGTCTTCTTCTGGCTCCTAGCAAGTTACAAAATGAAAACCCAGGCGACTGGTGCTTGGATAACCCCAAGTCTTATGGCCTTATGGGCCCACCATGACTTTTAATATACAAGAGAAAATGGATCAAGCCCTCAGCCCCAAAGAGGGAAACCCAGGGCTTCCTGTAATACTTCTGGGGATTTGCTCCCAGTCCCTCTTTACTCTGATAACTATGCTTCTACTGAATGCCCTCCCTCCTTTTCTTTCTTCCCTCATTCTTCCTTCCTTCCTTCCTTCCTCCCTCCCTCCCTCCCTCCCTCCTCCTCCTGAGGTTATTTTCTCCTTTTTGTCTTCTGTCAAAACAAACGTAAAACACAGCTCTTTCCCTGGATTCCCCCAGAGAAGCTCTAGCATAAAGCATACGTAACATAGTCTTTCCTACATGTAACTGGGAGACCTAGTTGCATTTAGCACAAAAAAACACCTTAAAGTCAAATATCAGCTGTTGCCTTTGTTGTGTTCCACCCTCCTTCGAGTCAGTCTACCTCCTGGAGGCCCAGCTTCCCCTTCGTTTCTCCCATGGGATGGCTCAGCCCTAACCCTACCCCTACCCTACTGCCTCTGGGCCACCTCAGCCTGCTCAGAAGCCCGCTCAGGACCAGCTTTGAAATGACTTTTCCTTTACCACAATCAAATCATTACTTTCAACTCCTTCCCCTACCAGCCTCCACAGCCATGTAAAGATACATCATCCCTTTGATAGGAATTATGTCACCTCCTTGGAGGGCAGAAGTAGATGGAATAATTCTGTTGGTTGTTTAAATAGCAACTTTTTCTTTCCTGCTGCTCAAGCTTAACTACAACCCAGAGATGTCTGCACTGGCCCCACCTGCCCAGTTTGATACACCCTCTCCCCCTGGCTCTATCATCTCTCAAGTCTGCACCCCGAGTCCCCTTCTGCCCTACAATCTAAGAGCCCCTCTTGAAACAGCCCAAGTCTTTATTTCCCAAGTCTTCCACCTCCCAAGCTGGAGTACCAGTCTTGGGGTCCTTGAGGCATAGGACCCTCTTCCTCCTCCTCCAGCAAGATCTAAGAGCCTGCTGGTTGCCTCTGTGTGGCTGAGGGTCTCACAGTGCAGGATTCAGACCCAGGGCCCCTAGGGCTGCCAGGCCCCCAGCATCGGGCTGAGCACCAGCTCATGGGAAACATTCACCTGGCTGACCAGAGCTCTGCCGTGCCCTGGGCTCTAGAGGGATGAACTTAGACTGGGATTTGCTCCCCAGCCTTGCACAAACTGTAGGCCTGTTTTTCAGACTGGTGTCTGAGCAGGGAGCCTGGGAAAGTTAAGGAGCCCCATCCTGAGAGGCAAGACTCAGATCCAGGCTGTTCCTACCTGAAACTTACTTCCAGGGGTAGGTAACCCCCTCCCGGACTTGGGCCTCTGTCCACATCTGAAGAATAAAGGGCTGGCTAGATGCTGAGAGAGCTAAACCAGTCATGGGAGGTGGTGATCTTACTTGGGGCAGGAGTCCTTCAGAGTGCCTAGAGTGAGGCACCCTGCAATGGCAGAGGCTGTCCCCAGGGGAAGGGCTGTGTGGCCACTGCCCTTGGAGGCTTAGGATGCTGGGTTCTGAGGAACTGAAGAGTCCCGTGTGCCTGGGATGTAATGGGTCCAAGAGGGAGTCACTCAGGATAAGATTGGAGACAGGCAGATGCTGAGACCAGATCTCAGTGCCATGGAGACCCTGGAGGAAGTTTTCAGAAGTGGCCTGGCATGATCTATCTATATTCTTAAAAGATCATGTTCAGGCTTGGGATGTACCTCTATGCTAGAGCCTTTATCTAGCATGAATGAAGCCCTGGGTTCAATCCTCAGCTCTGAAGAAAGGGTGCCTCTGGGGAGAACAGACTGGCAGGAGGTGCAGACGGACTTGGATGGAGGTGAGAGAGGAGCAGCCTTGTCCTAGGAGGACGCAGGGGAGATGAAGAAGAGCGCTAGAGGCCGAGGCACGTTTGTGGGGAGACGTGATTGTTGTTCCCATCACTATGGTGGGTGAAGATGCTGGACACCTTGGCTCTCCCAGTACCTAGTCAGGGCTACTTCACCAGGACTCAGTGGCCATTTATATGCCAATGAGCTCAGCCAGCCTCAGAAGGAAGGGTCATCAGATCCACGGAGAGCTCACACACCTTTGCTGCCAATTTAGATATTATGGTTTAGATATAAAGTCTCACGTGTTCAGAGCTGGAGCTTTTGGAAGGTGAGTGGACGCTGTACTCATCAGGGATGGCTGAATGTACTGTTAGGAGGAGGGGCCTGGTTAGAAGAGGCGTGGCACTGGGGCCGTTTATTCTAGACGTGGTTCTGGTTCAGCTTGGCTACTCCAACCCTTAGATGGCTTTGGGCTGACTTCCTGCTTCAGGGCTCTACTAGCCAGGCCTGGCAGACAGGTGACTCAATCAATTGGGCTTGCTTGGACTATGATTGGTTGGTGCTCTTTGGGATTAGCAATAGAGGTGGGGTCCTGTGAGACCGGGAAAGAGAAAGAACAGCAAATAGGAGTTTGATGTGAGAGGAGAGGCCACTTGCTAAATAAAATGTAAATCAAGGCCACAGTGGCTGCCAAGGAGAGAAAAGTAGCTGATGAAAACCATATGTCTCTGAGTAAGTGGACCGAGAAGCCTGGTCTGTGCGCATGTTGAGGATGTTGCTGTTGGTCTCCTATGCAATGGAAAAATCTCCTATTTGAAAGAATACAGTGTTAAGAGGCACTCTGAGACAAACCACGTTTCGCAATTAAGTAGTTTACAAGGTCAGTAAAGGAAGGAGAAAATAAACCAGCTGAAAAGGTCTTGCTCAATAACAAAATTTGTTTAAAAGTTCAATGTCACACTCCAAAACGGTAAGATAGGCTCATTCTGTAGCTGGTTTTGTTTTTGTTTTTGTTTTTTTCCTAAAAACTTCTTCAGGGATAGAGAAGCATGTAAAAGTGCTTTTAGCACTGGTGTTGCTATTGCACTTCCTAATGTTTGAAAAATGAGAGTAATTTTGTAAACAAATGCAAACTGTCAATTTTTACTTTTTCTAAATTGACCTTGAAGAAACTAAAACCAAAGACAAACTTCACTATTGCTCACTCTTAGTCTGCAGAATGGAATTCGAATTTCTTCACCCAACATTCCAGTATGATGGGCTTCCAACCTGAATTTCCCTCCATGGAATCCTGCTACCCTCTGACCCTGCCCCAGTCCATGGTGTTTCCAGGGCCCTCGTGGTCACCAACCTTTCCCTGGGATGCCCTTTCTCCGGGCTTGCTGGGAAAATGTTAGCTATTCCTTTGGGAGAATGTGCTGGGGATGGCCCCAGGGTGCATGCATGCATTTCACCACTGAGCTGCATTCAAGCACGTGAGCCATTCTTGAAGGATGTCAGTGTCCAAATTCTATCTGTCCCACTATGATTTCCATCTGATTCTTGTGCTCAGATCCAGTTCCCCATGAAAGTTGCTGTCTTGTCATCTCTTTCCTTGACCGTATTAATCACAGCTATTTTAAAGTCTGGATCAGAAAACCCCAAGATCTGGATCCCCTGTGGGGCTGTTTCTATTATGGAGATGCTTTCGGGCTCTGACTGATGTTACCTTTCATCACAGAGGATTTATTTTTGCTTTCCGGAAGGCAGAGAAGAGGAAGGTCATCCTAATCCAGCCTGGGATTGAGCTGGTTTGCCACTGGCGGTTTCTTTGTGAGGCTTGCTCTATTTCTGGCTCACCCGTCCTCCTCTGCATAACTTCTCTGGGGTGTTCACTGAGAGCTCTTTGGTGGGATTTCAATTCCAAGTCTGTTTTTCAAGCCCCACGAGGCTGCCAACAACTCTGCTCAGCTCCTGGTCTCTCAGCCGAGCTCTAGCACTTCGGTGGGCCCTTGGGGAAAAGAGCCTTTGACTCTGGTGTTGACCTCAGGGGCCTCTCCTCCTCCAGAGATCCCTGGCCCTGCGTCCTGCTGGCCTTGCAGTTTGAACTCCAGATCTGACTCCCAGCCACAGGAGACTACCCAAACCTCCCACTCAAGTTCTCAGTGACTTCACCCCCACTTTCTCCTTGGTATTTACCCCTTGGTCACCTGCTGCTCACTAATCAGCAGATGCTCCCAGGGGCAGAGCAGCTTTGAACGTCACCTCTCTATGCCCCGCCCTCTGCTCCTGAGCTTTCTGGTCCGTCTGCCTTCATACAGATGGCTTTGGGATTCTAAACTGACCCTTTGCTCATGCCTGATGGGAGGACTGGCCCCCAGTGAGTAGCTAGGACATGCTCAGAGGTGGAACAAATGCTCTCCCACTCCATTACAATGTGATCTCCCCTGGGATCTTTCCTTCACCACTGGGTTCCCTGGCTGATCTCCTCCTGGCTTTAAATGTCCCTGGTGCCTGGGGATTTCTATGTCTGCCTGCAGCCTGAACCTCTGTTCTGAGCCCTTAAACCCATGTATCTATCCACTCTGTGTCTGTGACAGACACCTCAAACTCAGCACATCCAAAACCTTGTTCTTCCACGCAAACCTGCATCTCCTTCCCTTCTGCTGCTCCTTGGGTCAGAATCCTGTGGGTCACCAAAGACAGTTTTTGCTGCCTCCCCTCGAACATCCAGGGTCCAAGTGTGGCAGGTTCCACCTTGAGGTGTCATGTGAGGTCATCCAGTTCCCTATTTCTTGCAGCTACAGCCTCATCCCAGCAACCTGTCCCCTCCTGCTAGCCACTCAGTAGTCTCCTCACAGCTCCCCGCAGAGCTCCATGGCCTCCTTCCAGCACCTTCACCAGCCACCTTACAGGGAGAGTGATCCCTTGAAAACAGAAATCTGATTATGTCATTTCTCGGCATCACACCCTCCAATGACTTCCTGTTGCCTTTAATGGAAAGCTTTGAGGATAGACCCTGGCAGAGCCATGGGCCCTGCGGGGTCTGCTCTCCTGGCTCTTGCCCCTGGCCCACAGGCTGCCCCACAGCCTTCTCTGTCCGGCCGGAGTGGCAGGGTTGTCTCGGGGGTCCCTTCCTACCAGCTGGTCTCTTGCCAGGAAACACCTTTCCCTCTCTGCTCGATGTCCCCTCCTCAGAGGAGTCTCTGACCTCTGAATAGATTACGTAGGCCTGTTAACTCACTGCCATTGTGTCCCCTACTCAGGTCACAGCACGGCTGTAACTGCATAGTTAATTGAGTGACCACTAACTGTGTCTCTCCCCAACTATCCTCCGATCTCCTTGAGACCAGAGATTGTGTCTGGCTTGGTCACTGCTCTATTCCCAAGGGTTGCAAAGTACCTAGAAGACCTTAAAACAGTTCTAAATGCTGTTTTAAGTAAATGGAATAAAAGTCAGACAAGGAGGCAGATGGTTACCCCAAGCCCCAGCCTCACTGCCTGGCTGGGAGCACTCAGCAGGAGAGCGGCTGGGACGGGATTTTAGTAAGCAAATGTCTGAGAGCATGGCCATAGAATAAGAAATTCGAAATTCTACATTGCTGAGGCAGTCTTCTTATTGTTGAGTAGGAAGCACTGATTAGGAAGTCCGGAGCTCTGGGTTCCAGTCCCAGGACTGGCACAAATCATGACAAATAGCAGTTTTATAACTTTGCGGTTTATAAGGCATTTCCACAAATAGGATCTCATTAGGTCCTATTAGGCTCTGTGACAGCCAGCAAGCAGCTTTTAGAGGCCCGGGCGGGGTGGGGTGGGGGGAGGAGCCTCATAGGCAGCTGTGCTGTGGTCTCCCCTGGTCCTGAGCTAAGCCTGTGTCCACTCTTCTGCTAAAGTGAAGGCGCCAACAACATGACCTCCAAGGTTTGTCTATGAAATTTTAGGATTAAAAATTCACAGGCAATTAAATCATAAAGCAAGTTTGTGGAGACCCATTTCTTGGCACATAGCTATCGCTCACCTTCAGCACTAATGACAGGGCCGTGTCACCAGAGGTGCCTAGCATTCTCAGTGGTAACTTACCATGGTGTTACCTGGAAACAGACTGTGAAACAGGTCTTTTGTGTAGGTTGTTTGAGAGCCAATCCCAGGGATCAGAAGGGAGAGGCTGGGAAATGGCAGCAAAGAGGAAAGGTGTGGTGGACGCCCGGGTGTGTTCGGTCTACTCTGTCTCTAAGGGCCTTGACTGCACCCAGGACCCCTCCTGAGTTGTCTCCCAGGAGCATGTGTGAAGGGCTCTTTTTCTGCCACCTCCCACCCCCACTGAGTCCCGGCAGTGGGAGGGGACTGAGCTCATGTGGCCCTGTCTGCACAGCAGTGCCTAAAACCAGGGTATGATGTGGGGACCAGGGTGTCTGATGCAAGTTGGAAAAAGGACAGGGTCACTCTCCTTGGGGCCCAGGGACATTTCCTTCCACACTCCTACCAATTCTCCCTATTTTCTGAATGTCAAGGACTCTCTCCCTCTTTTCTGAGAGCTCTTGAATAACCGGGGCCACTGAAAATGGGGAGAGAGGATGTCTGTCATCTGAGCTCAGTAAAATCTTGGGAAAGAAGCAGCTGTCCTTCTGCTGGGCCCTGAGTGACAGCTGGGATGGAAGCTGTGACAGCCCTGCCACAGCCAGGCTGGGGTGGCCTATGTGTTGTTCCCCTTGCACATGTGGGGCGCCCCCAGGAGGGAGACCCTCACCAGCCTCCCTGGTGACCTAGTACTTCCTAAACTCCAGTCTTTGTTTCCCTCAGCCTTCCCTTCTGATTCTCAAATGTCTGATTTATTAATTTAAAAAGGAGCACTAGCTGCTTCTAGCTTCTTCTAGCTTCTTCCACCCCTGCTGTAACAATTCTACTCCCCCCCCCGCCCCCCAGGCAATATGAAGGAGAGACTAAAGGGGAAAATAGTATCTTATGGGAAGGTGGGAAAAGAACGTAAAGATTTAAATTTCCGGATATTATCTGTCCACATTACTCACACAGGGCTTCTGGGAGATGTGCGCGTGCGCCGTGGAAGTCCATCGGGTCTCATTTGGCGCTTCAAGAGGGCCTTTGCGGGCTCTGCTTCCAGGCCAGTCCTCTGAGCTCCCAGGGCCGCTGCACCCTGTGCCTGGAGCTTGTGGGGGAGCCTATAGGTCCTTACATGCTGCCATCAAGCCAGGGGAGCCAGGAGCCCCGCCTTGGGCCCTCTTCTCTCCTCGCCCATGTGTACCTGCACTCTGCACTGTGCCAGAACCCAGGGGTCCCTTCTCTCAGGGAACCCAGCTCCAGTGCCAGATTCTCAGCGCCCCAGGGGTGTTTCTGCCCCGGCCCCCTTTTGAGTCCTGAGCAGACGACATCTCAGTCTCGCTTTCTCACTGCTTTCTCCATCCCCTCTGTCCCGGGGCCGCAGAACAGTCCTCCCATCCTTGGCTTTCTGCCCGCCCAGGATGCCCCTGGAGAAACCAGGTTCTATCCAGCAGGCCTGCCTCTTGCTACGTGGAAGGAAATCTATTTACTCCTCTCCTTGGACAAAGCGTAGCTTTCCAGGCAGCTGAGAACTCAAACAGATGTCTGGTTGGGTTCAGAGCCCGGCAGGCTCCACCTTGGCCCAGCACTGAGCTGCCGTGGGTGGAGGCCCGGGGCTGAGGAAATAGTACTGTATCCTCTCCTTTACACATTCCTTTAATAATATTTATGGTGTGCCAAGCGGTAAGTTAGGATTTAAACGCCCCTTGACATTTAAAAAATAACAGCTTCAAGAACAATCGACGTACTATACAATTCACTTTTGTAAAGTATGTAGCTCAGTGGTTGTTAGGCTATTCAGAGTTGTACCACCATCACCACCATCTAACTTTAGAACATGTTTAGAACTCCAGAAAAAAATCCCCATACCTGTTGGTAGTCACTGCCTAGTCTCCCTTGCCGTGGGTCTCTATGGATTTGTCTATTCAAGATACTTCATACAAATTGAATCATGACCTGTGGCTTTTGTGATTAGCTTCTCTCATTTAGTATGTTTTCAATATGGTCTTATCCACATTGTATCATGCCTGCATCCTTCATTTATTTTATTGCCAAATAACACTCTATTTTACGGATATACTATATTTTACTTATCTGTGAATCATTTGATTGACATTCAGGTTACCTCTATTTTTTTGGCTGTTGTGAATAATGCTGCCCTGCCTTGTGCAAGTTTTCACGTAGATGCATGTCTTTATTTCTCTTGGACACACACTTGGAGTAGGGTCATAGGCTAACTCTGCTACACATTTTGAGGAACTGCTAAACTTTTCCAAGAGGCTGCCCCATTTAGCATGCCCACCAGCAATGTATGAACGTCCTGACTTCTCTACATCTTCTCCCACACTTGTTATTTGTGAAGAGGCATCTCCTTGTATTTTCCTTTGCATCTATTTCCCTGATGGCTAATAATGTTGAGTATCTTTTCATGTACTCCTTGGGCATTCATGTGTTATCTTTGGAGAAATGTCTATTCAAATCCTTTGCTTATTTTTAAATTAAGTTGTCTTTTTGTTGTTGAGTTGTAAGAGTTCTTTACATATTCTGGATACAAGTTCTTTTTTGATGCCTGTTGAATTTTGAGAGACATCTAAATCATGGTTGGAGAAAGTGTTGCTTTTTTAAGAATCTGTAGTGTGTTGCAAGGTGACAGAAACCTTGGAAAGGATGCATTCCATCCCACACAGACCCTAGAGCGAAGGATTATTTATTCTGCAGACCTGTCCTTCCTCAGAGGCAGCTCACTGCTCAGTTCTACCCATTTCAAATCCTGCTGAAAAGGAGTCACAGAGCCCCAGTGGGCTGGCGGGGTAGGGTTACAGATTGGTTAATGTTTGAAGGCAGAATCGCATGAGGGACTTTTCTTTCTTTTTGAAAGCATAGGCTTTTATTTTATTTTATTTTTCAAAGCATTGTGGAGCGGTAAAGGGATATGCAAATTTAAGGTGACATTCTTATTGTTACTATTGTTATTTGTGGGAACCAATAAAAATCGTGTCTTGTATGAAATCACAGAGCACAAAGCCTGTGGGGGTGGGGCAAGGTGGAAGGATGGGGGTTGGGAGGATGAAAGCTAAAGGAGAGAAGAGGGAAACACGGTTGGCAAACCTTGGAGTGGGTGTGTGTGTGTGTGAGAGACAGAGCAACCTTTGTCATTTCTGGCTCATTCATTTACCACCTGTGTAATAATTTACTTAATACTTTTAAGTGGGCTCTTATTTCTTTTAAGTAAAAGTAAACAGATACGTTTATAAAGGAAAGTTTGTGTCACAATTATAAATTACCAACCTGCATCATTTTCCCAACAGAAGGGATGAGAACAGCGCTATTTAAATCTCGGGATCCTGTTGCCTCTGGGCCATCTCAGGCTGGCTCGCCACATGTCACTCAAGTCCCTGCTGTGGTAGCACCTCTGCTGGAGGCCGTTCCGGGCCCCAGAGGCTCCCATGCCAGCCTCTAGCCTGGTCCTTGGGTTCCATCTCTAGCTGCACTATGCTACCTGTGGACTGTGGCTCACGGGGTCATGTTAATGGGCTTGTGAGGGTCCACACAGGCAGGCATTCTTTGTTGTATTGGCCCCAGCTCGACCCAGCTCCACTGTCAATAAATAGGGGTTGTCAGGAGCTAAAAGCTCTGAGGTAAAGGGCCCTTCTCTCCTTTGTTTTTGTTGTCCTCGTTTTAGCACGCGTCAGCTGAGTGTTAAAGACACAACTGCAGGTGCCAAGCTCTGGCTTGCACCTTGCGTAATTGGGAGGAGGGGCCAGAGGGAGAGGGAGGCCGCCTGCCAGGTGTGATCTGATCTCAAAGGTGCCCGGCTTCCCCTCCCACACCTTGGGCATCCCCAGGCCTGCCACTCACCCACATCAACAGCATCACAACCTCACGGGCTTCCTCCTTCCTGGAGGGAAGGAGTCAGGACCCTCTGCCCACCTCCTCGAGCTGCTGTGGGTGTGAACAGACCCAGCTTTGGGAGACTTGCCTGGCAGCTAGAAGCCGCTTGGAACATGACAGTAGGAATCAAGGATTTCACCGAAGATGGGATTGAATTGTGGCTTTGCCTGCGGAAGTCCTGCCCTCCTTCCTGGGCCCAACTTTTTCCTTTTCTCTCTCTCTTTCTCTTCTCTCTCTCTCTCTCTTTCCAGCACTGGTGATTGAACCCAGGGCCTTTGCACTAAGTTACATCCCCAGCCCTTTTAAAATTTTTTGTTTTTGAGACAGATGCTAAGTCTCTCAGTCCCTAAGCTGCCCAGGCTGAGCTCAAGCTTTTGCTCTTTCTTCCTGAGCCTCCCAGAGCGCTGGAATTCCAGGTGTCTTCCCCCATCCCTAGCTCAGTTCCAACTTTTAAAAGTAATGATACTATTTCTCCTTCATTGAGTACTCCATAGGTATCGAGTATCTTGCTAAAACCAGAGCTTTACTTGCATCATTTTATTTTCCCCTTGCCATAAAGTAGGGATTTATTAGTTCCACTTCACAGATGAGGGAAACTGAGACTTAAAATCATTTTGTAAATTGCTCAAGGCGATACAGGAAGGAAGCGTGCAGCCAGGTCGTCAATATTTCAAAGCCCAGCCTGTCAACCATCACATGTTAACAGCCGCTTAAATGTCATGGTCCACATGAGGACTTGCTGCCCAGAGTCAAAACTGTGCTGTTACCTCCAATGCATCAGCCTCGATCTCCTGAGCAGTCCCGGTGCACTGTGGGTAGCACACTGGGGTCTTCAGAGTAAGTGAATCGGGGCTCTGGGTTTTCTTCTGCCAGCTCTGTCTCTGTAGAGGACCAAGATGGCGCGTGCAGCTGCCTGTCCAGACACAGATGAGCTACTTCGGGAAGCCCCCGGGCTCTTGACCTACGACAGCGTGGGAAGGGCATGCCCTAGACCAGGAGTCCAGCACCTGGCGAGGGTGGACATGCAGCCATCCGGGAGAGGGGAGGGCAGTGGCTTCCAGAGGCCCCGAGCTGTGCTGCTGGTGGCTTTGCTGGCTGTCTCCTCTGTCTTTTCTGATCCACTGTCCAGTCTGCTCCACCCTGCTCTGCCCCTGCAGTGGTCAGGGCAGAGGAGAGTGTTCTGTGTCACTGGGTCAGGGCTGGTGGCTGCTTTTTAGGAGTTCACCCTGACTCACCTTTGTGTGCTGGCCCTTAATTAGAAACTCTTCCTGATTCCAGTATGCCTCCTCCAGGGACCCTGATGGGTGGCCTGGAATGTCCTTTTCTGTACCTTAATTTAGGCCACCTTCTGAGGTCAAGGCCCATCTTCTGCCTCCCATACCTGGCACAGAACTTGGGACCTGGTTCTAACATTTATTGAGCGCTGGCATCTGCATTGACTCAAGTGATCCTCAGAACAGTCCTGATTATCATCCCCCCCACAGATGGAGACAGAGACACACGGTAGCCCGCCACAGGCCAGCCACATGGTCAGCGCGGCCTTGTGACTCCTGAGCCAACAGTGTGACTCCCAGGACTGCTTTTGGGCAGTCTTTCCGTTTGGGGTTTTGGGGGTGATGTCTCTTCGTCCAAGGATCCAAAAGAACTTGTTTTGTTTTTGCCATCCCAGGGGTAGAAGTTGGAACGGGGTTACCACGGCAACCAAATCACCTGGTTGTAACATGGGATGAGCCCCCGGGGCCCTCGGTTCTGCTGCCGGCAGAGGGGAGGCTGGGTTGGCATGGGCCAGTGTTCGAGGTACCAGATGTGCTGGGAAGACCTGGAGGAGTACCAGGTGCGTGGAGCAGGAGTGGACTCTGAGCAGGCCGGGGGCTTCCCAGGGCAGGTGGGACAAAGAGGAGAACACACCCAAGACACGAGCGTTTGCCAGGCAAGGCAGGGGTGGCTCTTGTGGCTCCCATGTGGGCCATCCCATGTCTCCTGATCCAGGGCCCAGAGCTCCAGCCTTGTCTCCGACCCCCATTCCAGGCCTCCTTCCCACAGCCGTGGAGAGGAGGGAAAGAGAGGCCATTTCTCCTTCCAGCGCCAAGTTCTCTGCTCCCTTGGGCTGCTACCTCCCATTCCTCGGCTGTGGGACGGGAGAGTGGACTTTTCCTCCCCTTATCCAAAGCTTCCGGCTCTCCCAAGGGGCCAGGGCCAGGGCTGGGCTGGACTGAGTGCCGGTCACCTCTCTGATTTGTTGCAGGCCTTGACCTTCCTGACCAGAAGTGAAATTCTGTGGTGAGTAAAGGGACAGGGCCCCTTTTCCTGGGCACTAGTTCCTTCCCTGGTTCAGCCTCACTCCGGTCTGTGGGTGCCCCGCTCAGAGCCACAAAACCACGGGGCAGCAGCTGGGACAGGCATGGCCCCTGGAGTTGAAGGAAGAAGCATCAGGTTGCTCTACTTTCATTTCGACCTCAAACCAGCGGCCCGCCCTCCCTCCCTCGTTCCCTCCCTCCCCCTCTCCCTCTTTTCCTCTTATTATTATTTTTTTGTACTAGGGATTGAATTCAGGGCCCTAACCCTTTTTCTTTAAGGCATGGTCTCTCTGAGTTGCTCAGGCTGGGCCTGGACCTTCAGTCCTTCTGCCTCAGCTTTTCAGAGGACTGGGATTGCAGGAATCCACCACCACAACGGGCTCAGGCCAGTTTCTTTGTAGAACCATGGAGCTGGCAGGGCCTCTTCCTTGGGACAAGGAGGAAAAGGAGGAAAGGACTCAGGGAAAGGAGGGTTGAAGCCCATTTTGGCTCATTTCACTCACTGGCTGGTTAACTTTGACACCTCACAGACGCTCAGCCTGGCCTCTCTCCCGACCTGCCTTGCCCTGCCCAGGCATCCCTCCAGGCCTTTTACATGCTATGCCACGTGGATGTAGTGGGGTTGGGGTGAAGGCAGGGAAGGCTCCCAGACAATGACAACTGTCGCCCCGCATGGTGGTGCCGCAGATGCCCCCACCTGGGGTCGTGGATGGGATCACTGAGCCTGGTGCCCAACACCCTGTTAGATAAAGACATTTCTGGGAAGAGGGAGGACTCTGGCCTGAGTTCCTCAAGTTCCCCTCATCAACTCTGCCTGGACTAACCCTCCCCAGGCACCACGCCCAGCCTGGTGGCCACAGCATAAGACTCTCCCCCTACAAAGAGGAAAGAGGGGTGACTAGGTCACAGGGAGCTATGGAGATCCAGGGCAGTCATGGGGCTCTTTGATTTCTCTTTTACAAATAATGTTCTCACTTTTCTAAAAAATAGAAAAATATGACAGTACCCCAAATGACCCATGTCTCACTACCCATATAACCCCATCAATATTTTCTTAAAAAGTAATTCATGAATAAAAATAAAGTGAAATAAAATAACATGTTAGCATGGTTAGAAAATTTGAATGTGGTAAAAATTCCAAATGAAATTCTGTCTTCTCAGTCATTGCTGGACCAGCCCTGTTCACTGCTGCTTTGTCACCCAGGCTCCCGAACCACACATGTGACCTTCAACAGTTTGCCCAGTCTGGTAGCATTCATCTCATTCATGTTGCTTTTCACCTTTTAAAGAAAGTTTTCCTGGACAGTTGTACACAAAGCACACAGAGATCTGCCTCATTTTTTTTTTTTTTTTGGTACTGGGGATTGAACTCGGGTCCTTGACTTGTGCAGCAGGTGGCAGAACCACTGAGCTAAATCTCCGCCCACCTCATTCTTTTTTTAATGGCTATGGATCATTCTCTTATGTGGATAAACCATAATTCATTACCAACCCCCTGCTATAGACACTTAAGTGGTTTATGGTTTTTACTTATACAAATAATGCTATATTAAACATTTATGCCCAGAATGCTTGTCCAACAAGCAAGTGTAAATACACTGGAGAAATTCCAAGCCATGGAACTGCAGGCAAAGTTGGCGGGTATGATGAGATTGTCCTTTCTGGGTGGACAGTTTGTTCGTTGGCAGCGGAACATGACCAGCCACTCCTCCTTCCGTACCAGGGGCTTTTGAATGGTATCTTTGGGTCCCAGGGCTCCCCTTCTGTGCCAGGAGCAAGTATGTTCATGGTGCTAATGGTGAGGGTGGAGGAGTGGGAGAGAGAAGATGGCAGGCATCCAGGCTTTTGCTTTGGAGTTGCCCCTCCATTTTCTTTTGCTCTGTATTGGTCTTCTGAGAAAAGTGTCCTTGGAAATAAGTCACCTGAAGGGACTCCTCCCTCCTGAGCTGTCCACCCAGTCCTTGAGGTGGTCTCTGTGAAGAAGGGATTTCCAGCCTGTTCCCATCCCCATCAAAGATGTCCTTCCCAGAGAAGGGCACAGTGCTGCCCGGGAAGGCTCCACTTTGGTCCAAACTCTCCAACTGGATTCTTGCAAAGCTTTTTCAGCCACCCCCTCTGACAGCTCTGTCCTGAGTACAAGGGGCCCCGCCCTGCCCTGGGGAGCACCTGCTCAGGAGGTGCCACCCTCTGCAGCAGTGGACGGGAGTGCCATGGGACTCTGTGGGCTGTCCCTGCATAAGGAACACAAAGTGGAAGGTAGAGGGGCTCAAGTCCCATCCAATATGGACCTCCATATTGGAGACCTTAAGAAGGTGGATGAGACAAGAACAGGAGGGACTGAAACTCCAAGATGGTGTTGGTACCAGAGAGGCCTCCAAGGTTAGGCACCAGGCCCAGGAGCCCCACTGGGGAGCAGATGAGCATGTGGAGCAGCTGTGGAGAGCTCTGTGGAATGGACAGGGCCCAGCACAGGTTGGAGATGCTCAGTGTTCTGGTTTAGAATGGGAAAGACTTTTCGACCTGGCCATTCCAGTTGTACAGCAGGACCCATGCTGATGCTCCTGTAGACAGAAGGTGGACAGTGTGGATGTTTGAAATGGAGCCATTTCCAAGGAATACAATTAAATTAAGAGAGCTAAGTGCAGGGAACACTTAAGTCAACGTGAAAAACACACCGTCTTCTAGCTCTGCTTCCTCTACTAGAAGGAGAGGAGAGAAATTTTTCTAAAAGAAGAAAGAAATCCATAAGGATAAAAAGGTCACAAGAGATGACAGCAGATGAGAAAGATCAACAATTTGAAAATCTGAAAAGTGCAAAGCAGATAGACACATGACACAGACTTAACTGAGCAGAAAGCTGAAAAGAAATTGCCTGCAGGGGTTGGAGGATGGAGTCAAGAACCTAGAAAAGGTCAGGAACCTCTGAATGCCAGGATGCAGGGTCAGGTGAAAACAGGAAGGTAGAGTGGAAGTCGTGTGTGATTCCTTCATTACTCTGCAACACACTTGGCAGCTCTGCCCCACCCTAGCGAAGTCAGGCAGTCACTCTCTGGGGACAGCAGGCTCCGGAGCAGCTGCTGATGCAGGGCTACCAGGCCCAGTGAAACCCGGGGGCCTCTGCACAACCAGCCTGCAGAGCCTCATGGTCCCCTTGATTCGAAAGCCAAGGGACTCCGGGAAACAAGGAAAGAATTGGTGACAGTGTCTACACATAAGTCACAGCATCATGACATCACAGAAGGTCAGAGGTATTGACAAGTTCCTACAGGCTTCCAAAGAGAAAAACATGGGTGGTCCACAGTAAATCAGGAATCGAGGTAGCTTTGGACTTATATCGGAAGACAGTGGCTAAACACCTTCAAAATTCTAAGGAAAAATTTCCAGTGTAGAATCAAGTCCTAGCTGAACTATTAATAAAGACGGAAGGTGGAATAATTTTTTATGGCACCGGGGATTGAACTCGGGACCTTGTGCTTGCGAGGCAGGCGGCAGCACCACTGAGCTAAATCCCTGGCCCATAACAATATTTTTGGATGTGAAAATTTAAAAATGTGATCTCTTATGGACTTTTTCTGAGAAAGCTTTTGAAGGATGTGGTCTGTTAAAACTAGAAAATAAAACAAGAGAAAAGACAAAGGATCCAGACCAAAAAAAAGTTTCAACACAGAAGAAGCCAAAATGAGTCACAAGGATGACAGTGGTCAGCAGGCCCGGAAAGCAATTGTCCAGATTGGGATAAGGGGTCAGGGTACCAGGGGTGGTGCCCTCAAGAAAACAAAATGAACCTACAGATCTTGATATTTTCACCACATTGAGAGGACCTTTACAGGTCTGCAGAAAGTTTGTTGATGAAACAATGACAATACATTTAAACTTAAGCAAAAGAAAAATGAAGTTTATTATCAACTCTGGGAAAAACTGAAAGCCTTTCAAGAAAGCAAACGTAATCATGTTGCACTAGGGAACTCAGCTGTGAGCAACATTTGAATAATACATATACAATATAACAATTCAGACAAATTGTTTTATAGTGGGAAGATGAGGAAAGAAGAGGCATACAATGAAAAATAAATCCTCTTTTTATAGGAGAACATCACAAGATAATATCTATCATAAAATATTGACAAATGTCAGCATCTGCATAGTGTATACAAATGCTATGTAAACGTTAAGTAAAAATCTACGAGAAACAGCAAGGTGGTTTGTACAATGCTGTTTCAGGAGAGCAGGAGTGGAGAGGTGAATATGAAACACTGAGTACTAGGAGTTTTAATTGTAAGCTTTACAGTACTTGTGTTTTTAACCCATTTAACTGTATTTCTTTGGTAAACTAGGCTGACATATACAGGATGTTGCTATTTTTGGGAAATGAGGGATGTTCACACAGACACATATAGAAGGAGAATGTCTCTGGAAGGACGCACTCAGGAACACACACTGAAAATAGGTTAGCTTTTTGGAGGTGACCTGGGTATCCAGTACGTCAGGGCTTGTATGGGCATGTTGTCTTTAAAGCATAGAGCCCAGCTTTGACTTGGATGCTCAGGGGCTCAGGAAGTAGATGGATATGGTGCCCAGGGGCAAAACAGCCACCCTGGGCTGCCAAGGCCAAGCTGGGCCACATCAAGCCCAATATTTTCCCTCTCTGACGTCTGATGACATGTAGTGAGTTTCCTACCAAAGTAACAGAAATGGCCTAGATGACAGTACAATTGCATGGGTGTAGCCCATTGAATAAAAAAAGTGTCCTAGAGACCAACAGGCAGAGGTAACCATTGCAGGGAGTGTCTCTGTCTAACACTTTCCCACCTTCTTGTCTGTGATTTGGGTAAGGACATAAAACCAGGTCCCCAGGTCTGGGAAGGGCAGACCACATGTGACACACAGTAGCCATGGCTTGGCTCTCCAAAAAAGGGTCTGCCCACCCTAGATTTTCAGCCTGTGGGACTTTTCTTTCACAACCTTTGTCTCTGAAGGAGCCAGGCCCCCCAGCCTATGCTTCTGCCCCCTCTCTGAATGCTGGTTAATCAGCTGTCCCACAAGCTCCTGCCTCCCAGATGTCTTTTTGAGCCATGAGGCTCAGCTTTGCCATTACTGGCTGTGCAGCTGCTGTGAGTGTCTTGCCCCACTGAGCCTCTATTTCTATACTGATCAGACAGTGTGAAGCGAGAGTCACAGCATCACGTCCCACGAAGTCCAATAAACCAGTGTTGCTCTGGGAGCGACGCCTGGCATGTGGCCCAGCCCTGAGCATGTGACAGCTGTTGTTACACAGTATCATTACCCCTTTCTGCGAGGGAGGAGCCTGGCTCAGAGAAAGGCAGTGAGTTGTCCAAGGTCACGTGGAAGCAGGAGATCGGGGGACTAAAATCTGCTGCGTATAAAGTGTCTGCAGGCCACTCTATTGACCTAAGGGTGATAGAGAAGCCCAGAAAGCTGGGCCCACAGAAGAAAGCGAGGCTTGTACTGCATCCTTGTCCTGGTCCTGCCAGGTACATAGAAACCTTGGGAAGCCGGTGGAAGCTATAGGTGGCCGGGCCCCACTCTGGCCTTGGATGAGAATCTTAGGGGTTGAGGAGGGTGGGGCAACAGATCCTTTGACAAACTTTGTACGTGATTCTAATGGGGGATCCCAGTGGAGAGCCACTAAACTAGAGAGTCTCAGGGGCAGGGGTGTGGGCAGGATGCTGGAGAGCAGTAGAGAAGTCTAGAGCCAAGGATCCCTAAACTGGAGGGAGCTGGTGTGTTGGGGTCACCAAGACTCACCTTCCATAGAGGGCAAACAGGCCCGAGGTCGAGCGGAGGGGTTGTGGGGGAGCCCTCGGCTGTCTCTGAGCTGATATGGAGGGGGCCACACTGTGCTGCTTGGCTGCAGGCGGGCTGAATGTATGGAGCGTCCCAAACGGCTTCAACGTGCGCGTCCATTAGTGATTAACTCAGTTCCATTTACAGCGCTGATCCGTGTTTGGGGGAGGAGACCTTTTCGTGGCGGCCGAGATGCAGCACGATGTGATGCATTGGTGGGCAGTCAGCCTGCGGGAGGGAAGGCTTGGAGTCCGGGCAGGACCTCTCTCCAGCACCCCACCCCAGGATGACTGGGGGGGCAAGATCTCACTGGAGGGGAGCACAGGCCCTTTAGGGAGAGGCAGCAGAGTCTGAAGAACGTTTTAGGATTCAGCCTTCCACTCTGCCGTTTACCAGCTGTGTGCCCTTCAGCACACCCTGCAAACTCTCTGGGCCTCAGTTTACCCATCCATAGAAAGGGTCACCCTGCACTCCTCCCACCTGGGCTTGCTGGGAACACTCCGGGAGGCGCCTGGCACAAGGTGTGGTAATGAGAGGAGGTGATGACAACAGTGTGCCGCTTCCCGTTCCCTCAGAGCCCCTCCCATGCCCCCTTCTCTTGGCCCAACGGAAAAGAGCTTTGGTGTCCTTGGTCCTGGCTTTAACATTACTGCCATGTGGCCTTGCACAAGTTATTTTCCCTTCTTGACCTTCAGCTGCCTCATCTGTTAAAACAACAATGGTCCCAGCTTTGCAAGACTGGCATGAGAGCCGAGAACCTCCATGAGGGTGGGCGGCACAGCACGCATTCCCAGTGACACCCACGCAGGGACCGTGGAAGGGGTGGGCTGGGGACAGGCCTCTAGGGTGCATTGTTGCCAGAGGGAATTTTAAAAAATTACTAAAACTACTGAAAGTTGGTCTGGTTTTTTATTATGACCCTACATCAGCAATTCTAACGATGGTGACAGATGTTCCTTTGGCTATGCCACCCACTCTTGCTGCTCTGCACCTTGGAGGCCCCTGTAACCTGCAGTGAGGGTGGCTTTCCTGTCCTCCTCTTGACCGGGCTGGGCACTCCTGGCCCAGCGCATTCCTGGAGAATACCTCTCCTCACCCATTCCACACCCCGCTTTTTGCCCAAACTCACTCCGAGCCTCTAGTGAAAGTTGGGGGTTCCGTATAGGGCAAAGGCTGGCAGGGTCGTGGTGCTGTCCCCGAATACCCATGCTCCACTCCAGCTCCCATTTGTCAGGGCCTCTCTAGGTCAGCCTGCAGCCGCCTGGAGAGCTCTCCTCCTCGTGGACAGCCAGGGTTGGCGCTCTCAGCTCCGGTCACGCCCAGATGGGTCAGCATCAGAGCAGGAAGCAGGCGGCACCCTCCACTGGGGTCTCTGGAGATGAGCTAGGGGGAAGGCGTTTTTCAGAGGCAGAGGGAGCATCAAGTCACCAGCCATCACCCCATCTGGGCCTGGGGCACCTAGCTGAGGGCTGCAGCTGTGGCCACTGTCCCTTCAGCCCTCAGAGGAAGGACAGAGACACTGCCGGAGTTGCACTGAGGCCAGGAGGGCCAGGATCAATTTGCACCCTCTCCCTCACTGCCTCCTGTTGCTTGCTGGGTTTCCCCAGGGCCAAAGCCTTCTGAAAGCCAGAGGAGCAGGGGGCCAGGCACAGCCAGCAGATTCTGGCCTCCCAGGACTCAGAGCAGGGCCTGGGCAGGGCCAGGGGCAGCAGAATCACTGCTTGTTTCCTTCCGCTGTCCTGTGGCTGGGACCCAGGGGCATCTTCTAGATATCAGCAAGCTGGGACAAGGTGAGTGGTGAGAGGGTGGCACAAGGTGGCCCTGAGGGCTCTGCTGTTGGGCCCTGGGGTGGCTCCTTCTCTACCTCTGAATCTCTAGCCATTAAATCACCCTCCAAGGTCTTCTCTTAGCCCCATGACCCTCAGTGGCAAGTGTCCCCCTTGCTTGAGTTTTAAAAACCACATACCCTGGGCATGCGGGGAGGGGGCTGTCAGTCACTCATTCCGGAGTGAGGACTAATTCGATCAGATCACTTGCCTCCCCGCACTCAGCTGAGGTTACAGGTTTGAGGGGAGAGGAAAGAGGAACAGGGAAGGAGTAGAGGCCAGACAGCAGGCCTGGGTCAGGTTAGAGGGCTCCCACAGTCAGCCACAGCCCGGCTTTGGGTTCTACATAGCCAGAGGCACCTGGCGTACAGGAGACAGAGGGAGAGAGGGCTCCACACACCACCTGGCGCCGTGCTGACCTTTCGTGTCCCTCACTGGTCCCCGTAGACGTGTGGAGATTCACTGCCTCCCCGAAAAGACGGACAGAGACTCAGGTGGCTCCAGAACCTCGCTCCAGGCCTCAGCTGTTACGTGACAGAGTCAGCATTTGAACTTAGCTCTGTCTGGCTGTGGAGAATATGATTTTAACCAGCCTGTGGTTACCACATACACACACACACACACACTCACTCATGACCCTTTCTCTCATTCATGCTGAACTCTCACCACAGCCATCCAAGAGAGCTACTGATTGCCCCCATCCCGAAGCTGAAACTCAGGTTCAGAAGCGTGACGTTGCTGAGGTTCCAAGCCCTGTCAGGGGGCTGCAGAATCGGGTGTCCAGGCCTCCTCCATCTTCTCTCCACCTTGGCTGCTGGTCCTGCAGACTGAGGCGCTGCTGGTGGGCAGAGACCTGTGTTCAGGGTGGAGTGAGAGGAACAGAGGGTGAAGGGTCATCCTCTTGTGGCCGGGGACACAGTTCTCTCTTGCCCTTTTTCTCTCAGGAGTCATACAGCCATTTCACCCTCTGCCTCTCACTTACAAAGTGCCCTGGACTGGCACTCTAGGCCCATGGACAGACAGGTGGATGCTGGGGACCGTGGGAAGACCCTTTAGTGCTGAAGTCCTCTGGAACTGCTTGCTGTCCAGAGGGCTAGTGCAGGCTGGCGCCCACCAAGTACTAAGAGTAGGGCTGGGCACATGGGCAGACAGGGGGACCCTGGCATCTCTATCTGTGCCTGAGGGACTCCCTGAGACGTGACAGAAACAGGGCTGTGGACTATTCCAGGGCACAGGGCACAGTCGCTCACCTTGCCTCATGCCTGGCTCATCTCTGCCCTCCCCAGGATATGCTGGGGACTCGGAAGGGCTCAGGACGTCTCAGGAGAGTGGAGAGATCTATTGCTGTCTTTCTATATTGATCCTTCATCTTGGTCCCCTGCCCTAAAAGAGACAACCTCCATACAGAGGGGATGCTGCAGTGGCCCACTCAGCCATCCTACCTTCCTCACCTCTCTCCTCAGCATCCACAACACTTTCCTGAAGCTCTGCCCTGAGGGCAAGTACTACAAGGAGGCCACCCTGACCATGGACCAGGTCAGCTCCCTGCCAGCCCTGAGGGTGAGTCCAGGAGTGGGGAGGGTGGCATCACAGGGACTGCAGCGGGGCTGAGGGGAGGCTGGGGCTGGGTCCCCTGCACCTCTCTGAGCTGCACTGGGAGGGGCAATGGGCTCCAGACAGAGTCCAGCAGAACTTGGTTCCCCAAAGCTCCTCAAACACATTTGCCCCTGCCCCATCAGGCCTGGGCAGTATGGCGTGCTGGGACGGGGCAGAGGGCGGAGACTTGGCCCAGGGTTCACAGCTGAAAGCTGGGGCTCCAGCTGGGGGCTCTCCTGGTCCTGCCCATCAACCTCCCTCCGGTCCTGCCAAGGCCCTTGAGCCTCAGCCCTTGAGCCACCCTTCAGCCCTCACCTGAGCCACCCTGCACCAGCCAGGCCCTCTGCCATCCTCTGTGCCGTGCCCCAAACTGGGCAAATGCAAAGGTGGGGATCCCTATAGGACCATGGGGTCTTGAGGAAGCCAGGGTGACCCCTTGGGCCATCTGCCCAGCCTTCCTCAGCCCTTCTCTTCTGCTCAGGCCGCCTCAGTGCTGAGGGCTTTTCTAGAGGGACCGAGAATGTTCTCAGCTTCTTCCCTGAGAACCCAGCAGGAAGAACAAGGCTTAATGCTGGGAACTGTCCTCCTAAGCCGCCCTCTTCTACCTCCAGGTGTGGGTGGAGGACTGGGCCATGGTACTTTGGCTGCTGATACCCTCTCCTCCTCTCTGCCTCAACTTACCCAACTCTCTCTGACTTAGAGGCTCCCATTAAATAAAAGGGTGACTCAAATGCTCAGACCTTCTTCCCACTTTAACTGGGCTAAATCCTACTTTCCACCCACACAGGAGGGACACGCATGCACACACACACGCACTTCCCAGGGCTGGTCTCCTCTCCTGTGAACGGTTATGGGGGGGCCAGGCAGGGTCACCAGAGCCTGCTGAGCCTGTAGGGGTTGCCAGCTAGCTTCCCCCCTTCCAACCCTGTAGGGCCTGTGGGGCCCTTGTCTCTGTTATGGGAAGCCTGGCAGAGCCCTGAGGTGCACAATAAAAGGACTCCCAAATCACTCCTGAGATTTTAATTAAAACCTGTACAACACCGAGAGAGGCGATGTCAGCTTAACAAATGGCGGCGCTGGCAGACTTCCCTATTCGTCATCTGGATCTTGGCGGAATAGTGATTGGAGTTTGTCATTGTGCAGTGAGTTCTTCCTTTCTGTCTGGAACAAGCTGGGCCCCAAGAGCCGTGCTCCGCCGTCGGTGCTAAAGGAGAGACTCCGGGGGGGGGGCAGTCACTCAGCCAGTGGCTCCACGGCCCCTCCTAAGGGATACCTTGCTCTGGGGCGGAGGCAGAGACAGGGCCTTGAAGGATGCAAAGCTGGGGCTCTCGGTGGCTGTGAGAATGGAGGGTCACAGCATGAGCAGGGCTGGGAGCAGCTGGGGTCCTGGGCTGAAAAGTAGAATCCTCAGAATGGTGAACTAATGGCAGACACAAAACGGGGAGCCTGCCTTTCCTAACCCCACACTCACACTCACCTGCAGCCCCGTCTGAGTGTGCAGGGCCTCAGGAAACTACACCCCCCACGCATGCACACGCTCGCACACGCCTGTGCTCAGCCACGTGTGTGCGTGCTGGGGCTGGCTCAGGACCTAGACACCCACTGGGGCCCTCGGGCCCGGGGCAGCTAGGGGCACAAAGGTGGTGTGGGGATTTCTTCCAGTGGGCTGGGGGCTCTGGCCAGTGCCAGACCTCGTGAGTGTTGAGGTGTGAAGTAACCTGAGGCCACCACCGTTTGCTCACTGTCAAGTGTCCCTCCCCTGGCTTTACCCATGGGAACCCGAGGCCGACAGCCCCTCCTGTGCTGAGTAGGAGCCAGTGGGCTGCCATCTTCTTTGCTCCCGCCCTCCCTTCCCTCCTGTCACAGGGGCAGGGGCAGGGGCAGGGGCCCTTTGGCGTGGGGGGACAGCAAGGCTCAGGAAGATTGGGGAGGGGCAGGGTTCCCCATGGAGTGTGTTCCAGGTGACCGGACACTGTCAGGCACCGTCAGCCTCCAGTGCGGCTGTGACCTTGTCTTTTTCCGGAGCACTAGCTCCCCGGCTGACTCACTCATTGGAGATGGGGAAGTGGGGTCTTGGGCTGCATGGCTTGAATTTTACTTGTTTAACCTTCCTACAGGCCCATTATCTTATTTTGTTTTATAAATAAAAGCCAGTTTGTTGTAGAAAAATTGCAAGAGACAGAAAAGCAGACATAAGATAAAAACTACCCACTAACTCACCTTCAGGGATGATGCCAGGGCTGTTTTGGCTTATTTCCTTGCAGACTTTCATTCTGTGCAGATGTACGCATGTTTAGCCGGATCCCATCGACTTCTTGGCATGCCCCCTCTTCCAACTGTGGTTTATTTGTTGCTTTTCCAGCTGGCCTAGCACGGCTGGAACCAGCTCATGAAGTGAGGACCCTGAGCCACTGCCATGGAGAGAGGAGTGGAGGACAGTTTCAAACTCACTTGCTAGGAGAGAGTGAGTGGGCTGGGAAGCCAAGAAGCGATCGGACCCGAGGCCGAGGCCTGGGGAGCCCTGAGTGTGTTTTCCTGGCCTTGCTCTAGGTGGTCTCAGACGTCTGTCCAGGGCCCGTTCGTCCACTGTGGGAGAAAAGACTTTCCAATCGCCAGAGCTGCGTATGCAGGAGAGGGGCCGCCTGTCTCAGGGGGACCAAGCAGGGCCGGCCAGCCTCTGGGACAGGTGTCCGGCACGCACTCCTTGTAGGGAGTCTGGACTGCACTCCTGTGCCTTCCTCTCCTCCCGGAAACTGGTTCTGGCTCTGGAGCTCGTTCTTACTGTCTTTTGTGTCATCTACCATAGTGTGTCCTAGACTTTTTATTTTAAAAAAATATATTTTGAGGAGGGACTGGAGATACCAACTTTCAATGCTGCCAAGTGAAGACATTAAAAAGTATTCCATCCACATTCACCGTCATTTCATTTTTTAAAAAATGTTCATTTTTCCCTGGTACCAAAAAAACCAAAATGTTCATTTGAATGAAAGAAGCATCTCATTTCAGAAGCAAGAACAGTTCTTTCCCAACATATCCCTTTTTGTCATTGTTTTTCTTCCTCTGTCCCTGGTTGCCAGCAACACCATCACTGACCCATCACTGGTCCTCAGATTAGCTGGGAGGGCTTAAAGCTAAGACCGAGGTCTCTTCTGCATCTTTAAGATGCTGGACTAAGAGGAAGCCTTTCTTCCCAAGGGGAGAAGGAGAGGCCTGCCGGAAGGTGGGGCCCTGGTGGGCCTGGGTCCTCTGGGGACCAGGGATGGGAGCAGCGTGACTCACACTACCCAGAGGCCTTCTTAGGAACAGGCCTGGAGAACAGGGCCCCAGGGAGCTCCTGGGATGCATATAACTTGGCTCAGGGGCTTGAGTGGGCTGGGAAGAAACTTCTGTTTTCTTAGCTTGGGTTCCCTCATGGAAAAAGTGGGCCTGTTAATATTGGGAGGGGTCTGCCTGCCAGCAGAGAGCCAGGGGCAAGAAGGTCCTGGGTAGCGGAGGGCATTGGGAGAGGCCTGTTGGCAGAGACCCCTGCTGGGCCGGGACACGGTGCCCCTTCCCTGTGTAGCTCCAAGTTCATCTTGTCTGCCGTATTCAGCATCTTTCAGGGTCAGTTAACTGAATGTTTCTGTTCCTGTAAATATCCTCACTTTCTGTAAACATGATGAGTGCAGTGTGCAGTGACTCAGGTTCCTGGTTTCCAGGCTCAGAGCATCGTTGTGTCCACCCAGACACTGATGGAAGGACGGGAGGACAGACCCCGTGCTCTTAGCACTGGTAGAGAGGCCTTGTGCTGACCAGACCACCTCCTCCTCTGACCCCCTCCCAGCCTCCTCCCACCCGGGCATGGCCTGGACCCAGCCTCAACTCGGACCGAGCACAGAGGGTCTAGAAAACATGCCCCAGGTGTATGGAGCATGTATGGTATATGGAGGTGTGAGGCAAGTGGGCTCTGGGGACTGCAGCTCCATCTCAGCTTCTATCTCTCCCCCTTTTTTCTGGGCCTTTCTGAACCCTGCTGATGGGGTGGGGCCTGTCTTCTTAGGACAGCTCGCAAAGAACCCATCCCCAAAGCTGAAATGCAACAAAAAGTCCTAATATTTATTCAGCTTCTCAAGAAATTGCCAAAGTAGGAAATGTACAGTGGAGAGTGTATTCTTTTCATTTTAATTTTTAAATTTTTAAACATTTGAAAATCAAAACTATTTATGCATGCCAAGAATTAAATCCCCTTATGCAGTCTGCTCCATTCCCCCTTATCTAAGGCCACCGTTTCAACTCTTAGCTGGTTCTTTTGGTGGCTCCCTATCCCCAAAGGCTGTATTGCCTTTCCTGCCAGTTCAGCCTTTGACTTGGCCTAGGGAAGGCATTTAGCTCTTTCCCCTCCGCATGCCTATCTTACGCTTCACTCCCCATTCTGCACCCTCCAATGTGCTTATAGGATCATTCTGAGCAGAGCAACATTTGGTGCTGTCTTATTCAGCTTTTTGGTACTGTAACAAAATACCCGAGACAAGCTACTTTATTGAGAAAGCAGGTTTATGTCCCTCAGTTTTAGAGGCTGCTGGGATGTGTATCTCTGTGTTTGTGTGGTCCCTCTCTTTATAAAGCCACCAGAATTCAGTCATGGCTCCAGCTTAATGATTTCATTTGATCTAACCGCTTCCCAAAGACCCTACTTCAAAACACCATAGTGGGATGAAGTTTCCATCCTCTTACTACCATTAACGTAAAACTTCGAGGACGAAATTCTTACACGAGTTTGGGAGGACAAATATATGCAAATCATAGCAAGTGTCTGCATTCTTATGACTGCACACACTTTGGAACTGAGCTGGGAGATAACCTGTAGTTACTTTCCCTTCTTACAGTGGTGTCCTCCCTTTTGCCTTCATGCTGGATCTTTTCTGACTTTTCCTTCAAAGTGCTTTTTCCCCTTGTTTGTTGGGATTCTTGTCTTTCATGCTAGAGGCTTTTGTGGATATTTGGTGATCATTTGCTCATAACAAAGAGTGAGGAGTGGAGCCCCGAAAGCTGTTTCACAGTTGGAGTTTCGGCTGGGTTTGTCAGCTGCAGTTTCACTGGAAGGTGAGCGGAGGGGCCGTTTCTTGAGGATTTCCTGGAAACTCTGGGAATCACGTTCCGAATGCCAAAGTCCTAGAGCCAAGTCCAGAGAGCGGGCTGGAGGGGTGTCAGAGTTCAACGTGCATTTATTTATTCAACCCCGCTGTGGCTGGTGCCCCCCAGTCCCCAGTGCAGAAAGGCCCTATTGTGCTCTCCCGAGAGAAAAGCCCTTCAGCAGGCGTGGGCAGGGTGGTCTCCAGCTTGGAGTGGTGCACTCTCCTCCTCACCTGCGCTGGGTTCCTTGGCCCAGCCTTCTGAGTGCCGACCTCTGTCTGTTTCCAGCACTTCCAGGGCTCCCAGTCCCAGCCTGTGGGGTTCCCGGATGTAGATGGAGTTGATGTCACCCTTCCCCACCTGGACTCGGGGTCTTGCTTTCTCGTCTCTGCTGGTCACTTACCACCTGTCTCTCTGCTTCTCATGTGTGCCACTGTGCCACTGGGGTTGTCTCCTTTCATGGTCTCTGTTTCTGTGGGTTGTACCTCCAAGAAATCCCTTCATTCTTAGCGGATGTTGGGGGAGTGAGTTAGGTGCAGGTGTTCATTGTTCCTGGCGTTCATTGTTCCTCCCCCTGGCCCACTGTCTCCCTCTCAGAGTCTTCCCCACACACGTCAGCTGCCCCCTAGACTTTTCTCTTCTGTTCCCAACTCTCAGGCCCCCAAACATTCTGCTTGGTTGGTGTCTTCAGAGCCCCGCTCCCATATGACCCTCTTTCTGGTCCCCATTCCAGATACCCAGCATCCTGGGAGCCTCCCCAAGGAGGGCCCCACAAAAAGACCCCTGGAAATGTCACTCCTGCGCCCTTTGCTTTCGTCAGAGAGGAAGCGCCATAGGTAAGGGTAAGGACAATTGTTCAGCAGAATGGTGGAAGGAGGTGCTCACCCTGGTTCTCGCCTGCTCACCCCAAAGAAGACATACATTCGTGGCAGGTCATGTGTTGAGTTAGGTCTCGGGCCTCACAAGGCCTCTTCTCAGGGAATTTCGGTTAAAGAACATGGGGCTTTGCAGCGCCCAGATTCTGGACCCCAGTGCCAAGAGCCTGGGTCCAGTGGTCTTCCCCAGGTTCTCCAGTGGGCACGGCCCCTCAGAGACCCAGCAGAAGACATCTTGAACGTGCCTGGTCAGCATCCCCTTCCCACCTCTGGGGAGCTCAGAGGCTTCCTGGGGCCCCCCCGCCCCGCACGACTTGGGGCAACACCCCTCCCAGAGGGCAGGGAAGTCCTCCTTGCGCTGTCCTGGGGCCGGGCCAGGGGCACCTGGAGTACCTACCCAGAGCCTCCCCAGAGCACCTGCCTCAGACAGACCCCCATTTCCAAGGTGGGCCAGGTCCCCAGCCAAGGAAGACTGCTGTCGTAAATGTCAGTCCCGCTTCATCTTGCAGAGCCATGGGCAGGAAGGGGTTCTAGAGGCGCCCGGGCCCCAGGACCCCTTTTCCACGGGAAATGGCACATCTGGAGAGTCTGAATCCTCCTGTGAGGAGGCAGGGTGGAGAGAACCAGTGCCTGGCTGGGGGCCAGGGCTCTTCCTGCTGTGCTTAGGGTCAGCTCGGTCACAGCTTTGGGGTGCCCCCGCCTCGGTGCCCCTCTCCAGGTGGACAGGCCTTCCCAAAGGAAGAGGCCGAAGTGCACAGGCAGAGTGTGACCCATACAGGGTAAGGTGGCCAACTGTAAGCTGGGGCAAGCTTTGAACCCAGGCCTTTCTCCCGGTCTCGGCTCTGTCTGCCTTCTGAACTTCTTCTACATCCTGAGGAAACTCTGGGTCTGAGGTTCGGCCCCTTGATGAGGAGCCATCCTGACCTCCCAGCTCCCAGGAGTCCAGGCAGCCCTCCGGGCACACTGAGCTCAGCCGGAAGGCAGGGGACAGAGCCAGACGCCGCAGCCAGCAGGGGGGTCTTTGATCTCTCAGCCAGGCAGGGACAGCTGTGGCTGTGCTAATCCTCCCCACTGTATTTAGGCCACCACTACGTCCCTTCCTCACCCCATAGTTTCCCGGGCTTGCTAAAAAAAGCAGCAGATTGGGTGGATGTGGCAGTTCCACTCTCCAGGCCCAAATATCCACTCCCCAGAGTCACACGCTTCATGGTTCCAAGTTGTTGTCATGCTCTACCGTTTGAATCTCATAGTACCTCTGAGGCACAAGTATGTTTTCCCACCCTACAGATGAGAAAACTGAGGCTCTGAGCCCAACGCAAGGCCTCATAGTTGCAAAAATACACTTCTGTTTGCTCTCCTCCATCTTCTGGGGAAGATGGAATCGCCAGGCAGGTGACACATGTGTTCATGTGTGGTGGTCACAGAAAGAAGGACGGGAAGCAGCTGGTGGCCTGGGGGTTCAGTGATGGGCTGAGCTCTGGGCAGCAGATCCGTGTGTTGTGTCCACTGGGGTGGCCTGTCCGCAGGTCCGGCTCCCAGCACGCAGCCTCTTGGGCTCCCACGGCAGGCCTGGGAATTGTCTGACTCCCAAGTCCCCAAGCTGGGCCCCACCCCTAGTGCCCAGACTCCCGAGTGGAACAAATGTTTCACTGAGAAAGAAGAAAGAACAAAGCGCCAAGCCTGGTCTCCCAGGCTCCCACCCCAAGGCCCCACCTCCAGGGCCTGAGGTCACTCCGAGCCTTGCACCCATCAGAGAGAAGCAGCTGGATTGCTGGAATAAATAAACACCAGGGGCCGATCGAGATCCAACGCCTCCCCGATGGAGCCGGTGACCTCAGCTCTCTGCTCAGCCAGGGCTGCAGGGCCATGTCCACTGAGCAGAGCCCAGGCCAGCCAGTTGCCCCTGAAACCGGGCTGGGCAGCCCCGTGTGGAATGCCCCCATGCATCATCTCATTTAACCCTCAGGGCGGCCACCGTGCCCTCATTCACAGCTGGGAGGCAGAGCAAAGGGCCAAGCGGCTCCACAGGGCCGCAGCTGATGGAACGCAGCAGCCTTGGCCTCTGGCACGCTGCCCACTGCCCCACTCGGCCCGTGGGAAGGTCCCAGGTCCCCCAGAGCTGGGAGGGCGGTCTGGCAGCTGGCTCATCCCCTGGATTTTCAAGCATCAGTAGATCTTTTTCTGACGACTTCATCAGTTAGCAGGGCTCAGAATGGGCAAAACCCCTTATTTAGACATTCAGCCAAAGAACTGGGAAACAGCTCTGTTTTGGAAAAAGCTCGGTGACAGGGAGCGGTCCATGCTCTGGGCCTCGACCTGCCACAGCCCTGGGGGCCCTGGGCCATCACTGCTCTTCCTGGAGCCTGGGTTTCCTCAACTTCCACACAAGTGTGATCGCATCTCCTGGCCTGGTAGTTCAGGCAGCCGAGGAGTTGGAGAAGAGCACTGGGTGCTAGTTTTAGCTTTCCTGGCTGTGGGCACAGTGGCCCGGGGCCAGTTCCTTCCTCTGCCTTGGCCTGGACTTTCTGCCTGGAAGCCAGGGCAGGGCACAGCTGACCTATGGCTCTGACCTGGGATGGCATGGGGAAGTCTGTGGGGCGTCCAGGGGTGGCAGCCCGGGGGCCGTCTGTCCCCTGCAGCCTGTGCTGGGTGTTCTTTCAAGGCAGCGATGGAGAGAACATCCCGCACCTCGCTAGCTACGATGCTCATTCCACCTTTCACCTTGTCTGGGGTAGGAGCTGGGGTCATTTTGTTTTCATTTGGATGGAGCTTGACTGGATCTCTGTCTCCTCCTTCACACGTGACAGCTTGTTGGACATGGAGCCTGGCAATTAGCTACTGTTACTGTTTCCGGTTCTGGGAGGGGAAAGTTTAGAAATGGGGGTGAACAGTGACCAGTCCACAGTCACCCAGCCAGCATCAGGCAAAGGCACCAGGCAGCGGTCCGGACCTCAGACCAGAAGCAGTGACCAGAGCCCCAACCTTCCTTGAGAAACCACCACACTCCTCACTGCCTAGGAGGTTTCTCTCACCCAAGCCTTTAATTGCTGCTGAAATGATTCACAGTTTCTCTCAGCACTCCCAAGAGCAGAACAGATTATTCTGGCCATGAAGAAGCACTTGAAGTGGGGTTTGGTGTCGTGGAATGAGAAGGGGCTTCCGGGCAAGTCGCTTAAGTTCTCTAAACCTTACTTCCTTACCTTTGAGATGGGAACGCCACGTCCCCTTTGCCTGCCCCTAGGAGAGCTACAGGAGTGCAGGTGGGTGCCAGCCTCATCTGAAGGAGGGCAGGACGGGAGGTCGGGCCGAGGGAGGGCTGGCCTGTGACAAACCTGCTACATAGCCTCGTACGTGTGCTAGGGCTGGGGTGGGAAGCAGAGCTCACCGATGGGATCATCTTCGTAGGGCTGTTGGCACCCGAAGTCCCCAGCAGCTGGGATGGCCTGGGAGGGGCTGGCAGGCCTGTGGGATGCTTGTCCAGCACCCTGATCCCAGGCCCGAACTCAGAGTCCAAGATAAACAAGGCTCATCTCAGTTTTTCAAGATTCTACTCCCCAGAGCCTTCTCGGACTGCTGGCTGGAGGCTTTATTCCACTCATGTCTTTGCTGATAACTTCATTTGTGCCCCCAGAGACCTCAGACTTGTCTAAAAATAGAAGAATAAACAACATTGTTCCTGGAGCAGCCCTCCCCCACCCAGGGCTCCTAATGAGGTGCTGGCCGGGCCAGCCAGGGCTCCATTCCCAGGGTTTTTGACCCTCTGGAGGCCCCAGGCCTGCTGCTTTCTCCACCGGGACCAGACACCCTGCAGCTTTGAAGGGCTTCCCGGTGGCCTGAGTGGCCGTGGTGGGGAGGAGGATGTCACCTGCCTGGTGCTGTTGGTCCCCAGAGCTGGGGTGTAGGGACACTCTCACCCAGGAGCAGGGGGGCAGGCCCAACCATGGGGATGCCCTGGCGTGCCCTCTTCCTTAGCTCTGGTGTCAGCCCCTGGCTAGGCCCCTTCTGAGTGCCAGGCCCTAGATTAGAGCCCTCCAGGATGCAGGCCCTGGTGTTTGCCAGGCCCATCACGGCCGCCACTGGAGTCCTGCACTGAATTTGCACTTTGTGTATGAAATCAGTTTGCTCCATCTGAAAAATGGACCCAATGAGAGCAGCTCTGCCTCCCTCCGACCGTTTGTGTGAATGCTGGATGCAGGGTGGGTGCTGGGGTGGTCTAGGAAGGTGAGTGGGACTTGGGGACAGCACTCCTAGAGGGGTGACAGCTGAGGGAGGGTGTGGCGTGGATTTCGAGTGACAGGATCATGTGAGGAGTCTTTGCGTGTGAGGGCCAACCTCACCCGGGGGTAGAGGGGAGGGAAGCTGTCCTGGACAGCCACCTGGCTGCGGGAGGAACCCAAAGCCATACCACTGGGCTGAGGGCAGGATTTGGGGAACACAACCTCTTTCCATGTGTGCTGGTGGGCAGAGAAGGAATTAGGCCTGGCCCCAAGGGTAGCGCTAAGGTGAGTGGGAGAGGCGAACCTGGGGTCATTTCAGTTGGCCTTAAGGGAAAAACAGGCGAGAAGTCCCTGGCAAGAGAGAGCGAGGAGCAGAGACCATTAGTGACTCTCCATCTGCCCAGTCCTGTGCTCCATGTGCCCAGCCAGGCTCTGGGAAAGAAAGGGGATGCCCTCCTCCCTGTACTGCCCAGGGCTGTGTGCCAGCACCCCGACTCAGAGTCGAGGGGACTGAGTCAAGTGCCGGTGACCAGGACCACTCCTCAGGTGGCAGAGAGCTGGCTCCAGGCCCCTGCTGCTCAGGGGCCCCTGTAGATGCAGAGCCCCTCCCTGCTCCTGCACCTCATGTACCACCCACCTGCATGAGGGGAGTGGCCAGCAGGCAGCCTGGAGCGGGCTGGCTGCTCACCGCAGAGCAGCTCTGTCTGCTCAGCTGCTCTTGCTCATTTGTTCCCAGGCAAACAGACTCTGGGAAAAGGAGCATCATCCAGAAAAGGGAAGGCTGTCCGACAGGTCCAGGCAGGTGTCAGTGGCCCCTCCGCCTCCCCGAGTCCCATGCTCCTTAGAGAGGGCCCCAAGCCACCAGGGACCTGGAGGCTTTCTCAGGCAGGGACAGTGAAAGGGTGAAAGCAGAATAGGGGCCGATAAGCCTCTTAGATCTGTGTGGAATGATCAGCAGAAGTGCTCGCTGCTCATGAGGTGTCTACCTTTGGCCATAGAGTACCTGGAAAGAGGAGGACAGACAGATGCCTTCAGACACTCTGGCCAGAGAGGAGCTGGGGCCCCAGTGCACTGAACTTTCCTCTCCCTGAGCACTCTCTTGCTGCTATTATTTTGTGAACTTTTCAGTACTGGGGATTGAACCCAGAGCCTTGGCACTGAGCTATGTCCCCAGCTCAGTTTTCAAATTTTGAGATGACATCATGCTAAGTTGCACAGGAAGGACTTGAACCACCATGCGTGGTTCCAAGCACTCTGTTTAATAGACCTCCATTTCCTGTCAAGCTTTACAGGAAAGGGGTGTCTCCCAGACCCTCACTGAGTTCGGGGGGCAGGAGTCTAGCTCCAAAGAGCCAAGCAGAAAAGAGAAGAAAAACTCCTACCTCCCAGTCACTAGGAAGGAAAGTTGGTTTGCTTGCTTGGCACATTGTCCTCTAAGCACACTTTATTTTTTTTACTTGCTTTTTCTCTATTGTTAAAATAGCACGGCAGCATAAAAAAATTTAAAAAGCAAGTTCTCAGCACCCCATCAAGCTAACATAAGTTTTCATTTTCTATTTTCTTCTGCCATCTTTTTCCCTAAGCAAGCTTTATTTTACAACATTGTAGACATATATAGATACAACTTTATTTTGTGCTTTTTTTCCCATCGGGCATAAATGCTTTCTCATGTTGCTACATAGTCTGTGTAATTATTATTTTAATGGTTGCATAATTGCATTGGGTTATGATTTACTAGACCATCCCCTCATTGCTGGACATTAACATTGTTTCCAGGGGTTTATTTGTTTTTGCTTCTATAAATAATTTTTCAGTAAATACCCTTATTTTCCAGTTTCTTTCCTAGTCTAGCTTTCCAGGTTCCCCTTGCTGGCAGTAGATAGATATGGCCATCCATTCTGAGAATTTGAACTATGCAACCATTAAAACGATAATTACACTGAGTAGTAACTTGGGAAAACATTTATGCTCCAGGGGCTGGGGAGAATGTACAAAATTTAAAAAAAAAATCAGGCTTTTTAATGTCCTTGACCGAATCAGTGATAAAAGATAGAGCCCTGGGACACGTTGCTGGAGACCTCTCTCCAAGTTGACTTCGTTGCATAGAAGTCACTTTGCCCATGGGTTTCCAACAGGCAGCATGTGTTATCACCTGACCAGGTCTCTCTGCTCTCCCCTTGGATGTCACACAAGAACGTCCCCAGATGTGTGCTGATGGGCCCAGCACTGCTCCTTTGCTATCTCCAGCTGAGTGTGTGGTGGCCCTGGGCCAGGACTCCCCTATCTGTGCTGCTGCACAGCTGGGGCCATGCTGGAGAGGGCCATGCAGAGTTTTGTGTCGTCCTGCAGGAGGTCATTGGCTCAGTGGGTTTGGAGGACATTTCCTGTGTCTCCCCGGGTCCTCTTGTGAGTGGCACCAGTGCTCAGCATAAGCATGTTCCTTGTCAATCAGCCTGGTGGCCCTGCTGGGCCAGGAGCTCCGCAGCTCCGCCTATGTTTGTCCATTGCGGTGCAAGTGCTCCTGGAACGCGCTCCACGGGTCAGACAGACCTGGGATCAAATTCTTGCTTTTTCTCTTGTTTGTCTAAGCTTCTGAGCCACTCAGCTCCTTGGTTTTCACAGTTTGTATGGTGGAGGTACAGATACCTACTGCCTAGTCACAGCAGAGGATTGATGGGAAAGTGCATGTCCATGTGGCAAGGCAACACCAGGACACATTAATGGTTAACAAGCACAAGGTTCTGCTTTTCTTCTTGTCCCTCTTGGGTCAGGGAAGTCGGGTAGAGTGCAGGGCCTAGAGATCTGAGCCAACAGGAGGTACTTAATAGGTGAGGCAGGCTGGCCTGGCCGGGGCCTTATCAGAAAAGGACAGCCTGTTGCTAATGGGGTGATGTCCCCAGGATGAAGGAGAAAGAAAAGAATAGGAAGTTGAAGCCTTAAAAAATCTCCCAGGGCCGGGGGATTTAGCTCAGTGGTTTCCCTGCCTGCTGCGCAAGTGCAAGGACCCAAGTTCGATCCTCGGTACCAAAACAAAAACAAAAACAAAAAACAAACAAAAATCTCCCAAATGTAATAAGTGAAATAGCAAAGTACTTTTGAATTGCTTAGGTTTAAACTTCTGGTATTTAAAGAGTCACTGTGCTTGGGTGGGTGGGTGGGGTGATATCAGCCATAGAGGGCCACAGTGTGAGCCCATTCGCATCCTTATCAGTTGATTCAAAGTGAGGGGCCAAATAAATCACTTGTCGTGGCTTAGATGCATTGACAAAAGGGAAATTGTTGTCCTCATGAGTCCACAGGGAACATGGTTCCAGGGTGTCCAGGGGTGGGGTCCCTGACAGCAGCAAAGCGGTGCCGCCCCCCTCTGGGACTGACGGCTTTCACACAGGAAGGCGTCCCTTGAACCAGGGTCCCGCTGGCTCCCACCAAGGGCTGAGGAGCCTTTTCTGGTGATTTTCTGCACGTTCAGTGCCTGCGTTGGCTTTGTCACAGAGGTTACAGCCCCAGGCTTCTCACCAACTGCCTGTAAAACACAGGTACAGCTTGTGTTGTGAAGGGTTTTTATATTGGCACTGGGAGCTGTGTTTGCTATTTTACACAGAAAACCGTAGAAACTGTTGTTAAGTGCCCTGCAGGAGCAGAAGAACGGACGCCACTCCCCGCACTGCAGTGTTCAAGTGGGGAAACCAATCCTTCCCACAGAGACTGGGCCAGGCCCGTGCACCTGGGGCCTTCCTGCCCCTGAGGAAAAATAGAGTCTCAGTGGCTGGCAACCACTCTCCCTCTGGTTCTATGGCCTATGGGTACCTGGCCCTGCCCTATTTTTCTGCTCTTTTGTTTTAATTGGGGCTTGATCTAAGGAATAGGGATGAGGAGATCTTGCTCCCTCCCTCCTTAGGTCCCTTCTGCTCCCATCTCCTGCACGTCTTCTTCACCTTGTATTTACCCAACCAAAAATCCCCAGGACGTTCCCTCCTGCCAAGCGCCATCTGAACTCAGGGGAGAGGCAGCAAGGGCCCAGGAAATGCCTGTCTTGGAGATGCTCCTCTTCGCCTCCCTCCTCACTGCTGCCTCCAGGTGCCCCAGCCCCCTTCCTTCCAAGCTGGCAGAACGGAGGGGTCCTCCCTCTCACAGGACCCTCCCACCTTGCCCCAGATGCCTCTGGCTTTGCAGTGTCAATAGCAATTTTTCCTCATTGTCTTAGTAATTAGATAAAATGGCAACGCTATAGCGCTGGACTAGAGAGTCATTCATATAACGGCAGCACTTTATTGGATGCTCCTGGAGAAGTGGTTTTCATCAGAAGGCAGTTAACGGAAATAAATTTACTTATTTCCTAAATAAATCTGGCAGAGTCTGGAGGGAGGGAAGGAAGGAAGGAAGGAAGGAAGGAAGAGGGAAGACAGTTAAAGGATGTGTCTGCAAGAGACCGTTTATCACAGGTGGAATTGACTGTGAGCAGAGAGAGCAAAAGAGAGCCAGATGGAAAGGAGGCCCCCATGGGCCCAAGGGGCCGTCTCTGTGGCCTGGCCACTGCTCCTTCTTGGGGAGGGAAAGGCTTCTGGGTGAAACCGGTGGTTTCAGGCTGGTGTTGGCTCTGCGCTGGGTACCGTTTCCCACTGTGGTCCTCAGCCCCACCCCTGCCCTTGCTGGGTGGAAGGCTCTGTCCTGGTAGGTCAGACTTGGGATCCAGTGTCTTGCTTGCCATTTCCAAGCACTGTGTGGTTGGCCAGGGCCTTTCACGCTGTTCAAGGATTGGCCACATAAAACCCACCTGGGTCTTGTTAAGACCCGACTGGGGCTGACTCAGAAGCTCTGTGGTGGGGTTAAGGAATCTGGGTCAGATACGTGGCTAGTGTGACAGTGTCTCTGTGATTCTCTACCCTGCTCCAAGCCAGCTGCAGAAGGAGGCAATGAAGGCCGGGCATTTAGCTCAGGGGTGCCAGCCTGCCTGGCAAGTGCAAGGTCCTGAGTTTGATTCCCGGTACAAAAGAAAAAAAAAAGGAGGCAATGCACAGGGCGGCATGAAATGTGCTGCTCCTCTCTCACCCACTTCATGCCACAGCCACCCACTCTGTGTCCCTGGAGAGCCTGCATTAGCCTGACAGGTCAGCCAGGCCTCTGGCCAGTCAGCAGCTGAGCTGAGGAGCTGCTCTGCATGTTCCTAGTACCCCTGAAGGGCAGGGGGAGCTCCCGGCAGCACGCTGGTGGCTCAAGTGACAGCCTTGCCTGGGAGCTCAGCGGGTAGAGCTCTGCTGGTACCCGGGTGCTGGTGTTGCTGGAAACAGACGGGTAAAGTGTGGGGGAGTGGTTATCATGGTAGCAAACGTCTACTTGGGTTCTTGCCAGTAACAGGTGATTTGCAAATATGATCTCCTTTGATCCTATTTGATCTCATTGCTGAGACAAAATACCTGGCACCCTAAGTTAGATGGGGAAAGTTTTATTTAGCTTACAGTTTGTAGAGGTTGTAGTCCATAATCTGCTGGCTGCAAGGCTGGGTGGCGTGGCAGGGGGGCATCACAGAGGAGAAACAGTGCATGGTGTGTACAAGGTAGCAAAAGCAACAAGGGACCTTAACAGCGTCTTTCTGCCCCTTTTATCTTCTCCAGGCTACTCTGGGCAGGCAGCACTCACACCCTTAATCCTGGTGCCCTTGAGCCTAGCATTGCACCATGAATCAATTCTCACACACTCAGCATTCAGCCACCTTTGAAAAAGCCCCGCGTATGACCAAAAGAGGCTTTGGGGGGACATCTAGACACAAGGCATAACCCCCTCAAACCCCACAAGCAAAGTTATCGTTCTGCTCATTTTGTAGCTGGGGAAATGGAGAAGCTCCATGATGTAATCAAGGTCACACAGCTTTGGGGGGGGCGGTGTTGTTACCCAGGATCCTGAATCTTGTTTAACATGTGATATATGGTAGAGTTGATCTCAAGCTGCTAAAAACTGTAATGCATAAATGTGAACAGATACTTACGTATAATCCAGGTAAGTTTTGTTTTACCTGTTACAGATGTTGATGAACAAGTAATGGAACAATTTTGGCTGGGGATTTTTTTTTTCTTTTTTTGCTTGTGCAGATTGCCCTAATAAAAGAGATTGTATAAACTGGTCAAAAGCTGCAACATAGCAAAATCTTGTAGATGTCAAATAAAAAGTTATATGAACTTTTTAAGAGTCAGCCCGACTCCAGAGCCTCTATTCAGTCCACTCTTCACCCCCAACCTCCCACAACATAGTGCCAGGTCATTGGGGAGCCCCCAAAAGCTCAGGCCTGCAGTTCCCCGAGCTCCATGAAGGAGGGGTGCCAGGGTCGGAGGCTCTTCAGGAAGCTCCTCCAGGCAGTGGCAGGCACCCCTGGGCCTGGAAATACAGGGAGGGACTGGTCTGGTGGAGCTGAGGCAGGCTCACACCATGTGGCCCTGCGGCTGTTTAATAATATTTAGCATTTTTACTGCCTTTCTCCCCTATTTGTTCCATTAGAGATCTGCCTCCAGCTGCCGGCAGGACACATCCTCAGCCTGTCCTTGCCAGCCCATCTGTCACCAGGAGACGAGCTCCACAAGGGCCTCTGTTTTTCAGACTTCAGGAAGTTTGACCATCTGAAACACAGAGCTTGTCCTTCCCTTACGCACACCTGGTGAGCAGGGTGCCTCTGGGCCTGGGCCGCAGAGGAAGAGCACATACCCGAGTGGACTGCTTACCTTCCGATCCCCTGAAATAAGTCTTTCTGGGAGCTTCCTACCTGGTGAGAGTCACCCAGGCCAATCTGGGCTTTTGAGAGACTTCAGGGTCTCAGTCCAGCCTCACTGTTGCCCCTTCCTACTGAACGTTTCATCCAGCCTGTGAGACGTCTCTGTGCACATTGCCCTTTCCTAGCTTCTAGCCATTACACTTTGCTTGTTATGCTAGTCCCCTTTTCTTGCGATGTCTTTTTCCACAGTAGTCAGCTGTGATCCGAAAATATTAAAAGGAAAACCCCAGAAATAAATAGTTCATGTTTCAAGTTATGTGCCATCCTGAGTACTGGGATGAAATCTCATGCACTCCCTCCCAGAACAATGAATCATCACTTTGTCCAGTGTATCCATGCTGTATACACTACCTGCTCATTGGTCACTTAATAGCCTTCTCTGTTCTCAGAGGGACTATTAAGTTATCATAATGCTTAACACAGGGTTCACTACCATCTGAAATGTCAGGCACCCATGGTGGGGGCGGCGGGTGTCTTAAACCATATCCTGCCAGGATAAGGAGGACTATAGTATTTGATTTAGACTCTTCTCCTATCTTCTTTTTTTCTGAAAGATTTCTGTAAGTGGTCAGGTTGAGCCTCATGGAGGACAAAGGTGGCACCTCTATCATTTTGGTGGCCCCAGACCTAGCTCGGCGCCTGGCACACAATAACTCATGCTCGTCCATTTGCTCTCAGGGACTTGAAGTTCAGATTATGAGCTTTGTGTCTTTGTGTCACTGTCTGTCACTGAGGAGTGATTGTGGCTATCTTACCACTTGCTTGCAAGATGGTCACAGCCCAACTCAATGGCTTGCGTGCAGTAGGTGCTCACTTGTGTTGGGTTTGTGAACCGACTGAGTGGCTCTGACCAACACCGCCACCTGCTGGTAGAGCTACTCTAATGCTGAACAGCTGCTCCTGGTTCAGACGAAGAACTAAGAATTCCTCATGAGCAAAGGGGTGGAAGGAGGAGGAGGAGCCTCTGTGAAGGGGCGTCCCAGGCGTCTGTCCTCAGGTGACCTCAGCTTCTCCATCCACCTGTGGCTTCCAAGCCACTGCTCCTGGTGACAAGCCCTTCCATTTCCTGAGGAACAGCCACTTCCCGGAGTGCAGGTAGGCCAGGGGACCAGGGTAGGAATGGATCCTACCATCCACCAGCTAGCTGATAGCCCTGTTCCCCCAGTGACTCACTCCCACCAGTGGGTGAAGGACCTTTTATTTTCCATTTAATTAAACATTTAATACCTTTCTTCATTTCTAATATAAGCACTTAATGCTGCTAATTTCCCTGTATTCATTGCTTTTACTGTATAGCACTGATTTTGATATGTTGTGTTTTCATTTGCATTTAGTTCAGATACTTTCTAATTTGTCATGGTTTCTTTAACTTTTGAGGATTTTCAAGATCTAGATCTTTTTGTATTACGGTTTCTAATGTAATTTTGTTATGGTCAAGGGGCATATTTTGTGATTTAAATCCTCTTGAATTCATTGAGACTTACTTTATAACCCTACTTTGTTCTATGTTCCAAGTGCACTTGAGAAAGATGTGTATTCTGCTCTGTTAGGCAGAGCTTCCTATAAAATGTTAATTAGATCCAGATGGTTGATAGTGTTTTTATATCTTTAATGACTTGGGGGGATCTACTTGCTCTATCAGTTATTGCCAGAGAAATGTTGAAATATCCAATGATAATTGTGAATTGTCTCTTTGAAAAGGATTCAAAATGAAGGGAAAAATCTTTTCTATTTATCCATCTATTTATCATTTCTGATATTCTTTGTTCCCTTGTGTGGATCCAAGTTTCCTTCTGCTGGAAGAACTTCTTTTATTTATTTTTATTTTTATTTTTAGCTCTGACATACTGCTGATAAATTCTCTCAGGTTTTGTTTGTCTGGTAGAAAAAGTCTTTGTCTTCAGGTTTGAAAGATATTTTTGCTGGGTATAAAATAAGAAGATGAAAGCCTTCTCTTTCTTTCTTTCTTTCTTTCTTTCATTAAAGATATTGTTCCATCAATATCTGGTTTGCTTAGTTTCTGATAAGGAATCTAGAGTAATTTTTGTTTTTGTTCCTGTCTACGTATGAGGTGCCCCCTCCACTGGAAAAAATTTTTTCTTATTACTGTTTTTTAAGCAATTGATTATGCTGTGCCAGATGTTGTTTTCTTCAAGTTTCTTCTGCCTGGATTCTGTGATGCTTCTTGAATGTGCAAGGTCGTGGTTTACGTACATTTTTCTCTGGCTCCTTTTTTTCTTTCGAGAAAGGATCCTGCCATGTGGCCTAGGCTTGTTTAGAACTTGTGGGCTTAAGTGATCCTCCTACCTCAGCTTTCCAAGTAGCTGTAACTACAAGCATGCATCTCTGTGCATGGCTGTCTCTGCCTTCTTGAACATAGGTAGTATAGTTATCATAGTTAAATAAGGTGGCCACATATGTGTAGATCTGTTTTGAGAATCTCTATTATGGCCCTTAGTTTTTTTAGCCTACCCTGGCACCAATTCACCCTGTGTCAATTACTAAAGCTCCAGTGTGGATCTTGATATCTGGTAGCATAAGTCCTCCAGCCTTGTTCTTCTTCCTTAGGCTTGCCTAGGCTATTCTCAACCCTTTGCAGATTTCCATACAAAGTTTAGAATCAGCTTTTCAATTTCTATAAAATCAGCAGCTGGAAGATTTTAACTAGAAATACAATAACTCTACGGATCTATTTTGGAATACTGAGCCTTCCAACCCATAAACATAATATATTCCAAGTGTGTTAGTCAGCTTTCCATTATTGAGACAAAATATCCAACACCCACAACTGAAATGAGAAGAGGTTTATTTTGGCTCACAGTTTTGAAGGCTTCAGTCCATGGTCATCTGGCTCCAATGCAGAAACAACATGGCAGAAAGGCAGAGTGGAAGGGAGAAAGCTGCCAAACTCATGGTGGCCAGCAGCAGAGAGAGCAAGGGAAGCGCTGGGGTGGAAAGGGCCAGGTACCAGATACAGGCCTCTGTGTCAGGGCTCATGACCTACCTAGACACACCTGAAGTATGCTTTGCTAATCTCCTAGGAACCTCTCAAGACAAACAAACAGGGAAGTTTCTAAAGACACTAAAAGCATAAAAGGTTTTGTTATATCCTTCTTTCAGGACATGGAATTTGCCCACCCAAGTGCGCACAACCATGAGGAGCCTTACAAGGAGTGATTCTCTCAGTGAGAGTCTGCTCCAGGTAAACTGAGGCCTCTGCTCAAGGATGAGGAGCACTGGCTACTATGTACTTCTCCCAACAGTTTTCGTGTCCTCGTCTTTCCATGACAGGGACTTTACATCTATTTAAAATGTTTTAAAATGCAAACATTAATCATATTTTTAGCAGCAGATACAATGAACAAAAATAAAATAGTATTTCAAAACAAGATACTAGAAATTAAGAATGTTCAAATAGCAATGAGAAACTTTAAATGAAATAATATTTCATCAGTTTTTAAAAATATGAGATCTTAAAAATCAACATGCGTCGATGATGTCATTATTGAGTCACTGGCGTATTTTTGTGTGACTTTTTTCCGGCAACTGTAAAAAGCTCTTTTTGACTAGGCGCTAGTTGGAGAAATGGTGAGGAGATATTTTTAAGCTAAGTCCAAATATTTTCTCTCTGACTTTCATCTTCAAATCAAATCTCTTGTTCAATAACTTTGAGAAGATCTTTAAAAAAATCATTTGGTTTTTTGGCAGGGACTGCAGTCGTTTTATTGTCAACAAACTGTAGTTTCTGTTTCCAAAAAAACTCCCAGCATTTGGGGTTTATTTCCATCTTCTGTGGTTTCATCCTACATAGATGGAGATTGTACTACTGAGTTACCTGTATAAATTTCTCTGCTGACATGTTTATATTCCCCTTGTTCAGAATGCCTTCAGAGCAGGGTACATGTTATTCTTGAAATGGAAGCATTACTTTGTCAATTGTCACTTCCTTCCTCCTCTAGAAGACTGAAGACTTTTAAATGAGTGTGAAATTTAATGCAGACTGTAAGTCTCTGGGTAGGTCCCCAAATTTATCGGTTCAGATTTCATTTTGTTAACATTGCAGCATCAAAAAATCTGGACTGCAGTAAACCAGACCTGTGACAGACAATAAGTCTTGCTCCTTCTGCTGTCCCTTTCTGACTGTTTTATCTGCTCCGGGTCCTGGGGTGGAAGGGACCCCAGGCTGAGCTGTCATTTTAGCTCAGGGTGGAGAGCAGAAAGAGGCATGAGGGCTGCATCTCCGGGACCCTCAGAAATCTCCCTGCAGCGCTATGGGGCCCCTTTGCCTGGAACTGTATATGTGCTGAGGGACACACAGTCACGGGGAACTCTGGGATCTCTTTGGGAAATGACAAAGCTGAGAACCTGGGACAGAAGGAACCTGCCCCTTGTTGGACTAGACTCAGGCCTAGGACACTGTCCTGGCAGGTGCCCACCTGGCCACCAGAGAACTACACTAGCCGTTCTTGCCCCCAGGACCCAGTTGCAGCTCTGGCGGACCAGCCCCCACTCTGCAGCCTAACAGCTGCTCTGCTGGAGCAGTCTCCCGCTCTGTGCCTTGGTTCCTCCCTTCTTCCCCAGCCACGTGGCTCCCTGTCACATCCTCTCCTCCTCCCGGCTTCTCCCTCCTGCAGTCTGTGCTCCTGTGGCCTCCTCCAGTGCTTTTCACCTTCAAAGTGACAGTTGCTGCTGCTGGCCACCAACTTCTCATGGGCCACTTCTCTGCCTACAATCTAGACTCCAGTTTTGTATTTTGTAGCAAAACCAGAAAAGTTTTCATTAAAGAATTTTTATAGAGATCACTTCTAAGGTTTTCTACATTTTAATGGCCACATTTCCAGCCTCCCTTGCATCTTTCTGTTTTGATGTTTATTTGGCACAGGACACTGCAGTGGAAATAGGCCAGGGCAGGCTCAGGAGGCCCAAGTCCTCGGCTGGCTTGCCCAGTGGTTTGCTGAGTGACCTTGGGTAAATCCCTCCCTTCCCCAGGGCCTCATTTCCACATCTATGAGATGAGCAGGTTACTTTGGATCAGAGATCTCAGACATTTTTGATGGTGCATCCCTAATGATAAAAAGGAACTGTGGCACATGCATCTGTAATATGTGTACATTCCCTTATAAGCTATATAAATCTACTACGCTGTTACTAAATAATCTGCAAAATAAAAATTTAAGAGAAAAGCTAAAATCACATAAATATTTTTAAAATAAATTTCCCTTTATTATATATAACAAAACTTCTTTCTTGGACTATTTTATTATTTACGTATGATTAACAAAAATAGTGCAAGGGAAAGCAGTATGCTTTGCTATTCTTTGATATCTTGCTTCAGTGCTTTGAAATAGGGCTGTTTAGCGGTCTGGTTCTAGTTTAGTTTTTTAATTGACACATAAATACATATTTATGGGATACAGCTAGTTTAGTTTATTTTTAATAGCTGTCGAAACTAATCCAAAGGGAAGGAATGTATCATGGGCTGCGTGTATTAAATAATGGAACTCATTTTTATCCCCATTTGCCAGTTAAGGCCTTTTATTGAAATTAAACTAGAAATTATCTGCCTTCCTTCATGTCCATCAGTGGCTCTTACAAGCTAATTGGAAAGCATCACGTTTATATATCTGCAACAAAGAAATTCAGAATCCACTGACACTCTTTATTGTATGAATTTTAAATGGGTTAGAAAAATCTGTTTCTAATTTTTTCAGATATGCAGATGTAAGCATACCTTTTTATAGTTTTTTTTGTAGTTGACATCACATGTTTTTAACAACAAAAATACCACTTACAAGATATTCTCTCCAAAACATGAATGTCTTTGGAAAAGTAATAATGTAAAATGAATCATCTAATTTACCTTGAAAAGCCAAATTGAGTTCCTTTTTTTTGGCGAAAACAACAAATACGTGTGTATGTGTGTGTAATGCAAATAATACAAAATATTATTAGCAAAAATTACTTAGCAAAATAACAAGCAGCAGACTTCCAATAGCTACTTGTCATCATCAAAAGGTCAGTGAATTAGGAACACTTATCTTTTTGTGCAAGAAAAATGTATAATTCATCTCTAAGTTTGACGGCTGCTTTAAGAGCTCTGCCATGCGATAACCAGTAAACTCCCACATGGTTCAAAAAACTGTCATTGTCATTTCCCTTCTGATTACAAATCAGGTATATATTTTACTGTATGTTAAACTCTTTTTAAAAGCTAACAACATCAATGCATCCTGCTGCATTTTCTGTACTTCTGGATTTTCAGCCTACCTCAGAAGCCCCATGGGGAATTAGTTTCACATCGTATGTCATCATCCCCTTCATCACAGAGCAGCCTCCCATCAATGATTGCACTCCATCTTCCCCATAAGTGGTGTTTTTCTTAAAGGAGTAATTTACTCTTTTAAAAAATTGTAGCCCGTATCACCTTGTTCTTTAGTGACTCACAGGAATGTGTTTCATTATTGAAGCACAAGCCAGGAAAACCATGTTAGGAGCACTGATACTTCTGCGAAACTGTTTAACAAACCTGCTGCACTGTGGAATCTATTCCTGGGTTTATTGGTCTACGTCTTCTTCTGCAATACTTTTCCTCTGCATCTTCCAATGGGCTAGCCATGTTGTGTTACCAACTTCCTGGATTTTAGTCTCTGTAAGAAGTGTGTGTGTGTGTGTGTGTGTGTGTGTGTGTGTGTTAGATAAGAGTCATGTGACATTAGTTGAAAAGGGAGTGAACTGGTCTCTTGGCAACCACCTCCCACCCACCACCATTAGCAAAGCCAAGCCATGGCCAAAGCCCCCAGGGAAAGGAAGATTGCTACCTTGTTCCCTGGCTGAAAAGGAGCCAGGGCCATGAGCTCCTGACCTGGCTCTCACCTGCTAGAGCACAGGCCACAGGCGTAGAGAACTACTCAGGGTGCCCTGGATTCTCGTGCTTTCTACCTCATAGGGAAGAACTCGTATTTTGAGTAGGAGACATATCCGCCCTGACTTCTATTGTTTGCTTGCATTTGCATCACAAACGTTATCTTCAGTTGTGGTTTTCTCGAAGAAACAGTGTTAAGTCACATATCCATTTGTGAGGAGAGTTAATATGGTTAAAATTCGGCCGTGTAACCTGTAAAGCTACTTAGCTAGGTACTTGTGAGCTGGAACCAACACAGTAGATAAGGCCTATCAGCATTAGTTCAGTGGTGAAACCGGGCCTGTCTGGGGACAGTGAGGTGAGAGAATGGAGGAACCAGGGGGGAGCTTGTTTGGATGCTCTAACCTGAGGGCCCAACTTCTGTCACTGTGTCCAGGTGTGGAAGGTCTCTCCTAAGGCGGAACAGAAGAGACAATGCCCATCTCCAGACTGGCTTTGACTCTCCTGGGACCAGCACCAGAGTATTCTTTCTGCTTATCTAGGCTGAGAGGGGGTGGTGGTTATGCCCTCGGCATGAGGAAATTTGGAGAGGTTGACCTTCAGATGCCAGCATCTGCATGTTCTGCCCATTCACCTGGGCTGAGGAGAGGAAGGATTAGCATTTATGCCCTGGGCCTGAGAAAGTTTGGTGTAGCCACTTGTCTCTAAGGAAAAAAAATCTAACTTTTAAGGATCCATTTTGCCATTCCTGTTACAAAAGTACCACACACTGGGTAGCTAAAACAACAGAACCTTATCATCTCAGTTCTGGAGACTGGAAGTCCAAGATGAAGGTGTGGACAGGGCTGGTTTCTCTGAGGACTATGAAGGGATCTGTTCCTGACCTCTTCCCAGCTTCCAGTGGTTTGCTGACAATCTTTGGTTCCTTGGCTCGTAGAAGCATCAACCTGATGTCTACCTTTATCTTCACATGATATTCTCCTTGAACATGTGTGTCTGTTCTAATTTCCCCTTTTTATAAGCACACCAGTGGCTTTAGATTAGGGACTCACCCTTCACTGTAGTCCTTCACTTTAATCTAATGAGTGACACCTGTGACCTATTTCCAAATAAGGTCACATTCTAGGATACCATGGGTTAGGACTACACAAATTTTGTAGGGCACGCAACAACCTACCACACTTGGCTATACCCCAGACCTTCTAATGAAAGATCTCAGAGGATGGGAGCTTAGAATGTATTTGAACACATTTTTTTTTGCAATTAAAAAAATTGTTTTACAAACACTTTTCACAAGATTTATATACCCTCTTAAAATTTCCAGTGCACAAGAAATAACTTCAGACCTGTTGAACATAAATTCATGTTTTTAATAAGAATCCCAAGTGACTCAGGTATTCACTAAGGCTTGAGAACCACAGAGCCACTTGAGGTGACACAGAATGTCCCCTCTCTCACCTCAAATATATAGAAATACTGCATAAAAGAAAACTACATATTTGAATATGTAGCCAAGTTCTAAAGCAATGAAAGAAAAAAATTATCACATGCCAGAAATGGAGAAATCAAAACCAAGGATCAGAGCAAAGGAGCATTAGGCAGGGTATAGAACACTGAGGCTTGGCTGAGGCCCAGATGCCCAGTGTCCAGGTTCCCAGGAAAAAGATGACAGCCCATGGGCCGGAGATTTAGCTCAGTGGTTCTGGCTCCTGCCACACAAGCGCAAGGTCCTGAGTTCGATCCCCGGTACCAAAACCAAACAAACAAACAAACAAACAGACAGACAGACAGCCCATTGCATGTGGGAAGCAGAGGACCAGGGATAAACCTTTTGCATGAAACCTGGAGTTTTAAAGAATGCTTTGTAATGAAAGGGGGCCTAGAAAAGTCAACAAAAGAGTTGCTTCAATAAATTGGAAATTTGGACAATCAAGGAACTAACAGCCACTCACATTGGCTGTGTGAATTCACAGGGTTAAATAGCTTTTTTAGTTGAGATGCCTGTAAGGAAAGAGGATTTGGGTTGGGTTGAGGGAGGTATTGGAGTCATTTTGGTATTGAGGGTCAGAAGAGCAGAGTTGAAGTTTGATGAGATTTGTCAGCAGGTGGTGCAACTTTAGAACATGATAGAGTTGACCCCTGAGCAACTGAGGAGAGGTGGGTTGTTATGGCTCTTGTCTAGATGTCCCCCAAAGCCTCATGAAGTCATAGCTGGGGCTTTTCAGAGGTGGCTGTCTCTAGAGTGTGTGAGGCTGAGACTGATTCATAGTGGTATGCTAGGATTACGGGTGCTTCACCATGGGTGAGAGTGCTCCCTGCCCTAGGGTGGCTAGCCTGGTAGAATATAACAGACAGAAAGAGGGCTGCTGTTATTGCTGCTTGTCACATGCTGCTTCTTCACTACTTCATTGCTTTGCTGCCTTCTGCCTGCCATGAACCATTTCTCCTCTGTGGTGCCCTTCTGTCATGCCATCCTGCCTTGGAGCCAGCCAACTGCGAACTGAAACCTCTACAAACTGTGAGCTACAATAAACTTTTCCTCCTTTAACGTTGGGTGTTGGGTATTTTGTCTCAGCAACAAAAACAGTAGCTAAGACATGAGTATAAGAAATAAAAGGAGAGAGAAAGAAAATCTTAGAGCAAAAACAAGCTTTATTTAAGATAAATACCTGAGAGAGGCCATTGGCTTCAAAGTGCCAAAAGCAACACTCTTTTATAGAGTAAGAATTTAGAAGATATGAACGGGAATGATGAAATTAAGGGCCTGTTGTTCTAGGGATTGGGCCTTTGAATATGTGATCACTGGTCTGTTTCATGTTTGTACACTCTCCTAATCAGGAGCTGAATGTCTGTTGATCAGGAATAGTTTGTATAGTAAACAGATTTAATGAGCTTCATAATTATGGAGCACAGAAGAATGAAGGTAAGAATCACAACTCAGGGGAAAAATGTTCACTGGCTTTTCCCTTCAGTGGGAGTAGATTAAGAACAGAGTGAGGGGAGGAGGGTGCCAAAGATGAACTTGCTACTGTAAAAATTTCCAGTTTCCCCTTGAGCATTGGGTTAACTTTCCATCACTGTAACAAAATATCCAAGATGTTCAACTTAACAAGAAGGAAGATTTGTTTTGGCTCACAGCTTTGGAGGGTTCCATCCATGGTACATAGGTGTTGCTGCTTTTGGGCCTGTGGTGAGGCAGCACACCACGGCAGGGTTGTTTGGAGGAGGAAGACACTCGCCTCATGGCAGCCAGGAAGCAAAGAACCACAAGAAAGGGCTGTATTTCCACTATCCTCTTCGAGGGGACATCCCCAGTAACCTCAGACTTTTCCCTGGGCCCCATCTTTGAAAGGTCCCACCTAGGACTAAGCCTTTAGCTATGGTCCTGGGGGAGACATTTAAGATCCAAACTATGGCAAACCCCATGGGCTCTGCCCACTCTACCTGTCCATTCCTAGGGCCTGGGGTGGGGGGACAGTGGCAAGCAGCCTTAGCAAGCTGCATTTGAGCTGTCAGGGAGGCAGCTAGGATGTCACATGCCCAGGATGAGAAAGGACAGCATAGAAGGGCCCTTCTGTGCCACATGTAATCCAGGCCAGGCCCAATTCAGGAAAACCAGGCTTTCTAAAATTATACAACCCTTACTCATTTGGGGGCCTAACTTGAGCAATAGTTTGGTTTAAAAATGGAAGTGCCTATGTCAATTACAACAATTATGGTTATGTAACAATTAACAGTGATCATGGTGCAACTTTAAACCTATCCTGCTTAATCCTCACCACAATCCTATTAGGCAGATGTAATTGTTATCCCACCCTATCTTGTAGATGAGAAATCTTAGGCTCTGGGACATTATGTGATCAGTCTAGACTAAGAAGTAGTCACTCCAGAGTAAACAGTGAAGCCAGGACTCAAACCTAGGTCCATCTTACTTCTATGTCAATATGTTGACAGTAGCTCACTCTAGAGAATTGATTGCAGATGGTTTTTGTTCTGTTCTTCAGAGTTTTTTTATTTTCCAAGTTTTTTATATAAAAAATGGAGAAAAATTAATAAGCATGAAAAAGAATAACATTACCAAACAGCAAGCCTTTGGAATGTGTTTAGAAGATGGTAGTGGGCCCAGTGCTATTAAGCAGGGGTCCTCATTCCTAGTACCCACAGGCTGGAGACCAGCCGGAAACCACTCTGAGGAGGCTGTGAAATATTATTGAATTGTCTTGTGAATTAGTTATTAATTGAACTGTGAGTCTGTCCTAGGCCTGTGTGACTTGCTAGATGAGCCTTCGGCTGCCATTTAGAAACAGAGCTCCCTATGCCAATGGCCGCAGTTGAGGCCTCAGTGGTCAGTGACACTGAGACGCCTCTGATAGCGCGATAACACTGCAGCTGAGGACTTTATGACTCGTATGCAGCCATTCTAGCTAAAGAAAATGAACAGGTTACTCGTCAATCAAGACTTGTCTTTCACAGGAATGCATTGTTCCTCCTTTCACGAGCTTAGCTCCCATCACTGCCTTAGCCCCACTATCCCCTGCATCTGCCTTTGTGCCTCCTGCATTGTTGTGTAATCAATAAATAATGGCAGCTCCAGAGTGCTGGGGTCTTAGCCCTGCAAGAGCTCTGACCATCCCAGACCCCGTTTATGCAGTCAGAACTTTGTTTTATCATTTTCTTATCCTCACTGTGCCCTCAGTCAGGTAGTTGGGGCATCACACAGCCCCCCAAATGCACGTCGTGCTCAAGATCTTGGCTCACTTAGCCAGCATCTACTCCATTATTTAGGTTGTTGCTGTTTTTTCTCAAATCCAGAGCACAGTGTGCGTGACCCTGATAGACCTCCTCCTTCTGCTCCTCTCCATCCACAGGTCAACCCTTTTCGAGACCGAATCTGCAGGGTATTCTCACACAACAATGTGTTCTCCTTTGAAGATGTGCTGGGCATGGCATCTGTGTTCAGCGAGCAGGCCTGTCCCAGCCTGAAGATTGAGTATGCCTTTCGCATCTACGGTGGGTACCGTGGGGGACTGAGTGGTGAGAGGGTGAGGGCCATAGAGTCCCTGCCATATCTGGAACCCCGCTCACTGATGGGATGGATGGTTAACTGGGGCTTACTTGTGTCTTTGTGGGTATGTATCATGTTTCACAAGCACTGTGGAATAAAAAAAGATTCGGAGCGAGTACCCCGATGGATGGATGTCCTCCCCTCATGCCATGCAATACCAGTGGGACCACTGGGATTGCTGTTAGGTGGTAGCGTGTGGGCAGGGGAGGGGGACAACATATGGTAGAAGGAGCATTGGATGGAAAGTTGAGAAATCTGACCCCTGGAAGTAACTCAGCCACTAAAAGCCTGAGCAACTTGAACAAATCATTTCACGTTTCTGAGGCTGTTTTCTCATCTTTAGAATGAAAAGGATCACCTCTGAGGTCCTTTGACATTTTTAATCTCTGAGATAGACATAAGGCTCTGCTAAAGTTCTGCTTTTCACCAGGTTAATGTCCTTTTAGCACTGCTGGGGCACCTGGAACTCTCAAAATGGAATCAAAAGAAAAGAAGCAAAGAAATTTTCAGAAGCCTTCAAACAGTACACAAAAGATTTTGCATCTGGGTAACTCCTCGGCCCCAGAGGACTCACACAAACTGCCCTGCACAGTTAAGCATTACTCTCTCTGTCTGAGTTGGAGCATGCAACTTCCCTTAGCCTCAGACATGAATGAGTAGACTCATGCAGGCCGATAAGAATCTCTAACTCTTCCTGGCTTCAAGAACCTGAGTATTTGAAGCAACCATAGCTCCTGCAAAGTAAGGGGAAAGTCCATGAAGAAGAGATCCAGAGAAAGGGCGCTCAAAATTTGTGTAAAAACCATGCATAAATTCCTTTCTCACTTCTAGACCACAGCTAAAGGGCAGACTTAAAGTGGCTCAGCTAGGATTTGAGCTGAGATTTGAGCTACCATTGCGTTTGGTCAAGGCTACTCAGCAACAGAATTTGCAGTCTGAGTCCAGCAAATTGCCCATGAAAACTCAAAATTTGGCACTGTTTTGAGAAATACAACAGTATACAGTCTTCATGACAAAATACTTGTAATATACAAATGCTACCTAATATACAAAAAATTTTCTTTTAAAAAATAGAAACTGGCTCTGATATGCCCTAGATAAAATAGCTGATAAGGTTTTTAAACAGCTATTAATAGCTATTGTAGGTAGAGACAGAGGGAGAGGGGAGAAAGTGTGTGTGTGTGGGGGGGTGATTTTGATTATAGGAATTGACTTACATGATTCTAGTGGCCAAGAAGTGTCATGATCTGCTTGCTACCTGTGAGTGGGACAACCAGGAAAGCTGGTGGTTTCATCCAGTCCAAAGGCTGAAGAACCAGGAGCACTGACTCTAAGGACAGGAGACGCTGAATGGCCTGTCTCAAACAGAAAGGGTGAGGTCTTCCTTCTGTTCGGGGCCTTCAATGGATTGAAGGATCCCCACATACATTGATAAACATGATCTTCTTTACTCAATCTTCTGATTCAAATGCTAAATCTATTCTAGAAACACCATCAGAGACACCCTCAGAAATAATGTCTTAGGTATTTCTTAGCTCAGTCAAATTGACACATAAAATTAACCATCATGCCTGATGACATAAGAGAAAATATGCTCACAATGAAATGGAAGGTATGAAATCTCATCAGAGAACTAGAAACTATAAGAAAGAATGAAATGGAAAGTGTAAAACTGAAAAACAAACTATCTGAAATTAAAATTCACTGGAAGGGCTTGGGAAGAGAATTGCAATGATAGAGGAATGAGGTACAAGGTCTGAAACTTTGGAACTTCTAAGAGAAAACAGGGGAAACACTTCAAGTCATAGGCACAGGCAAAGACTTCCTGAATAAGACTCCAATAGCCAGGAAATAATAGCAAGAATCAACAAATGGGACTACGTCAAATTAGAAAGTTTCCGTACTTCTGGGGATTTAGCTCAGTGGTTCTGCCACCTGCCTTACAAGCGCAAGGTCCCGAGTTCAATCTCCAGTACAGGAAGGAAAAAAAAAGTTTCTGTACAGTAAGGGAAACAACTAATAGTGAAGCGACATCCTACAGAATAGGAGAAAATCTTTGTCAGCTACTCTTCTGACAGAGGACTAATATCTAAAATATATAAAGAACTCAAAACACCTAACACCAAAAATCAAATAGCCTAAACAATAAATGGGCAAATGAACTGAACAGATGCTTCTCAAAAGAAGTACAAATGGCCAATAAATATATGAAAAAGTATTCAACATCTTTAGCCATCAGAGAAATGCAAATCAAAACTACATTGAAATTCAATTTCACCCCAGTCAAAATGGCTTCCATCAAGGGTACAAAAAACCCAGTAAATGCTGGTGAGGATTCGAGGATATGGGAAAAAGGATCCCCTCTACACTGCTGGTGGGACTGTAAACTAGAACAGCTACTGCGGAAGTCAGCATGGAATTTCCTCAAAAAACTAAGAAATAGAGCTACTATTTGAGCCAACTTTACCACTCCTTGGTATATATGCCCAAAGAAATTAGTGTGCACACATAGTAGTGCCTTCATATCCATGCTTATTGTGGCATAGTTCACAATAGCCAAGGTGCAGAATCAGCCAAAGTGCTCATCAACAGATGGGTGAATAAAGAAAATATGGTATGTCTACGAAATAGAGTATTATTCAGCCATAAATAAGAATGAAATTTTGTCATTTTTAGGAAAATGGCTGTACCTGGAGATCACCATGTTGAGTGGAATAAGCCAGACTCAGAAAGACAAATATTACATGCTCTCCCTCATTATGTGGAATATAAAAAAGATGAGAAGAAAGTAGAAGGGGGACTATTATTAGGCAAGAGGAAGAGAATAAGTGAGAGAAGGGGATGTAAGGGGCATAATGGGATATGACTGAAATATATTATATGGATCGAGACTCCACAAACTGTGACCTTGGGAGGAGGCTGGGACCGGAGTGATGGTATGAAAATGACTAAAGTGTGTTATATGCATCTATGAATCTGCCAAAATGAAACCCATTAATCTGAAGAGTAAGATACACGAATGAAAAATAAAAGGGAACAGGGACTCTCATCGATGCCTGCACTGTAGAGCTCGTGGCAGGATTCTCCACATCAGCCACGTGTGGAAACAGCCCGAGTGCCCATCAACAGAGGAGCAGAGGTAGACATGGGACACGCAGACCTTCCTGAATTAATCAGCCGTGAAAAAAAATGCTCAAAAAACAGAAAAACAAAAACGAAAAAGAGAGCTTCCAGGACTCACAGGACAATTGAAAAGTCTAATATTTAGTTAGAGTCTCAAAGGAAAGGGTAGAATGAATAAGGAAGAAAAGATACTTGAAGAAATAAAGGTTTTCGATGTCCTAAGTTTGACAGAAGACACAAATTTACAGTAAATTCCAAGGAAGAGAAGTGTAAGTGAAATCACACAGCCGAATTCCATTAGCTTAGTGGTCCACTCTTTCCTCACCCCAAGCATCTCTGGGCGTCCCCAGGGGGCCCAGTGCCTCCATTCTAGCCCCGGAGCTGTGCTGTTCTCTGTCAGACCTCCCACTACAGGAAGAGTTGGGCCACTCGCTGCCCATGCTCCCCTGGACAGGGCGGCTCCTCTGCGAGAAGGGCTGGCCTGGGCTCCACGCTCAGGTCTCAGCAAGAGCTGCCAGTCCCGGACCCTACCTGTGGGAAAGCAGTGGGTGAGGAGCAGCATTATATTAGTTTTCCATTGCTGTGTAATTAACTCCCACAAACTTAGAGGCTTTAGGGGACACGTGGTTGTGACCTCAGCCTGTCTGTGGGCAAAGAGTCCAGACATGGCTTAGTTGAATTCTCCTCTTGAGTTCCACAAAACCTGCAGTCAAGGTCCTAGCCAGGTCGTGTTCTCAGCTTCAGAATGCCTGACCGAGGAAGAGTCTACTTACCAGCTTCCTCAGGGAGTTGGCAGAATTCATTTCCTTGTGTTTGCAGGACTCTGGGCACTGGCTTCCTGCTGGCTATCAGCTGGAGGCTGCCCCCAACTACCAAGGCCTGACTCAGGTCCTTGCCACATGGGCCTCCCAACATGGCTGCACCTTCACATACAGTGAAGGAGAGGGTCCCTTGGAGTGCTCTGCTCTCAGGATGGAGTCTTACATACAGAATGTGAGGGTTTTTTTTAATAGCACCGTATTGATTGGTACATTTTAGGCATACGTAATGATAGCAGTCATTGCCCGGAATATGTACCTGTGCATGGTACATCCCACCCCTTTTTTCCATTCTCGCTCCCCATGAGCCCTCTCCTCTCCCTATGATGAAACAAAAAGCTTCGTTTCCATTTTTTTCATTTATTTTCATTTTTTCTTGTTCTTTCCTTCTTTTCTTCCTCCCTCCTCCCTTGTTACCCTTCCCATTGGAACATTTTCTTCCCATTTCCCAATACCTATTCTACATTGTAGTTCTTATTTCCACTTTTGGTTTCTCTCATCAAAGAAATAATTCAGTATTTAAACACGTGTGTCCAATTTATTTCACTTAAGAGTATGGTCTCAAAGTCCATCCATTTAGCTAGAAATGTCTGAAGCTCATCCTTCTTTATGGTAGAGTAGTACTCCATTGTATATTAAAAAAAAAAACCCACATCTTTATCCATTCGTAGGTTGATGAGCATTTGGGCTGTCTCCAAGATTTAGCTATTACAAACTATCCCACTATAAACATGGGTGTACATATATCACTGTGGTATGATGCTTTTAATTCTTTCAGGAAGATACCAAGAAGAATAGCTGTGTCCAATTGAACCTCTAGTTATATTTTTTGAGAAATTTCCACACTGATTTCCACGGTGGTTGCACCAGTCTGCACTCCCACCAGCAGTGGAGAAGGGTTCCTTTCTCCCCACAATTGCTCCAGCATTTGTTATTGATTGATTTCTTGATAACAGCCATTCTTTCTGGGGTGAGGTGGAATCTCAGCCTTGTTTTCATTTGCATCTCTTGAATGACCAGTGATGTTGAACATTTTTTCATATACTTATTTGCTGTTTCTACTTCTTCATCTGAGAAGTGCCTTTTCTTTTTTTTCTTTCCTTTTTGTTCTACTTTAACAATGGCCTCATAGGACATTTAGAGACTAGAACAGTGACAGCAGCAGTGGTCACTCATGTTTGCTGTGGCCCAGTCATGCTTCTATGGGTGAATTTTTTCCTTTGTATATAAGCATTTTACCACAGCTGTACTAACAGTGTATTTATACCGCTTTAAAAACCTTATCCATTTGTGTTTTACCCCTCATTTAACATCTCAAAGCTGTATGAGAAGTGTCTTTTCATTTCAGATGCCCATTTTTGGACTGGGTCTTTAAATTTTTGGGGTCTGATTTTTTTTGAGTTCTTTATATATTCTAGATAATAGTCCTTTATCTGATGAATAGCTGGTTAAAAAAAATTTCCCACACTGTGGGTTGTCTCTTCCCTCTGTTGGTGGTTTCTCTTGCTGTGCAAAAGCTTTTTAATAAGATGAGGGCCCAGTTCTTGACTCTTTGTAGTATTTTCCGTGTAGTCTGGGTTTTGTTCATAAAGTCTTTGCCTACTCCTATGTCCTCAAGCATTCTACCTATTCTCTCTTCCAGCAGATTCTGTGTTTCTGTTTTAAAATTTAGATCTTTGATCCATTTCAATTTTAGGTTAGTGGATGGTGAAAAGATATGGGTCTAGTTATCTTTGGCATGTGGAAAGCCAGTTTTTCCAGCACCATTTATTAAAGAGACTATCTTTCTTCCAGTGAAAGTGTTTGTCTCCTTTTTCTGAGTATGTCTGGAGTTGTTTCTGCATCTTCTAGGCTTTTCTACTGATCCTTGGGTCTGTTCTTTTTTTTGTTTTGTTTTGGGTTTTTTGTTTGGTTGGGGGTTTTTTTGGTACCGAGGATCAAACTTGGGACCTTGCACTTGTGAGGCAGGTGGCAGAACCACTGAGCTAAATGTCCAGCCCCTCGGGTCTGTTCTTTTGACAGTACCATGCTGTTTTTATCACAGTAGCTTTGTAGTATAATTTCAGGTCAGGGATTGTGATGCCCCCTCCCTTGCCTTTGTTGACCAGAATTGCCTTCATTATTCTAGGTCTCTTCTGGTTCCAAATGAATTTCAGAATTGTTTCATAATGTGATTTCAAAAGTGATGTCTCATTGCATTGGCCAAATTCTATTGGTTGGAAACAAGTCATAGTACCCCCTGGCAAAAGGAGGAGTGGGGATTATACAAACTGTGGGCACCAAGAGGTGTGGATCACAGGAGTGAGGGGCCACTGGAGTTCATCCACCACCAGCAGTAGGGAACCAGGGCAGAAATAAAGCAGGCCTCCCCAGGGCAGACAGGAAGCAGCGGGCATTTCCTCCTCTCCACAGCTGCCTCCCCTCTCCCCTCTGCTTCTCTGACTTTTACACCTCGGAACTCATCAGCCTGAGATGACTGCCCAGCCCCGCGGGGCCTGTGAACTCTGCTCCGACTCATTAGCCCCAAGCACCTGCTTCTCCCTTCCGGTTCCTTGGCATGTGCCGACTGGCTCAGCAAACCGCTGACCGGGTGGGTGCCCTGTGTGGGGGACTGCCTTGCTCCATCCTAATTATGGCCAGAAGAAGCAGAGCCTCATGAACAACAGACTGTGGGGGCTGACGTTGCTCAGTGATGGTAAAATGCAGTCTGGGCAGCTGTCCTGACAGCTCTGCTGACTTTCCATGGCTTCCGGAGCCAAAGAGAAACTCCCAAATCCTGTAACAGGGTAGAAAAGCAGCAGGTCATCTGTAGGCTCCCAGCACAGGGGCTGAACCATGGTCAGCTCTGACCTGGAGAAGATCCCTCGGTCCCGAAGGATGGTGTCCTGGAGCCAGGTTGGGACCAGATACGACACTGTTCCCCAAAGCATTCTTGTGTCCTCTTCTAACCCCTTCAGGCCCCTCAAGCACACAGCTTCCCTCCCCCTGGAATCCAAGCTCAAAAACAAAAGCTCATCGCCTCCATGCAAATCAGCTGTGCACATAGATACTCAGGGAATCATGCATGCCAGCCTGCATCTGATGCACCTGGACCAAGTTGAATTCTCACTGGGCTCAGAAGATTTGTGGCCTCACACAGCTGTCAGCAGGATTAGCGCTGGAACTCGTGAGTCCTTGTGTCCAGTGCCTGGCATGTGGGGCCCACTCAGGACCTCCACACAGGTCAGTGGTCGCAATGAAGGTACAAGAGGAGGAGTAAAAGGAAGGGAGGGGAGGCAGAGGCAGGAAAAGGTGGTCTGGTCATGGTTGTGGTGATGATTCTTAGCAAAACTCCAAAGGCCGGAGTCAGTATTCCCAGCCCTGGTGACTCCAGACGTGGCCTGGGGAGCAGCAGCTGCCCTGCCAGGAAGCGTCTTGGAAACGTGGGTCATCAGGCCCCACCCACACTCCTGCCTGCATCAGAACCTACAGGATGCCTGCTAATTCCTCCACCCTTGAAAGTCTAAGAATTGAACCCACTGGTTCTCCAAGTTGGCTGCACATCTGAATCATGGGTGTTAACGAAACAAAACCCAAACGAAACTCATGCTGAGGCCCCAGCTCCAGAGACTTGATGTAATGGTATCAGGTATATCCTGGTTGTTAGGCTTTTTCAGAGCTCCCTGGGCATTTCCAATGTGCAGCAGAATTTGAGCGTTAGTGCTCTACCTACTACATCAGCCAGGATTGCATTCAGTTATGTGTAACAGTGTCCTTGATTTAAAAAAGAAAAAAAAGGAAAACATCTGAAACTATGCGGACCAGAGCTGGGACAGTGGTTCCAGGAAGTAACCAAGGGCTACCTAGTCCCCGCAAAAGTATGGGGTCATGGTCCTCATGATCACAGAATGGCTTCTGTGCCTACCGATATCTCATGTTCACTCTAGGCAGGAAGAGGGAATGGGAGAAGGGAGAAAGACAAAGCATGCCTTCAAAGGCACAAATAGAAGGGTGATCAAAAGATACAGTCAACATTTAAATTTAAAAATATTGTGCACTTGGGAGGCTGAAGCAGGGGGATCACTGCAAGTTCAAGGCCAGCTTGGGCTGCATAGTGAGTTCAAGGCCAGCCTCAACTAACAGCGAGACCCTGTCTCACAAAAAAATCTTACTACAGTAAAAGACACATTTCCAAGAACCATGGGATAAGTGTATTCAAAGAAGGGGAGTTTTTGTAGGGGGTAAATGGCACTATGTCTTTTATTATAATCAGTGTTTTAGTTTAAACATTTCACCATATTTTAAGTCAACCCTAGTGATCAAATGTTTACAGCAATTTCTGTCAAAAACATGACAGTGTATCTTCAGGTACTTTACTCACTGGATCTATCACTGTATGACTTCTGGCTCTTCTCCAAAGTTAAAATGACCATGAAAGGTAAACATTTTCAATCGATTCAGGACCTCAAGACAGCCACGACTGCCCACCTACAGACAGGAAAGAGGACTTCCAGAACTGCTTCAGAAAGGGGCAAAAATGATGGGGCTCAGTGTGCGCGAAGAGAAGGAGGGTATTTTTCATGGAGATTAGCAGCAATGTGACTTATTAAAATTCACTGTCTTTTAAAATCATATGTCTTAATCAACTCTTCTTTCACAAGCTTTCTTGGAACTGTGCCTGGCAATTTTGGTTCATATTTCATTGGCCAGAACAATGTCACGTGGCCACTCATAGCTGCAAGAGAAGCTAGAAAGCTACATATTTCAAGCTGAATGTGGTGTCATCCTGAACAAGAACTGTTGATAAGAGTCAGAAGAATGGCAACTGGTCAAGAATACAGCAATCCCAGCCACATCTCCCTGGAACTTACTTCTTGGACTCCAGTTTCTGTTTTGAGGGACTTTCTGGTCTCCAGCAGACCAATCTTCTATCTTTCCACACCTCTGGGGAGATTTCCCACCTGTTGGAGACCAACACCCTAGCCATGCCTTCCTGTTCCTCCAGCACAGCCTCCACCAGCTCTGGATCCCCTGCAGGCAGAGGGCCAGTGCAGGTCCTGACCCATCTTCCCAAAACCTGACACAGCCGCAGAACAGTGGCAGGGAGACAGGGGAAAAGGACTTGGTTCTCATGGGAAGAGCAGTGACAGCATTTCCCTCCCTACACCAGTGGGTGATTTTCTAACAGTATTTTGTAAATGGCAAGGAATACGAATGAGGGAGACGTTGGAAGGATGATGGTCAGAGTCCTTTGGAGGGACCTGAAGGCTGAGTCCTGGCTTCACCAGCTCTGCAAGCCCCATCACTGTTGGGAAACAGCAAGCGGAAGGCCCCACCTCCTCCCGAGTGGTCCTGAGGCTGCTGGGACCACAGGGGCCAGGACCTGGCCAGCAGCCCAGAACTCCTGCCCCTAGCTTTTTCCCAGGCTGCTCCGCCCTTGCACCCCCAAAGGAGAGGAACTGTCCAGGACTACATTTACTCTAGCAAATTAGTCTGTCTCCAGATGGCTTGGGACCAAAGCCATGTCATTTGCTGCAGTGTCTGCATACGGGAGCTGGGCCAGCAGGATGCCTGGGGACACTGCAGGGTCTCTGGGAGAGGCTGCAGAGCTTCTCACCAGCAGTGTGGTGTCACTGCAGATATCCACTGCCTCCAGGTCCCTCTGTCTCTTTCACCAGCTCTGAGTCATTTCCCTGTGTGTGATGGCAGAGCCGTGCAGGAAGAGCACCATGAGCATCCTGGGCCTCAGGCTCCGGTCCCTGGGGCTGATAAGCTTCTGGCCAGGAGAAAGGAACTGTTGAAGAAGTCAGGGGCCGCTTGTACCTTCCACACCCATATGTGGTCTTTGGGAACAGAGCCCAAGGGGTCTTAGCTTTGAAACCAAAGGACCCCATAACATCAGCAAACTCAGGGCCTCAGTTTCCCCAATAGCCCAATGTAGTTCTAGCTCTCACTCTTTACAGTAGGCTATTACATAGTTCCTAAGGTTTGCATTTTTAGGATTTAACAGTCAGTCACTGATGTAGAATTGAGCCCATACCATTTTGACAAGCATCTTCTGTATTCCAGACTCTATGCCAGGTGATGGCCATATATTTCCCTGTTCTCTTTCACTCTGGAAGTACTGCTGTTATCCCCATTTTAGAAATGGAGAAACTGAAGCTGAGATAATGAATTGGGATTACATTTGGTGGCCAGTGACAGAACCCTAATTAATAAGTACCAGTGGCTTTAGCAAGGTAGCTTACAAGATCCCTGGAAGCTATGTGTTGATTTCTTTAATGTCCACAGTGGTTCTAAAATGCCCCAGCATCCAGGACCCAGGTTCCTCCTACTTGTTGCTTTATCCTCTATTCCTAAGGTCAACTCATTGTCCCTGAGGATCTGTCTTTGAAGACTTTTCCAAAAATTGCCTGGACCTCTTCTATTTACATCTCATTGATCAGATCTAGTCATGTGGCCACTTTAGGGCAAAGGAAGATGGGAAGTGTAGTGTTCCTTTTGGGTGATCCTATGCCCAGCTAAAAATAGGCACGTTATTGCAATAAATGCAGTTATGGGAGATGGAGAGAATAGGCTTCCAGAAGAGGCAGGCTACCGGGGTTTAGCAATGTCTCTACCACTTAGCAAGGTGACCTTGAGTAGTTCTCCTTCGCTGAGCCTCTATTTGTCCTACGCCCTGTTCTTAGAGTTAGGGGATGAGGTGGAAGCAGCACTGCCTTCAGTCCCTGTCTGTTTGAGGGCATAGCCAGAGTCCTGGAAGTCAATCCGAGTGGCACGGGCTGCAACAACCACTGTTCTCACTTCTCTGAGTGGGGGAGACAAACACTCAGGTGACTCATGCAGCTACTGGACAGGGACCGGTGCAGGGATTGGAACCCAGGGCTTCTGGCCCCAAATCCAGGCTGCCTTCCACTCCTCTGTGCTGCCTGGCTCCTGGCACCAAAAGACATCTGGGCTTCTGAGTTCCAAGATGAAGATTTCCATAGCATGTGGAGTTCAGGGGTCGGCCTAGCTGGGTTTGAATCCCTGCCTTTCCACTTTCTGGCTGTGTGGATAAATCCTAGAACAACTTTGTACCTCAATTTCTTCTTGGTAGAATAAGACTAATACAAGATGGATTATGAAGCTGCAGTGACTTAAAATAGGTCTAGATTTCAGGACAGGCCTGAGCATCCAGTGTTGCTCATCCCAATGCAGTGATTATTGTCGTTTTTGCCATGTTATTTAGCACCGCATTTGTCTGCAGCCTGCCCCACTGCAGGCCCACCTGGGGTAGTCTCTGCTGTGGGCCCCAGGACTCTTGAGACCACTTCCTCCACAGCCCCAACTCCTCTTAGCACAGGCACTGCCTCCTCCTTGCAGATTTCAATGAGAATGGCTTCATCGATGAGGAGGACCTGCAGAGGATTGTGCTGCGACTACTGAACAGTGACGATGTGTCTGAGGACCTGCTGATGGACCTCACACAGCAGGTATGTACCCAGGGGTCGCAGAGAAGGGCCTGAGGGCTCAAACTGTCACCCAGAGCCACCCAGATGTCAGCCTACCTTCTTGGGAGGAGACCCAGGGCCAAGCCTGAAGCAGATGATGCACTCGCTTTTGGACCACACATTCCCTGGCGACTGCCATGGCATAGGCAGCACAAGGTGCCCTGAGAAGTAGACATGCAGCTGCCAGCAACTACCCCTCAACTTTCAGTCCTTCCTGCGAGGTCCTCCCATGGGCCCCAGAGCACTGTGCTCCACCCCCACCACGGACCCCCCCCCCCGTGATCAGAGGGGGCTGGTGGGCTAACGGCAGCTTGGCCTCAGATGGACACATCACAGGGTCCTCCCTGTGTTAACCCAGAGCAGCACAATACCCAGATGTCCTGCAGTGATGAGAAGTGAGGGAAGCCCCCCAAGCCAGGAGAGATCAGGGATCCAGGCTCTTAGACCTTGAAACCTTCCAGTGGCTGACTGGTTGATGGGGGATTGGGTGGCTAGGGCACCCCCGTCCTCACTGACAACAAGCTGGTGCTCAAGACCCTGGGGAGAATCTTTCCAGGAGCGGACGTGGCCCCATTAGGTCCCTGACCTCAGCACACATCCCTCATCTCTGTGGGAGGGGATGAGAACCTGCCTCAGGGGAGGGAGCCAGAGGGCAGGGACCTGGGCATCAGTGTTGAGCACCTTGCTGAGATCCCAGCAAATGGCTGCCCCTGGGCATGAGGCATCCACCTCCTTCCCCTTGCGCAGCAGCTTGCCACCTGACACCAGGCTCCTCTGACCCTCCTGCCCCTGGCCAGGTCCTGAGTGAGTCGGATCTGGACAATGACAACATGCTGTCCTTCTCAGAGTTTGAACATGCAATGGCCAAGTCTCCAGATTTCATGAAGTAAGGAGTTCTTGGGGGTAGGCGCTTAACGTGGTGGTGGTGGTGGAGCTAACAAGGGCCTCCAGTCTCTCCTTGGCAATGGAGCGCCTTAGTCTTCCCAAACCATGTGAGTGGTGCAGTCTCGGGTGCAGCCCTCGGACAGCCAGCACACCCATGTGCTCCCCGCAGGAGTGGGCTCCATGACTAGCCTGAGGTGCTGCCTTCACCACTGTTATAGGAGCCACGGGATCTGGGGGCTTTGCCAGGAGTGTGAGGGTCCCCATGGTAATCCTCACTGAAGAAAAGAAACTTAACGAGAGAAGCAACGAATTCTCCTTCTGAGAGTAGGACTTAATGGTCTTAATGACCTTCCTTGGTCCAAACATCCCTGAGATGATGAGCCATCTCCACAAGCCCTGGCCACATTTACCCATCTCCTTTGGCTCTTCCAGTTACAGGAAATGCACAGCCTCTACAGGCAGCCCAGGTCAAGACCAAAGAGCTTCACAAAAGGCCATCCTTGAGCTGAGCTACCACCTGTCAACAGTTGGTGTCTTCTACACCAACCCCTATTCCATAGTGATGAAGCCATAGCGAGGAAGAATGCCCACTCAAGGTGGCTTAAGAAACCAACCCCAGAAGAACAGAGAGCTGTCCCTCCTCTGCCGAGTGCTTCTCTTCCCACTCCTCCACACTTAGCCTTATGCTGCAAACCAGCCGTCTCTGCTTTGTCAGACATGAGGCCATCACATCTCTTTTTGTTTTTTTGTTTTTGTTTTTGTTTTTTGGTACCAGGGATTGAACTCTGGACCTTGCACTTGCGAGGCAGGCACCGGAACCACTGAGCTAAATCCCCAGCCCTACATCACATCTCACAGTGGTCAAGTTTATATCTCCTTAATTTCTCGAGCCTCAGCCATTCCTAACTAGTGTCTCTCAGCTCTGACTCTGAATTCCCAGAGACAGAATCCGGGTGCTCTAGGTCTTCCTCCAACCACCCTGACGGTGGCGAGGGCCCCATGCCACCGTGGCTGCCAGAGGCCTGTGGCTGGGGTGGGACGTGAGTGATCCCCATTTGGGATCCCCCCAACCAAAGACATTCCTTCTTCTTCCACAATAGCCCGGCACAGAGCTGATGTTGGAATCCTGTCTGGCTTGAATTTCCCTTTGAATCATTCTCATTTCTTTCCATTGGTGGATGCTGCACAGCTGAGACGATTTGCATTCTGGTTCTACAGAAAGAAGTTTTGGGGTTGGTTTGAGTCATTGCCCGAAGAAAGGAGAAAGGGACGTGGGAGGTAGCTATGGTGGAGACCTGGAGGACCACGGAGCCCAGTGTTAGAGGCGCCACTAGGACCGCAGGCTGCAGGTGGCTTACAGGGGTCTGCCTTCCAGCTGCTTTCGGATCCACTTCTGGGGATGCTGGAGTGACTGCAGACTGCCCCAGCACCTCGAGGGACACCACTGGGAGCCCTCTCCAGATCCTGGGGAGAAGAGCCAAAGTCTGACTGTGTCCGTACCCTTCCCTCACCTCCAGCATAAAAGCAAAGCTTTCTCCTTGGCATGTCGGCCCACTGCTTTTGGAGGACAGGATCAGACACGGGGACTCTGTGTTGAGAACTGCTCATTCCAGGGCGCAAGTTTGCCAATTATGCCAAGCAAGCAGGGGTGGCCTGTCTTTTTGACCCACTGTCAGAGCAGGGGAGACCCAGCGGGAGGAAGCTCCACAGGAGAGGATCCGTTCTTCCCACCAGTCACTGGAGCCCTGCCCCGAGTCTCCCAGTGCGCAGGGCACAGATGTGCACATAGCAGTCATTCCAGCTGGCGCTGGTTTCCCCATGCTCATCCCATGGAGAAGACATCTCAGCCCCACTTGGCTCTCCCGGGTCCTTGGGATGAGGCCAGGCACGGCCAGGAATCAGGGCTTATTTGCTTTGCTCTTCAGCCAAGCCCTGGAATGGATCTGACCACTCCGGGGCAGTTTGGGGCCCAGCTGGTCAGGGGCTCTGGGACACAAGTGACGCCCCTTGCAGGAGGTCCTGAGAGTGGCCAGGTGCCCACCTGATGAGCACAGGGTTCTTATCTGTGTGGTCCTGGCGTAAGTGGGGAGTTGCAGGCGACAGAGGATGAGCTGCTTCATCCGTCCTCCCATGCACTTGACCTTTGCTGTGCCCCTAACTCACCTGTCCAGGAGCACTGAGGGCCCTGTTGCCGGACAGAGTCCCACGGAGGACCCAATCCTGAGGTAGTGGAGTGCCGGGCAAGCCCCCCATGTGGGCACCCTCCTGGCCTGAGGTCCCCATGCCAGGGCGTGTCCCGAGAGGTCGCCCCCGTCCTGCCCCCTGGGAGGGGGGCACCTCGAGGAGATGGGAAGCGGCAGTCTGGCGAGAACAGAGCTTCTCTGCAAGTGGCCTGGGTCGCTCTCTCCCTTCTTCTTTTAGAAACAGCCTCGGGGGCCGATTCCAAATCAGCCTGTCCCTGGCAGTCTGGGAAGAGTGCAGGAAGTAGCTGGCTTCTTGTCCCAGATGCTGCTCCTCCACCACTTCTTTGGAGTCCCAAAGGCTGCCCCTCAGTCTCATGTGGGCCACAGGCAGGGTGTAGAGTGGAAAAGCCCGGGCCCGGGAGTCAGATCCTGGCTGTGTCTCCTCTTCACTGTGTGAACTTGGTGACTTTCTCAGCGCCTCTGACTGTCCCTCCCTTCATCAGGGAAGTGAGGACAAGACCCCCCCCCCCATTATCCCATAAACCAAACCATGCCAGGTCAGGGTAAGAACGGCCCATCTCACACCCAGGGTGATGCCCTGGGTCACGTTGCCCTCATTTTCACACATGGGCCAATCGGCTTCCTTGATTGTGTCCGTGGATGCAGGCCAGCGGTCTCTGTGCCTGAGTGAGCGCTCACTGAGACTTGGAGATGCCACACAGCTTGGTCCTACTTGTCCACCTTGGGACAGCGGTGGCCTGAGTCCTTGGGCTGAGTTTCCCACAGGAGCTTAAGACATGATGCTGAGCGACCTTGGGGTCACTTTCCGGCCCTTGTGAAACGTCCCTAGGACAAAGAGGACAGATGCATGGGATGTGGTGGCTGAAGATTTTATTCCACGCAAGCCAAGGTCAGGGCCTGGGCTCCCAGGCAGCAACCATCTGCTCTCAAGCTCTGAACTCAAAGTAGCTGTCCCTCTTCTGTCGCTCCTGTGGGGACACCCTCTTCCCAGATGGGAAGGTCTGATAGGTCCTCCAGTTCCCAGGGGAGACTCTTAAAAGATGCCACTTCTCCTTGGGGCTCAGAGGAGGCCTGCAGGTGAAGCCGGAGCCCGTGTCAGACGCTGGGCCCAGGATGGAGGGCGAACAGTGCCTGCCACAGCCTCACAAGCCACTTCCAGCCCCGCTGCCCTGCTGGTGTCCTCACTTTAACACATGACAAGTTGCCCTGGCGTGGGAGAGGAGGGACAGGTACTTGCATGGCAGTACGGGTAGTCAGCAGTGGGGACAAAGGCATCAGATGGACCCAGCATAGCTTCTGGCCCTATCTCCTGCTGCATATATGCACGTATAAATATGGGCTGCTCTCGGTATCCCTCCCCTGAGCTTTGTTTTGAGGAGGACATGAGGTAATGGACTAAAGCTCTTAACATAATGCTAGACAAGGAGTAAAAACTCAACAGAGGTTACCAGTGATGGTGGTGCTGGTGATAGTGGAGATTGTGGTGCAGTGGTGTTGGTGACTGCAGCAGTGCCGGCGATGAAGGTAATAATTAATGGTGGGGGTGGGGGTGGAGCGCATGATGTTGATAATGGCAGTGATGCTGATCGTGACCAAGTGCGAGCGATGGTGATAATGGTGGTGAAGGCCATTATGGTGGGGACGGTGATCAAACTCTAGAAGGGGAAAGATCTGCCCCAGGCCACAGAGCCGATCCCTCTTATCCTCCACCCAACCGCCTGGCTGATCCTCTGCATTGGGCATGAGACTGTCAGCAGGGGAGGACACCAGGCAATTCGGAGAAGCAAGAGAGCTGGGGCACCCTGGCAAGACGGGGTCGAGAGGAGAACCGTCCCCAGGAGAGGCCCACTCCCCGGGCAGTGGAGATGGTCAGCCCAGGCCCTAGCGTTGGACGCAGGAGAGACGGGTTCCCTTCCAAGCCCAGCTGCCAACCAGCCCACCCACCCAAGCCAAGCCCCTGGGGCTGCCGCTGAGCTTCAGAGGTCCTCTTTGTACAACAGACCCATCTGCCTTACAGTGGGGCCCTTCCAGGGGCAGTGAGAGCCGTGTCTTTAAGACAGCATAATGACGGGTGAGGCAAGTGTAGGCTCAGCGGAGGGCTGGAAACCCGGGGTCTGTCGCTGACCTCCCGGTGCCCCTCCCTGGACAGAGAGCGGGTTACAAAGGTGGGGGAGGACTGCCCTGGGAGGCCTGTTGGCATTCAGCCCGGCACCAGCCACCACCCCACGCCTGCCACAGGGTGCCTGGAGTAGGCTTGAGGTCCCATCTCTGGGTGGCAGGCGGGAGAGATGTGGCTCCAGATCCTCACAGTGCAAAGCTGGCCTTCCCTGGGGGAACGGCGCTCTCCCGGGTAACAGCAGCTATGAGGGCAGGCTGTGAGGAATCCCATTTTTAATGCCTTCTCCTTCTCCTTCGCCTTCGCCTTCGCCTTCGCCTTCTTCTTCTTCTTTCTAGATGGCCAGCTGGCCTTTCGAGACATCCTCAAGTCTCTAGGAGAACATTTTCCAGGCCTGGCTGGGGCTCGGGGACGATTCCCTGCTCATTGTAGTGTCCTCTATGTCCACCAGAGGGCAGCAGCTGCACTACATTTGGACCAGTCAGCGCTGATGCTGCCTTTGCAGGATGGAGTCTCAGCCTCAGGCCAGCAAACATTATGGGGTGTGTTCCCAACCTCAGGATGGGGAAGCACCCTTCCTGATTCCCCACATTTAGGTTCCTGGCATACCTCCTGAGGCTGCTGGAGCTCGGTAGCTGTCACTGCCCTGCAGCCACTCAAAGGCAAGCTCATGAACTGGCTTGTGTCTGGGCTCCCTGCAGGCCCCTGGAGGGAGCTGGTGCCCTGTGGATGTGTTTGTCGGTGCCAGGTGGGAAGAGAGGGCAGGTACTCACAGGTTGGTGGGGATGGGGTACCCTTCCCTCTCCCTCACAGGCAGCACGAAGTAGGGGACCCGGGGCACTGTGCCGGTCTAGCCTCTGTAGTACTTCCGGTGCTGCTGCGTCTTCTGCAGCTCCACCAGGGAAGAAAGGACAGTGGCTGGTGAGCAGGAGAAACTTTAGGGGCCTGTACCTGTGCCTGCTGTGCTGGGAAGGGCTGAGGCAGTCTCACTGTTGTGGTTTAGATCTAAAATGTCCCACAAAGACTCATGTGTTTGGAGGTGATTGGATCCTGGCATTGGATCCTATGCCCGTCAGTGGCTTCATCCATTACTGAGTCAGGAGCTGATTGTGCTGTGAGGTGGGACGTGACTCCAAAGAGCGTGCTCTTGCCCCGGCCCCTCCCTTCTCTGCCTGCTTCCTGCCACCACAGCTGAACAGCCACCCTCTCCCAGGCTGGTCCACCGCGCCATATCTGCCTTGGAGCCAGCTGACCGGGGACTAAAACCGTGAGCCAAAACAAGGTTGTGAGTGTTACATATTTCGTTCCAGTAATGGGAAAGTGTCTAAGACCCTGCCCTAGTGTCCGTGCAGGATTCCTGGGGTTTCTGAAGTCCCAGCCCGACTGCTGATCAGCTGGTGTCCTCTCTGAGCCTCAGTTCCTTGTCTAATGGGGATCACGCACCCCCTATCTGCACTCCAGCTTTGCTACAGACAGTAAAGGAGAGGAGAAAGCAGCTCTGAGAGCTGTGAAGGCCCAGGAGGTGTGAAAGTCTGGGCTTGGCCTGTGTCTGCTCCTCCCTCCCTCCTGGGCAGGGCAGGAGGCGTACCATGTAAGAGTGAGGCGACAGCGTCTACGGGCGGCAGCCTCTCCACCCCTAGGAAGCTGCCTTCCTATCCAAGTCCCCTGCCCTGACACCAGGCCCAGTGTCCTTGCAGTCAGCCTGGGAAGGATGTTCCTAAAAGAGAGTGACACGGAGAATGAGCCGTCATCTCCACAGGGCCAAGGGCCAGCTTGGGTCCCCGAGGCCTTCTGGGGATGCTTCATAAGGGCCACAGGGCTGTGGGCAGGTCTCCTTCATCCTGGTGTTGCTTGGGCTGAAGCTGGCTCAGCGCACACCCTCGAGAGGCCGGGAAATGGGAAGGCCGGGGACACCAGGGTCCAGCTGGGTAAACCAGTAGCCTGGACCCAGGCAGAGGGGTCAGTGGTCCTCTGTCGTGCGTGATTCATCCTGTGCTCAAATCTTTGGCCTTTTACTCAGAAACACCCCACTCCACCAGCAGCGGTGGTGCTCGGGGACAGGAGTCCCAAAGCCCCAGGCCAGGGGAGATCAGGTAGGCAGAGTCCCAAGCCCAGCCCTGCCCCTGAGCCAAATCTCCAGCTTCCCTGCCGCCTCTGGAAAGCAAACCAAGCCGCTCCTCCGGAGGGTGGCGCATGCCCATCCGGCTCACCTGGTAGAAGTGCGCCAGCTCTGCAGCGTGGTGGCCATCCAGGATGCAGCAAGCGTAACTGGGCGGGTGCTGCCAGGGGTCCACAAGGAGGCACGAATGGTCCATCAGCACGAGGTTGGGGTTGGGGGAGAGGATGGTGGGGGGGAGCCCCTGCTGCTGAGGGGCCTGTGGCTCCTCTCCATGGCTGCAGTGCGGAGATCCTGGAAGCACTTGAGGGTGGTGGCACCATAGGATCAGCCGAAGGAGAAGGCCATGCCAGGGATGTGGCCTCGATACCTGCAGCGGAGCCGGGCGGAGGGAACACAGGGAACGAAGTGCTCCAGGGCCACTTCCTTCCGGGAGAGGCCTTAAAAGCGGAGGGCCTGGTGGTCCCTCTGGCCTTGAGGGCTCCCTGAGGTGCACTGCCCTGCTGGGGCCTTTGGGGGAAGGGGCCAGGCTTCTTCCTTTGCACCCAGCTGTCTGCTTGGATGGCCAGAGCCGGGGTGCCTCTCCCGCCCCGGGCCTCCGTTACTGGAGCTGGCCTCATCTGCTGTATCTGCTTGCACACCAGGCACCCCCCCCCCCGTGCTCCGGACGAGATCCCCCACTCCCCTTCCCATCTCAGCAGGGTCCTCCCTAGCTGCCCAGCTCAGAACCGTGGGCGTCCATCTCTCTCCCATCCAATCAGTCACCCAAGCCTGCGGTCTACCGCGCGCCCTGAGCTCAGCCCCGTCACCGCTCGTCTGGACTGTGGTCATTGTGTCCCCAACGTTCTCCTACCTGAGCTCACAACCCCACCCTCAACCCACCTTCCACACTGCCGCCAAAATCAAATCCTTAGCAAGGCATCCAGAGCTGCCGCGGTCGGACCCCTGCCTCCCTCTCTGGGCTCACTGTTGCTGCACAGACGCCCGAGGACCCATCGTGGTTCTCGGGGTGTAATTCCGGCCCCCTCTCTCCTCTGCCCCTCTCCGGGGTTCTTGCCCTGTGTCTTCCACCATCACGATCCCACTCCTGTCCACCCCAGCCCTCCAAGCCTGCTCTTTGCCCCCCAAATGCTAAACAGTCTCTTAAGACTTCCAAATGGCACTTCTTCTAAGAATTGCCACCATGGCCAGGTCCCCAGGTCAGGGCAGTATCTGCTCTCTTTGCACCTAAAGTCCGCCCCATGGCCACCTCTCTTTCTGTGCTGCTCCTGTCATTCAGTCTCTTTTACTCCTCCCCCGACGGCAGCTTCTCGGGGGCAGAGCTTGCTGTTTCATTCATGTTCATATTTCTGGGGCGCAGTGCCAGGTCTGGCACGCAGTATGTGGGTAGGAAATTGTTTATTAAACAGATGAAAGAATGAGTGGGTGATGTGCCTGTAGCGCTGATGATGTTTACAGGTGGACCCGAGCACGTGAACACCCAGGGGCCGTGACCATGCTGCGGGGACCTCCTCCGGGCCCTGTCCTAAGATCGCTCCTCCAGGAGGCTTGACGCTCCCTTTCTCTCTCTCATCAGAGTCCCAACCACACACCAGAACGTGCGCGTTCCAGGCATGGGTCCCGCCCCATAGCCTGGCAATGCCCCGGGCCTCATTGCCCCCCAAGAAGGACGTGTGATTACCTTCTTTGCCTTTTCAGAAAAAAATGTAAGAAAGCGAAACAAAGAGACTACTGACACCTTCTGATCGCTTTCTGCTGTAGGCAAAATATCTAGAGTCGGTCCTGGTCCTACACTCCCTGCTCACAGTGCCTTCTGGGGATCTGGTTGCCTGGAGGCTGCCAGGCCGCAGCAAGGAGAGCAGCAAGGAAGGTGACTGCCAAGCTGACCCTCGAGACACACTGTACTTAACCCCGTGACCCTGTGGCCTCGGAGCTCTTCCTGCCGGGTACACAAGTCCCCTGCCTGTGGCCATGTCTCCTGCTTACCTGGAAATTAGCGGGGCGGCGGGGGTGGGGGTGGGGGGGTGGTTCCTAGTTTCCCCTCCTGTGAGCCACTTCCAGGGACAGTACTCCCGTCTGCACTGCTTGCCTCCCCTTGTCCCAGGGTCTGCAGCCCACCCCTCCTGCTGCAGAAGCCTCACGATCCCATTTCAGCTCTCCACCTCTCTCTGTCCTTCCCTTCCACCACCTCTCCCTGGGGATGAATCTGGGGGTGCTCTACTACTGAGCTACATCCCCAACCCTTTTGAGTTTATCTTGAGATGGAGACTCACTAAGGGGTCCAGGCTGGCCTCGAACTTGTGATCTTCCCAGCCCAGCCTCCCAAGTAGCCGGGTTTACAGGTGTTCACCACAGCACCAGCAACATCCCCGCTGTCTTTCACGTTGGGCTTCCTCCTCTCAGCTTGGAGACATGCACGGCCTTCCCTAGGTTGCAGAATTCTGTACGAGATCTTGCTGTTCTCTCACACACTACCTCTTCGCTTCCTTTATTTCCTAATCTCTCCAAGGACTACCTTGTCCCCTCTGCCTTTATTTCTTCAACTCCTGTTCTTTCCTGACCGCCCTCAGTCTGATTTCTGACTCACCACTTAAACACGAACCTCTACTTTTTAATTAAGGTCATATAAAATCACCCGTGTTCTTGGCTTACACTGTCTTTCTGCAACATTTGCACTGATGCAGAAACTTTATAGAAGAAAATATACCCTGAGGAGTGGAAGCAGGATCCTGACATACTTCCTGCTGTAGATGAAACTTCCTAAAAATACAGATTTGGTAAACTGAGAGGTAAAAGACAATGGGACTGATAGGAAGATGCCGCTTCCTTCCATCCTGTGTCCTGGTGTGGAGGGGACTCCATGCCCACTGGTTCCTGCCCACAGATGTGGAGGAACATTCAGGTGCTGATTGAGTGCAAGGGGAAACTGGACCTCCATAGCCCACCTCTTTCTTCCTCATCCTTTCTCTTGCACGCAAGGAAACACACATTGCCCCGGAAGTTCTGGGTGGACACACGCCAGGCCCACCTGCCTCATTCTGGGCTTCCATGTATCTGGCAGACGTTCTGATACCAATCCTTACTCTCTTACTGCTCAGTTGGTTCAGAAAGTAGGGAATGAAAGAAGACTCGCAGTTATCAGGTCTGCTGAACCCCAACAAAGAGATAAAGCAACAGAATGAAATGTGAATGCAGACACCCACCCATTCTGCAGGACAGAGAACACCCACATGTCCAACCAGGTAGGAAGCCAGAACTTTCTTCAGGCAAAAAACATGCAGGGAAAAAAGCACTCACAGCCCTTTTTGAAAGTAATCTTCAATGGCAAAAACCTGCCAACCAAGAGGTGATTAAAAAATAAAAAACAGCTCAGAAGCGTGGCAGCTCTGTAAGAATGGGAGGTGATGCTCCGCGGCTCGATTCAAGAACAGAACTAGGAATAGCATCCAGGTGAGTGCTGCTTGCCGAACAGAATGCAAATGTTGTAAAATCTGTCAAGGTAAAAATAACTTGAGCGACCGAAGGAGTTGGGGAGTAGGTGGAGGAGAGGGGTGCACTTGCTAAGAAGGACACCCTGCAGTCCGCCCACGGCATCGAAGTTGAAACCCATCACTAAAACACTGCAGAATGGCTCCGCCCTTGGGTGGGATTTATTTCCCTCCTTTTAGAGGGATCTTGTAAGAATTCATATCTGTGATGAGCTGACATTTATCTAAAGTCTACTGGTTCTTCCACTGAATTTTAATTTCTTTCTCTTAAGCTCTGCTAAGACTAAATTTCATGGTCTTCATTTTGAAATAGCAAGTTTAGTATGATTTTTTTATAAGATTGCTTTCTTCTATCTTTATCTCCACCCCTCCATCACATAATATGCACCCACAGACAGATCTGGAATGCTGCTCACCCAGTGTAATCTTGGTTTAATTCTCGGGGTGATCTGTTGCTTCCTTCTTGGTGTACATATCCTTTTTCGGAGTCTGATGGCATTAAATGTCACTTTGTTGGGGACCCACTGGGCACCACCACAGTGACAGGGCCTGGGCACACCAAACTCCTGGTTTTGCTGAGAAGTTACAGAGTCATGAGGGGCACATCCTGAGTACTGTGCTGGGTGGGCACAGGTGTGACCGGCTCTAACCCACGCCAGACCTGGGTGGAGGCGGTCGTGTTATCAAATGCAAGGGGGAGGGCCATTCCATGGGCGGCATAGGCGAGCTCCATGGGGTCCCCTGGGGTGAGGCTTTGAGGAGGACCTCGGGGAAGGGCGGATTGGGGTCATTTTCTGGTGTTGGTGCTGCCCCAGCACCCTTTCCTTTTCACTCCTCCTGGGAGGCCTCACCCATAGGGCCCATCCAACACCTCTGGCACACCCTTGATGCCTGGATTTGTCTCTGGCTCCAACCATGCTAGCAACAGACCCACATGCCCTGCTGCCCAGTATGACCAAGATCTGCCCACCCTTCCTCATGCCCTGCGTTATATTCCTTCCCTGGTTAACACCACCCCATCCACCCTTCACCTCAGCCAGAAACCAGAGTTCTCGGTGGCCCTGCCATTCTGCCTCCCCAACTGGCCTCCCCATCCGGCACTTTGCCCACCCTCTGTCCTCCTCCAGCCACTGCTGTGCTCACCTGACAACGTTGAACTTCCTAGTCCAAGTTTCACGCTCCGCAGCCTGGGTGCACCCCGAGGCCAGAGCGACCTTCCTCGCTGCCCCTCACTGCCCCATAGGCGGCCAGGCCCAGTGGCGGTGCTTACAGTCACGGGCCCCTCTGCACCCCAGGCCTCCAAGCCCAGTGGGAGTTCTACCTGCCACCTGGGCGTTTGCCATTGTCCACTCTCTGTCGCCCTCCCTGACCACACCTTGCGCCTAGGGTCTGTGCCTACTATTAGGATTGTCATCGATCAGCCCGGATCCAGATCCACATGAATCTGCCTCTTCCACCAACTTGGGTTCTCTCTAATCATCAGCCTGGGACTCACGACAAGTGCTCAATAACTGCTCACTGAAGGAGGGAGAAGCCCTGAACCGCAGGCCCAGGACGCTGTGGAGCGCTGCTTTAGAAGGGGTGAGCTCTGAGCATCACGGCACATGAAGCAGCCCTCCCATGGGGGTGTTGGGCTCTCTGAAGAAAGGAGCTATAGAAACGTGACTGTTCTCCTGATTCTTCTTTGCCACCCCCAAGCTCTCTGCCATGCTCCTCCTCTGCTGCCTGCCTTCCCAGCCTCTCTGAATGCCGAGATATTTGCATTCCAAAAGAATAGAAGCCCCCTCCTCCGCAGGCCTCCCAGCCTTCCCTTCAGAACTTGCTGCTCTGGCAGGTGTGTGTGTATGTGTGTGTGCGCGCACACGCTCCTGACTACACGTGCACACGTGTGCATGGTCACATTCCTTAGCACTCAGTGGCCACATCATGGCAAGCTCGGCGCGGGTCTCTCTTGTGCACCCGCATTGTTGGCCTTGCGTATGACCCATGGTGGCTCCACTGCAGAGCCCTTGGCAGCTCTGCTGTTGTTTTGTGTGCAGCCGAGGTGGAAAGTAACAGAAGGGACTGGCGGAGGATGGCACACTCACACCTTTTGCTCTTGCTTGACCTGTGCATCTGCCCCCTAGTCCCTCCACCACCTACCTGTACATGCACAAGCTCCCATCTGGGCCGAGCCGGGCCTCTGGGTAATGAGCACTGGGATGCTAAAGCCCCCAGTGGATTACTGTGTGTACAGGGACCAGTCCCTTCCCTGCCTCTTAAGAGCACTGGCTGGCCCCATAGCTAACATTAAAATTAATTACCATGAGCCTCAGGGATCCCACGAGCAGCCTTATTAACTACCTTGTTACTATTCAGCATGTCCCCTTTCCACTTCTCCACGACATCTCCTGCTGAGGATGGTTCTGATCAGATCCTTCCCCTGGGCAGAACCTTCCAGGGCTCCCACTGCCTGTGAAATTAAGAACACAGCAGCTGGGCCAGCTGCTCGGGACCTCCTGATGTGGCCTCTGAGAGAGGTCTTTCCAGCCTTGTGGCCCGCTTCCATATCGCAGCTTTGCCGCTGTGGCCAGAGGACATCCACTGCTTTGAAAGCGCGTCCTGTGGAGCCTCCAGCCCAGCATTTGTGAAGCCCTGCCCTCCATTCAGACGACCCCCCTGCCCTGGGGTGATCTTATCCATCTTCCAGGTACCTTTCAAGGACTTTGTTTCCATGGAGCCCGTTCTGACCCACCCGGTAGCCCCTGCCTGCCTCCCGCATCATTTATCCTGGCTCTACCTTTCGCACCTCCCAGTTCACACTCTGCTGTGTTGTGAAGAGCTGGCCCCTTCAAGTTTTCTTCCTTCCCGGGTTACAGATTCTCTGGGGCTCTCCACTGACTCCAATCAGTCTCATGTTATTCTTCTTTGCATCATCTAGCAGCTGCTGGATTGATTTCTCATGGTCCTTTATAATTTTGAAGCAAGTTTTCTTTTCCTGGTCACTAATTTCAATCTTATCTTCTATATCTGAAATTCTGTCCTCTCATTGGCTCATTCTGCTGTGCAGACTTTCAATGGAGTTTTTCATGTCCTGGAAATCTATTTGCATCTGTTTTATGGATTCCATTTGTTTCCTATGTTGGGATTCCATCATGTTCCTCAGCTCCTCTCTAGTTTTATTAATCATGTCTTGCACTAGGGGCTGAAGTTCTCCTGTTATGTGAGAAATTATTTCTGATTTCATTTTTTCCAGATCCCCTTTTGTTGCCAGTTCAGTGGGTCCAGGTGGTTGAGTATCAGAGTGTTCCATCTCATTTCCCTTTGGGGTTGCTGTAGGTGATCTGGGAGTCTGGTTTTGAGACTTATTTACATGTTTTCTCATTTTGACTGGGGCGGGGCTGTTGGTGCCAGCAAGGATTACCTCCTCTGAGCTGGGAGGGGTGGGACAGGGCCCGGGAGCAGTGGTAGGATGGTGGCCCAAAAGCCCTTTCCTGAGGGCTGGGAGCAGCAGGCGGGATGGTGGCCGGGAAGCCCCATCCTCTGGACCAGGAGCAATGGGATGGCGGCTCAGAAGCCCCTACCTCTGGGCCGGGAGCAGCGGGACTCAGTACCATGGTCTGGTGGTCCGGTGTCCTCTGTGTCTTTGTAGTGTGGAACCAGGTGGCTGTACAGAGGAGCGGGGGGTGGGGGGTCCAGTGGATTGTTGCCGGGACATGGGCTGATTCGGCGTCTTCCGCGTGACTCGGTCTGGGGCTCTCAAGAGGGCCATGGTTTACTCCTATCTGTGTCCCTGCCTTGCCCCAGCCAGGTGGGGCTCTGTGGATATGGAGCTGGGAAGGGCTGAGGGCTCGGGGAGGGGCCTGTGGGTCCTCAGAGGAGAAGCTGGAAGAGCAGGCAGAGGACTCCATTCAATAAGCTGCCTCCAGGGAGAGTAAGGATGGGGTTGCCTGCTGGGCAGAGTCGCAGCAAAGGGCACTGGGGCTCTGAATCTTATTCCCTGTGTCCTATGCATTTGGGGCTTGAGTCTGGGCCAGCTCTGCTCCCCAAGTTGGGAGTGAGGACTGGCAGAAAGTAGCCAGCTGCCGTGATGGGGCTGCCGAGGAGAACAGCGCATAGTAAAAATGAAAGTTGTAAACCCTCCAAACTCATGGTTTCCTATCATTTTATTGCATCTCACTGTTTTGCTCCTCGAAAAGTATGTCTGAGCCCCGGGAGGCCGAAGCCTGGGAGTGCACTGAACTCTGCAACACTGCGCTTTTCCTTACCCGCACGCCTATGACAGGTGAAGCGTAACTGATCAGTTCGGCAAAGTAAGACATGATAAAAAACAGTGATGCAATACGATCATTATAACAATATACTATAATAAAAGTTATTTGGAACTTCTAAATTGTTTCTTTCTGGAATTTCCCATCCAAGGCTTTCGGACCACATTTGACCTGGAGTAAGTGGAGCTGGGGAAGTGAAACCTCGGTCATTAGGGACGCCGAGGACAGCCTGAAATGGGCATGGGACATTCATGCCGCAGGTAAGGGCGGAGGCTTCTCTCCCCCAGGGAGCGGGGTGCACCACCGGGGGTGCGTGTCTGCTGGGGACAGCGCACAGGCCCCTCTGTGACACGGTCCTCCCGAGGAGCATGAGGGTGGAACGTACTGGTTTAGGCCCTGAGGCCCAGCTCCATGGCAGGTGAGAGCCCAACTTCCTGTCCAGGCAGATGGCGGGAAGGGCTGGGTGCAAATCCTCTTGCTCTAGCTTTTGGTGAGAGCTGCTTGGCAAGAGCTTCGAGCATAGGGCAGTATCAGGCTGGGCGTGAAGGAATACACGGAAAGCCTAGGGAACAGGGTGGGAGGCCAAGGCCAGGAAGGCTGCCCCCAGGGCCGACCTGCTGGCGGGAGGCAGATTCTTACTGAGGCCAGTCGGCCCTAGGACACTGAGCCGGGAGCTCCCTGCCCACAGCAGGGTGGCACCCAGGCCAGGCACATGCAGCCAAGTGCTTGGGAGCTGCAATGCCTAGAAGTGACAGGAACAAAAGGGAGCACCCGGGCCGACTACATCATCCGGCAGACCACATCCTCTCACAGCCACTGGGACACCAGCACCGTGGCCTCTCCTGTGGAGGACCCAGCCAAGGGCTGGAGCACAGCAGAGTCTAACTAGTGGTAATAGCTAAGTTACTAATGCCGATTCACCGACACCAGCTTCCTCTAACTTGTACACCATTGTGATCCCCTTTAAACAGGTAAAGTAAGGGAGGCACCAAGAGGAGATGGAAGTCATCCAGGGTACGGAATGATGCAGCCTGGACTGGAAACCATCAGCTGGCTGCAGTCTCTCTCCGCGTCTACTCCATTCCCTTCCTGCTGAGGGCGGGAGGCAGATGAAAGGCTGCCTGGAGGTCTGGGGTGGATAACTGGGGTGAGCAGGGGTATTAAAGTCACAGACACTTGGCTGGGTTGCTGAATGGCCTCAGGAAAACTGCTCATTCCTCATCTGGGTGATTATGTAGCTTGTTTTTGTTTTTTATTTGTTTAGCACAGGGTCTCTCTATGTAGTCCAGGTGGCCTCGGACTCATGATCCTGCTGCCTCAGCCTCCTGAGTGCTGGGATTACAGGAGTGCATGACCAGGCTTTGTTGTTATGTAGATCTTTTTATTAAAAAAGAGGGTTAATACAGGAGCCAGCACAATGCCTGGAGCATGCTTGGTGCTCATACATGGTGCCCGCTGGGCACCAGGGAGACAATTCTAGCCCATCTCTGCCATTGCCAGTGTGGGGTTCAGGCCAGACCCTCCAGACCTCAGTGCTCAAGTCCGGAACAGAAGGGGCCTGGTCTAAAAGATCTTTGAGGTCCTTACTAGACTAAATATCCTCTGCCTTTATGAATAAAACTGCAAAGGAGGTGATTTGAGTGTCAGAAGAGACTGGCTGCAGTGTAAAATCTGTGATTAGTGTTTGAAAAGGCACACAAAAATAGTAATTATCTAAGTGTGGTGAGAAATCGTGGATTCTTTCAATAAGTTAAGAAAATTCCTAAGGAGGTAGCATTCAGAAACAGAAAACAACTTAACCTCCTAGAGGGGGAGTGCATCCCTCCCAGAAAGACCCAGCCCAGAAACCAGCAGACTCAGCCCAGCAGCTCAGCCTGGCCAGGGCAGGCTGGAAGCTGAATGTATGACCCACTGGTATCAATCACTATTTCTAAATCAATCACAGGATGGGTCCTGTGCTCTCGGGAACCACAGACAAGTGGCAGGGACAGAGGGGCAGCCTGGGAATTGCTCCCCAAGCCAGCTGCTCCCACCTCTTTCAGAGCATGGGGGAGCCATGGGGCAAGATCTGCAGGTGCACCGGGCCTGGCCCCATGGACAGCAGATGGCCAAGGAGTTGGGCAATAGAAGAAGTTTCAACCAGAAGCTATGTAAGGCTTAAGAAAAAAAAAATCCTGATCAACAGCCAGAATGTGGTGCTAACACCACTTGCTCAGTCTGCAAGATGGACATGAACTGAAACTTATGCATTTACACAATACTGGGAGGGGAGCCCCACTTGTTTGTCTGCACGGCATCTTAACACAACATCTAGTGCCCTCCCCCAGTACTGGACATGTCATTCTCTAGTGAATAAAAGAATGAAAGAATGAAAGAATTGACAATTCCTAAGGCACCTTTACCAACACCCCTGGCTTTGCTTCAGGAAATTTTTGTGTCTGTTAAATCAGCTTTGCTGGGAATTGAAGTAGCTCTCGGGCTGTCCGAGGCCCAGAGATAAGTGGTTCCTGGTGCTCTGGGTGAGAAGTCAAGCCCCAGCTCCCTGCTGCAGCTCCTTCTGACGCGCAGCCTTGGGAAATGACATTAATGTGACAGTCCCTCCATGTTTGCCTACTCTGTTTGAAAACCATCCAGAATTCACACAAAACACACCATGAGGTCTTTGCATTCTGCAGTCTGCTCAGTTTGCAGGAGAAAGTACTCTGAGAGTCGGGTGGATGGTACACGCTACCAACTATGCACAGCTGCCCAGCCTGCCCTGCCAGATCCGGTCCACAGACACCAATGCGGCTGGAATCCTGTCCCACACTGCCCATTTCCTTTCTAGCAGGCCTCTACGTTCTCTGTGCTCCAGACTGCTGCCTCAGGCTTCTCCAAACCCCAAAGCCCACTTGTGTCTCCATCTTCTCCCCATTCTCTTATCCCAAGCTGTCCGCTCTCAGCCACCGACTTCCTACCCAGGGGAATCCAGGAGCCCCCGCCGATTCCCGCACACCGCCTGCCGAGAGCGCGATCACCCCAGCAAGGGCACTAGGCCTGGGGAACAGAGGCTCCGCGAGTTCAAACCCACAGGCGCAGGAGCAGAGCTTCCCGAGGAGGGGCGCTGTGCGAGGAGGCAGCAGGCACCACCCTCAGGTGTGGTGTGGCGGGGCGTCGCTTACCCGGGCTTGAGGCTGGAGGGCACGTAGGCCGCATTGAACTCGGTCAGTAGGGTGTCCGCGCCGCGGGAGGCCATGGCTGGGCAGCGCGCAGCGAGCCTGGCTCCGACGCGCGCCAGACGGAATTAGCCGCGGGTCACCCGGCAACGCGCGCCTGGCAACGGGGTCTGGCCCTGCGTTCGGGACACCAGGAAAGCTAAGACACAAAAGGACAGGCTGGGCCTGGGTTTGGAGGAGGATCAAACCCAGGACCTGGGGTAACTTCAAGGATCCCTGGAAGCGAACCCTCCCCGTAGCTGCCTGCCACGCCCTCTTTTGCAGTGGGGCCAAGAAGTGGCCCTGCGGTGGGCCCGCTGTGTAATTGTGTGCGCACGCGCGTTGGGAAGAGGGGCATTTTCAAATTAGTGCCCCCCAACTTCCTGTTCTCATCTTATGCCTCAAGCTGCTTCTACACGAATAGTTTTGTAAGTGAGGGTCAAAGAGCAAATCATAAGAAAGCCTGGGTGTGTGATTTGCGTTTGTCTCCAAGCCCGCAGTTCATTTCTGTCCTGGAATCTGCAGTGCTGGAAGACAAAAATCTTCCTGAAGCCCTGGCCTCCCACTGTGGGCCTCCACCTCCTACTTCTCCAGGGATCTTCACACCAGCCCTGGTGGTGGGCAAGGCAGGGCAGGCCCAGGGCCATAGGTGTTGAATGGGGGTGGGGGTGTGGAGACTCCTCCCAGGGTGCCATGCTCTTTGTGACTTGGACTCTGTCCCCGTGGCTCCCTGGGCAGCAATTCCTGAATCAATTAAGAGCACCCGTAGTTTGCCTTCACTGCTTGCTGGATATCTTCCCTCTCAGATGTCAGACAGGGAGAAGTCGTCAGCACAGCTGGACGCTGTAGGTGGCAGCTGATGAAGACACAGACGCTAATGAGCTCACAGGATGCCATCAGAACCAGAATTCTCCAAAGATGCGTTCTGACAGATGACAATGGGACTGTGGCTCGGGGAGGCCACAGGTTTGCAAGAGGCTCCAAAAAAACAATCACTCACACACACACACACACATACACACACACATGCACAGACACACACAGAACAGGTCTTGGGTTTTATGTGTGTTCCCCTAAAGTCTCCTTGTGGAGCGTGCTACAATGAGAAAAGCATCAGGAGGAGTTATTTCAAAAGAGCAACCCTGGGCACAGGCTTTCCTGGGACCCCCAGCTCTGATGAGGTGGAACACCCGCTCTCTCACCAGTCAGGGCCTCCTCGCTGGCCCTGCTCATAGACGCATCACCCTGTGTCCATTCTTCTGGATTCTAACCCACCTAGATCCTCCGCTTGGGATCTGGCCTGGTGTATTGGTTAGTGTTTTCTAGAGGAACAGAATCAATAACACACACACACACACACACACACACACACACAGATTTATTAGGCTTATAGGCTCAGAGGTGGGAGAGTCCAAAATGCCCATCTAGGTGCTGGTGAGCCTGAGGTTCCAGTAGCTGTTCTGTCTAAGGAGCTGGAAGCCACGGAGAAGGAGGAGCACAGGATGCACCACCAGTCCAAAGCTGAAGGCCTGGAAGCCCCCTGGCGAACACCTGGTATGAGTCTCTGTTGAAAGGCTTAAGAAGCTGGAGCCTGATAGCCACAGGCAATGATACAGTGAACAATGTACCCAACCGGACAGAATGGAGCTGTCTCAAGTGCAGACTGATTTCCTCCACCTTTAGCTTTTACTCCATCCAGGCTATAAACCTATTAGTCGGTGCCACCCACATTCAGGGTGGGTCTTCCCCTCTCAGTCTGCTGGCCTGCATGTGCCAGTAACTTTTGGAAACACCTCATGGACACATCCAGAAGGGTACTTTACTAATCTGCTAAGTGTTTCTTATTTCAGCCAAGTTGATACATCACAGTTAACAGTCACAATCTACCCTTTGTCAATTTGACAACCAGGCACATTCCCTTAAACCACGCTTAATCTTCAAATAAAGACCAACACCAAGTTCACAATTCTACCTAACATCACATAACTATCCTGCACACAACCACAAATGCACTAATTCCTTTCACAGAATAGAGAATCTTTCTTTAGGGGGTGCTTACTCCTCTCCTGACATATAGAACTTATAACCATGCTTAAGTACTGATATTAAGTCAGTGTTCTATCATATGGCATAGGAAGCCAAAGAAAGAAAACCAAGTATATGTGTGCATAGGGACAAGCATATTAGCAAAATAGAAAAGAAATACTTGTGAGAATTACAGTCCTTGTTTCTGAAACGAGTCAGTCATGGCTGATATTTATGTACCTTCTTCTACCACCCATTCTGTATTCCCATGCCCATCAGCAGCACTTCAGAGGGTCACCTGACAAGGTGACCCATACCTCCATTCCTGAAGGGTCTGGGCTATTTGTCATCCTGCTTATACAAGGCTGTGGTAGTTTCTTGCTGACCTCAATAACAGGGCATAGTGTTACTAGGAGATCCCTAAGCAATCTCCTGTGCTCTAAACATACCCCTGCTTACCTCCATTATGGAGTAGTAGTCCAGTTTCTCCTTGATAGTCTGCATCACTCATCCCTGGCAATGCTGTGACTCCTCTTTAGCCTGTTGACTCAGGGGAAGAGGAGCCCAAATGGCCAGGAGGCAGTCTTAGCTTCCAGTTCAATAGCATCTTTGTTGTGCCTCCTGGTAGAAGCCCCTCTACTCACCCAGAACTATGACTTCTAGGCCAGCAGAACATAAAGCAATGAGAATAGGAAGCAAAACTTTTGTTACTGGGTCACTAGGGGTAATGGTGAGTGATATAATTCCCATTTCCACACCTTGATTCCTAGATTCATGAATCCGAGCTTATGGAGAAACAGTCCCATATATTGGATGATGATTCAGAGAACATACAGGTTTTTGGGGAACCTTGCCCCAGTCCTGCAAGGTATTGCCTCCTCTCTGATACTATAACTGTCAAAAGGCCACTCCACCGTTCTATCAATCCAGCTGCTTCTGCATGGTAGGAAATATGGGAAGAGCAGTCAGTGGGTTCTCTGAGCATGAGCCTAATGCCACACTTCTTTGGCAGTGAAGTATATTCCTTGGTCAGAGGCAATGCTGTGTGAAATACTAATGGTTAATGAGGCATTCAGTAAGTCCCAGGATGGTAGTTCTGGCAGAAGCATTAAGTGCAAGGTAGGCAAATCCATACCCGGAATAAATGTCTAACAAAGCATTGCCTCTTCTATGATGGAAAAGATCCAATATAATCAACCTGCCACCAGGTCACAGACTGATCACACCAGGGAGTGGTTCCATACTGGAGACTCAATGTTGGTCTCTGTTGCTGGCGAATTGAGCACATCAGGGGGTCAGCCTTGGTGAGTGGAAGCCCATGTTGCTGAGCCCATGCATAACCTCCATCCCTGCCACCATGGCCACTTTGTACATGATCCCATTGGGCAATAACAGAAGTGGTTGAGGAAAGAGGCTGACAGCCATTCACAGAATGAGTCACTTGATTACTCCTCTTCTGCTGAGGTCACATTTTGGTGAGCATTCGTGTAGGATACAAATATCTTCACATTCTTTGACTATTTGGAAAGGTCAATCCACATACCTCTTCCCCAAAGATCTTTACCACCAAATTTATAGTATGTTTCTTCCAAGTCCTTGACTATCCAGGTAGATCTTTGGCTACATCCCATGTTCGCATCTCTGGTCATATTTTCTTCTAAGCAATGACCAAGTGCATTGCCCGAGGTTCTGCCCACTATGAAGATTTCCCTTTACCACTGTCCTTCAGTGATGTCCCAGAAAGGGGCTGTAATGCTGCAGCTGCCCACTTTGAGGTGGTGCCTGCATAACATTCAGAACCATCTGTAAAACCAGGCCTTAGTTTTCTCTTCCTCTGTCAACTGATCATAGAGTACAATCTATGAGGCTATAGGTGCATGCCAAGGGAAAGAAAGCAATATATCAGGAGTAGGAATCATGGACATTTGGGCCACTTATTCATGTAACTTACTTGTGCCTTCAGGACCTGCTCTAGCCAGATCGTATATACACCACTTCCATTCGACAATGGATTGTTGCTGGGCATGTCTGACTCTATGGCTCAGTAGGCCAGATAAGAACAGTTCGGGATGAGCACCTTAGGTCTCATGGTAGCTTGGTGTCCCATGGTAGCTTGGTGTCCCATGGTATCTTGGTGTCCCATGGTCAAGCAATCAGTTTCCAATAATTCCCAGTGGCAGGCCAGGAGCTGTTTCTCAGATCATGACAGATCTTTGCTCCAAAATCCTAAGGACCTCCGTTGTGGTTCACCTACAGGGGCCTTTCAGAGGCTCCAAACAGCACCCCTGTCCTCACTGACCCCTCAAGTATCATTGGATCTTCTGGGTAATACGACCCAAGTGTTAGAGCAGCCTGTGCATTGTCTTCTCTTGTTCTGAACCACACTCAAAACTAGCAGCTTTCTGGGTCACTTGGTAAATGGGTGAGAGTAACACACCCAAGTGAGGAACGTGTAGCCTCCAAAATCCAAATAAGCCTAGTAGGCATCGTGCCTCTTTCTTCTTTGTAGGAGGAAACAGATGCAGCAGCTTATCCTTCACCTTAGAAGGGACACCTTTGCATGCCTATACCACTGGATTCCTAGAAATTTCCCTGGGGTAGAAAGCCCTTGAATTTTAGCTGTATTTATTTCCCATTTGCGGACACTCAAGTGCTTTACCAATATGTCCAAAGTGGTTGCTACCGTTTGTTTACTTGGTTCAATCAGCATAATGTCAGCAATGTAATGAACCAGTGTGATACCTTGTAAAAGAGAATGACAATCAAGATCCCTGCAAACTAAGTTGTAATATGGGGTTGGAGAGTGGATATAGCCTTAAGATAGGGCCGTGAAGGTGTATTGCTGACCTTGCCAGCTAAAAGAAAATTGCTTCTGCTCGGTGTTATGGATAGGTATGGAGAAAAAGGCATGTGCCAAATCAATAGCTTCGTACCAGGTACCGGGAGGTATGTTAATCTACTCAAGCAAGGAAACCACACCTGGTGCAGCAGCTGCAATCAGAGCCACCATTTGATTAAGTTTGTGGTAATCCACCATCATTCTCTGAATCCTCCCATCCTCTGCACAGGCCAAATATGCCAAATAGGAGAGTTAAATGGTGATGTGGTGAGAACACCAACCCTGCATCACCCAAACCCTTAATGATGGCACTAATTATGATCCCTCCAAGAATGCAATAATTTTGTTGTTGATGTTGTTTTTGTGGTATTGAGGATTGGACCTAGGGTCCCCAGACTGGACTACATCCCCAGTCCTTTTTATTTTATGATAGAGTCTCCCTAAATTGATAAACTGCCCAGACTGGGTTTGAACTTGTGATCTTCCTGCCTCAGCTTCCCAGAGTGCTGGGATTACAGGCATGGGCCACCACACCCAGCTCATGGCAGTGTTTTTGATTTACTGTCTTCTTGGGTAGAGGCAGCTCTAATGGCTTCCATTTCAGCTCCCCACAATAATAGACCTGACTCTACAGGTTAGGAACAAATGTGGGGGTTCGGCCAAATACTAAGCACATCTACCCCAATTATGCATCCTGGAATGGGAAAATGTGTTCTAAATGACCAGATGGGTTTGGGGACACACTGGACCCACTGTGAGCCATATCTTGGCTAAAACTTAATTGATTATCTGACCTTCATAGGCCCTTACTCTTATTGAAAGGTCACAATAATGTTTCAGAGCTTCTGGACTTGGTGTTAGTTCAGAACCAGTTTCCAGTAGTCTTTCAGTCATCTTTTTTAATATATACTGGAGGTTGAACACAGGGCCTACATACTGAGCTACATCCCCTAATCCTTTATATTTTTTAAAATTTTGAGACAAAGTTCTCACTAAGTCACTAAGTTACCCAGGCTGGGCTCAAACTTGCAATCCTCCTGCTTCAGACTCCCAGGATGCTGGTATTACAAGTGTGCACCTCCATGCCCAGCTTTGAAATGTCTGATTATTTCCTTTTCCCTAGTACATGGTTACCCCAATAAAAGGCTGTGTGTTCCTTCAGGGTAGGATGGGAAAAAGATTAACAGTATAACTTTTTGGTAGTGTACCAGGGTTCTTCATCAAGGGCACGTGGCCTCCTTTTCACTCATGGGGTTCTGGGTCAATAAACTGGCTCAAGCCTGGGAATTAGTTGAGCTGCTGTGATTCTCTGTTGTTATGATTTGAGGTAGATTTTTGTTCATTTGTCCTGAAATTTTTGTGCTTATATAAATCTGATAAAATTTTCATAGGATTCCTATCTCTTTTATTTCTGGGAACACCATGATTAATTAGCCAACACAATCAGTATACACAATTCAGCCCACTGCAATCATTGCTTTGTCTGCACAGATTTATCTGTCATTGTGGTAAGTATGCCCGCCTTGCCTTTGGTAGTTGTGTGCTGCCACTTGGGCCTTGCCACTCTGGGATCCAATTATACCCATCACATTTAAGTTTTCTCACTGAGTGACATTGGTCCCCACTGTAAGGTTTGGCATACAGGGAAGAGTGATGATGGAGCTCTGCAAAGATGCTTGTGCTCCCTTCACAAATCTCTCTCTCAAGGTATTAGTGAAGGGTACATCTTCTGGACCCTCCCAGTGTGGCAGAGTGGGTTTTACCTGAAAAATCTACTTCAGTATTCCCATGTCTCTGAGCCTTCGAATCCCTTCATCAACAATAAACCAAGGAATATCAGGCATCTCCAGCTCATTCACAGTGGGCCATCTTTGGCTCATATCTTAGCCAATCAACTAAATGAACTATTAGTATTTTTTTTAATTCCAGGAGCTGTGTCATGAAATCCAAAATCTTTGCTTAATGGTCCCATATCAAGAAATTCCACTGGATCCAGTTTTATGTTCCTTCCACCCTTCCCACACCCTTACAATCCATTCCCATGCTTGTCACCCAGACCTCTGTTTGTAAGAATTAGGAAACTTGGGAGTGTAGTGTGCCTCCTCAGAGCTCATGCTGTGTACCTCACCTCTAAGAGCCTTCTAAGATTAAGCCTGGTTGTAGGCCTAGAGGCAAAGTGGGTGGTGAGTATGGATTCTGAGGGGCATCAGCGTGGTTTTGCTGGGTTACTGCATCAGGGAAAGTCTTTACTGCTTCCATATGCCACACAGGATTAATTTCCTCAGGCAGAGGTGGAAAGGCCAACACAATGGGCTGTGGTAGGGATGGTTCAGACACGGAGGGTGGGGAAGTTGTTTCCTCTGGCGAAATAATCTCATCAGAATTTAGGAGTTCAATGTGCACAGTCTCATCAGCTCCTCCCAAACATCTCCATTCCAATTTATGAAATCTCATTCTTTTCCACTCAGCACCCTCACTTTAACTGTAGATACCATTTGAACCTGAGTATTAAACCTATGCTATAATTCAACCAATCATTCAAGGATGGCTTGCATTTGGTGTTCTGCGTGGCTACAAGAGAGAAAATTCTCCTTCAGGATACACTTAAAAGTTTTTAGGTTGTTTATGCATGTCAGGAACAGGAAAATTGAGTCTTTGAGCTCATTCTTTTCCTTTATTACTTTGTCCAGAGTTGCTAAGAGCAATTAGCCATCATCATTATATTTCTTAGTCTTCCAAAATTATTCAAAAGTGTCATGTATAGAGTCACTAAATTCCTTGCAGGTCACAAGTGGTGAATTAGGATAATCAAATGGATCTACGTTGTGTATTACTTCAAACAGTTCACACCATGGACTATCAGTATTCTCTACATTATCAGAAATAAAGACTATAGCAACTCTAGGTCTTATCAAACTACAGAGACCACCACAGAAACTGAGTAGAGAACTTCATCCTTACAATTCTGTTTCTCTAGAAAGATGCCATTCTCTGTACAGATATCTGCACTGATTAAAGTTCCCTAGAGTAGGGTTCTGCCTCCTATCTGGTCAGCAGCAACATTAGATTCTCACAGGAACACAAATTCTATGGTGAACTGCTCATACAAAGCATCTAGGTTGAGCACTTCTTGTGAGACTCTAATGCCTGAGGATTTGCCATGGAGCTGAGGTGGTGATGTTAGCACCGAGGAGAGGCTGCAAATACAGATTCACATTAGCAGAGACCAGAATAAATCTATTGCTTGCAGACTTATATCAAAACCCTATCAGTGAGTAACAAGTAACAAGCTGCATCTGGTGGCAGGCTTTAAGTCAGAATCCAACACTTATTTTAGTCTGTGGGTGGCCTGTCCATTATTTTATTTACCACTTTCACCTGCATTTCTTTCCCATACTGCACAAATGTCTCAGTCACAATTTTGGGAACCTCACAAGCTGACTCTAGCCAAAATGAGCAAAAGACAAATGTCACTGGAGAGCTTTGAAAAGGAGGAAAGACCTAATGATGAAAGAACAGAAAGCTCTAAGTCAGCCAACAAAAAGAAAGCTGCATTTAAAAGAAAATACCAAGGATCCTACTTAAATTATGGCTTCATACCAACAGGTGGTTCACATTTTCCAAGCCCTTTGTGTAATACATGATGATTGACTATCCAATGAAGCCATAAGACCTTCAAAACTTCCTTGCCACTTGGAGACCAAGCACCCTACAGTAAAAGACACACCTTTGGAGTTTAAAAAATAGCATGAACATGAAGAACAGAAGCAATTACCGAAGGTCACCACTTCACCAAATCCATTTGCATTGAGAGCATCATTTGTAGGGGCTAACCATATTGCTAAAGCTAAGAAATCTTTTACTACTGGTGAAGAGTTGATCTTGCCTGCTGTTAAAGACATTTGACCTGAACTTTTAGGAGAGGTTATGGTTCAAAAAATGGCACATGCTCTTCTTTAAGCCAGCACCCTAACTGTAGAAATGGATGAAATAGAGGCTACTAAGACATAATTGTTAGAGAGGATTAATGAGTCATATGATATGCAATCCAGGTTGATGAGTCTACCAATGTTGACAAGCCAACAATGCAAGTTGTTGTGTGCCATATTTTTCAGGAGTATGTGCATGAAGATATGTTCTGTGCAGTTTTGCTGCCAACCAACACCATAGCTGCAGGCCTATTCAAGTCTTTGAATGACTACATATCAGGAAATTTGAACTGGTCACTTTGTGTCAGTATATGCACAGCTAGAGTGTGACTGGCTGGCTTTCTGGTTTCACTACTCAGATTCACAAATAGATTGCTCCTCAAGATGAATTTCTGTACTATGTCATCTGTAGAGAAAATGCTGGCTAGCCAAAAATGTCTCCTGCACTTAACAACTTTGTCCAGGATGTGATTAAAATTATCGGCTACATAAAAGCACATGCCCTTCACTCATGTCTGTTTGCAGAACTCCTTGAGGAGATAAACACAGACTACATATGTCTTCTGTTACATACAGAAGTGAGATGGCTTTCTAAAGGCAGCTCGCTGGCCAGGGTTTTTGAGTTTCAAGAGTTGCTCCAGAAATTTCTTTTAGAAAAATAGCACTGGCGGCACATTTCAGTGACACAGAATGGCTTGCAAAACTGCTTACTCATGTAACACATTCAACCCACTCAACAAACTCAACCTGTCATTCCAGGGGAGGACAACTGTGCTCAAGTTGGAAAGTAAAGTGGCTGCATAAAAGCCACACTGGAATTATGGTAGTGATAAATGAACTTCAAACATTAGCAGAGATTTTGAAAGAGACTGAGCCAGGACCTTCTTTGTCCCTACTGGTGCGTGATCGCTTATCTCAGCTTTCAAGAGTTTGAACATTTCTTCCCAACCACAAAAGATTCTTGAACAGGGAAGGGGTGGATCCATGACCTGTTTGTGAATAAGGCAAGTGAATAGACTTTGTGCTAGAAGAAGATCAGCTGCTGGAGACTGCAAATGACAGTGGCCTTAAAAGTATGTTTGAGACAACTTCAAATCTCCACATATTCTGTATCAAAGCCAAGGAAGAATATCTTGAGATTGCTACAAAAGCACCGGAAAGCCTGATTCCATTCCCAATATTCTGTCTTGGTGAAGCAGGGGTTTTTTGTTTGTTTGTTTGTTTGTTTTTTCCGTGACAGCAACCAAAATGAGATTATGGAGTAGACATAGCACACACTTTAGACCAAAGGCCTGGAAGCTCCCTGGAGAGCTGGTATGAGTCTGATTTAAGAGGCTAAAGAAGCTGGAACCTGATGGCCACAGGTGATGGCAGTAACAAAGGATGGGCTCACTCAAGCAGAATGGGACTTTTCAAGCATGAGCTGACCTGCTTCTCCTTTCCCTTCCATTCCACCCAGGCTACAAACCTATGGACGCCGGCATCCACATTTGGAGGGGTCTTTCCCCCTCAGTTTGCTGGCCTGCATGCCAATTACCCCTGGAAATACCCACAGACCCACCCAGAGGGTGCTTTACTAATCAGTGAGGTATTTCTTAATCCAGCCAAATTGACTTCACCATGAACAGTCACACCTGGTATCTGGCTTAGGTTTCAGAAGGGTGTGCTGAATCGGCTGAGGTGTGCTACCATTTAACAGATGTGGAAACTGAGGCTCATTAAAGCTCAGTTCCTTGACTGTTGCAGGTTCTCAGGCTTTTTACTATTGATGCACCGGGCTATAAGAGGCCTCCCAAAATTTACTCCTTCAGGAGAAAAATTGCGGGGGGCATAGGGAGGAAATGGGTTCTTTTTTCTTTCAAGTTCCACAGCATCTTACACATAGATCACTTGGTGAACTCATGGATGGAAAATTCTATATGGTTAGATAAATGTGAGAAAAGTGAGCAGGAATTGGAGAAGGAAAGATGGAAAAGGAAAGAATATGAATAGAGAAAATTAAGACAAATTATGAAACACCAGGACACAGGGGAAGAAGGCTCTTGTGACATCTTACAGGTGACTCAGACAGCAGAACTCAGCTCATGGCCATGCTGTGAAAGTTTAATCTTTCTCTGTTTCACCTTCGGATTCTTTTGGTAGGTCCCGGGGCTCACTCCTTTATCCTGACTCCATTAATAGGGCGGGATAACCTGTGAGCCTCTGCTGCAGTGAGCGGGGAGGCAGGGAGCTCGGCCCCAGGACACCCTGAGATGAGAGGAGCAGAAGCCCCACAGAGCGGAAGGATCCTGCCCCCGCCTGAGTGAGGGTGCAGAGGCGCCCCAGGAGTGGACCCCGAAGGGTTGAGGCCAGGCCTGGAGGCAGGAGTGGGGTGGGGGCTGTTCTGCCAGTAGTGCAAAGCAAGAGCAATCGTGCCAAGGACCCTGCGTAGGCCCCGGGTCAGGGATCCCAGCCCCCAGGGAGCTCCCCCTACCAGCCCCTCCTGGGGGACAAATCTCCATTGTTCCTTGGGAAATCCACCATGGATGTCCCTTTTCTTGCCTCACGTGCCTTATTAGAGCAAGAAGCAGAACGGCTCTCCTCTGGCAGGACACTGCCGGTCAGCTGCCTCACCTCTTCCGGTATTCTTCCTCTCCAGCCCTGGGACGGGCGAGGCCGGCTCCTTGACCCTGTGCACTGCTCCTAGTCCAACACAAGCCTCTGTGGCCCTCGAAGCCAGACAGTCCCAGTCCTCCCTGACTGGCCTCCGCTTCCTCTCAAGTGGCCCCAGGCCCCCAGTCACCTGAGAGTTGGACACTGTGATCTCAGGATGTGGGGTCAGAACCCAGCCTCCTCGCAGGGGCACAGTCTGCCAGCAGGGACAGTGGGTCAAGTATATCCCTTCTTTCCTTAATGCTCATGTCTCTGAGGGCACAGCCACCAGCCATCCTGATGCTGCCTGATAGATGTTGTCGTCAGGCTGGGAGGCCCTGGATTAGGACCTGCAGAGCACAGTGTGATCCTTCTAGAGCAGCCAGACCCGGCCTGCCCAGGTTCCCTGAGCTGTGCAGGCCCCAGCAGCCCTGGTGTCGACCTGACGGTGTGGGAAATGGAGCTGGTCATCCCCCAAATGCCAATGGGAGGGTCCCTCTTCCTGTGCGTGCAGGTCGTCATCCTCGTGGGAGGGGTGCCCTGGCCCTGCCCACCCACCCATGCTCATGCCCCTGCCATCTGTGTGCTCCTGACTGCAGAGCTTGCCCAGCCCTGCTGGGGATGGCCAGAAGCCTCCACTCCGGAGGCTGGGAGAAGACACCTGAAGCTGGACAGGGCTTTGTCTGGGAGCCAGCACTGCTGAATAATGAATTCCGATTCCATGTGCCCGCCCAGGCTGATGGCTGGGTGCACCGCACACACACACACACACACACACACACACACACACGCACGCACGCACATGCTGGGCTGACTACTCGGAGGGGCGGGGCTGGCAGGGCTGGGAGGCTCTGCGAGTCGCTGGAAGGAGCCGTTGCCTTGGACTCTGTGGGCAGCACCGGGAGGAGGCAGCAGCAGTAGAGAGGAGGGAGGCGTGTGCGCAGCGCTCCACCAGACAGCTCCTTCCCAGCTGCTTGGCCGGCAGTGCCCAGGCCGTCTGTACCAGCATGGCCCTGCTTGTCCACCTCAAGAGCGTCTCGGAGCTGAGGGGCAAGGGCGACCGGATTGCCAAAGTGACTTTCCGAGGTAGGGAAGCCCATTTCTCAGTGGGGTCCCAGCCCCATGAGCTGGCCCAGCCTGTGCTCTGGAGGCTGAGGGGGACAAGACAGGGCAGGAGGACTGGTGGCAAAGTTCTAGAAGGGACTGGGGCTCTTCATGCCAGCCACCTGTCCTGGCCCTCTAAAATGCAGGGCCCCCATGTTTCCTCGTCTGTCTCTCCTTGTGTGTGCCAGGGTGCCAGGGCACTGCAGGGTGCAGAGCCTTCTGCTCAGGAGACGCAAGGGACCCTGGTTGGGTAAAGGAAGCCCCAGGACCGAGGGCCCTGCCTTGCAGAGCCTTGCTGGACCCTCTCCCCCTTCCCCTGGCTCTTCCCCTCCCTCTCCTGCAGGTTGGTTTTCTCAGGCACAGGCAAAGGTGGGTCTGGACCCAGAAGTCCCAGGGTGGTTGGTAGAAGCCATGGCAGCCAGTGGCTCTCCGGGCCTCAGTAGGCTGGGAACACTGTAGGCTTCTCCCAGGTCTACCATGTTCCTGGGCTGTGGCCCTGTGGACCTCAGCCTCTCCTCTGTTGATTGTCTTCCTATCTTCTTCTTCATGTATGCGCTCAGTGACTACTTAGTACGGCTGCTGTGGACCAAGGCTGAGGGCTGGGAAGGTAAAATCCATGCCTTAAAGAGCTGCATCTGTTGGGATGGGAGTACCACTGGCCAGCAAGCAGGACAGGCGTGAGACACAGGGAAGCTGGGGACAGCAGCAGAATGTAAGCTACAGAAGCAGCAGCCTGCCCAGGCTGGTGGCTGGTGGTCAGGGAGGGCTTCCAGGAAGAGGTGACACTCATTTGGTGTCCAAGGGACGAGCAGGAGGGAGCGAGGAGAAAAGGTGATGACTGAGAAGGTAGAGGGAGCAGCGCCTGAGGCTGGGAACGAAGCAGGAACACAGAGCCCACAGGGAGCTTAGGGACTGAGGCTGCAGAGCCACGCAGAGCTGAGGAGGCAAGGTGAGGCCTCACCTAGGAAGTGGGGAGCCCCTGAGGACTGTAGGCCAGGCTTACCTCTGCCATCCACCCACTCACCTGGGCCAGGGCATCTCCACAGCCTTTAACCAAAGGCCAGGACCCCAGACGTGGCCTCTCAGAGAGCCCATTGAGGCTCTGAGAGTGGGAGGGAGGGGACAGAGCAGGGAGAACCACAGTAAGAGCCAACTGCACCCAGCCCGAGGCTAGACACAGCCTGCGCTCTGCCAGGAGGAGAGGTAAGATGCGGCACCCCCGGCCCAAACCCTCCAGCAGAAGCCGGGCAGTCCTGTCTCTCTCACAGCCCTCGCTGTCCAGCTGCAGCCCTCTGGTCACAGGGTCAGGCACAGGCCGGGGATGAAGGGTGGGCGAGGCTTCCCAGCCGAGCTGCAGCTGCCCTCTCTGCAGCACCCTGCCTCTCTGTGTGCCGCCTGCTGGATCACGCTGGCTTCAGGAAAAAGACAAATTCGTCCTTTCATCCATGAAACACCACCCCATGTTCCACACACAGCACAGAGCTCGGCTGTTTAGCTCCAGGGTGCTGTGTTCCACCATTGTGCTGGGACAGTTCAGACTGCTCAGGGCCAGACCTGTTCGCAGGCAGAGAACCAAGGTGTAGAGAGGCAGCCTGATCTTAGAGGAGAGGCTGGGGTACGGTGGCCCTAGCTTGCAGGACTTCATCCAGGATGCTCAATCGGGCAAACTCTTCCATCTCCTCCACACTCAGCCAGGAGTGAGCACCACGTTCCCCGGAAGCCCACCTTGGCCTTTGAGCAGCGAGGCTGACCATCCAGGGTCCAGGAATTAGCCTACCTGCAGCCACGCCCTCTAGGTGGTGTGGGGAAATCCCCTGCTGGGCTCTGGGGATTTTGCTAGCCACAGCCGCCGCTCCTGGGGAAGGGAGTTGAACAGCAGGAATACAGGCAAAGAACAACAGGTTTCCAGAAAGAATCCTGTATTATAAGCAGGGAGGCCTCAGCCAGTCACCTGCTACATCCAGCATTTGGCAACTATAGGCCCCCAAAAGACTGACACCAGCAGTCAGAGGGACTCGTCGCTCTAGAAGGTCCTACAGCACACCCTGATGGGAGGACCACCGGGGGCGCAGCAAATGCTCTGCAGAAAGAACTAAGAAACTCAGTGGTCGGGGCAGGTGCTGGCTCCAAGCTCCCCAAACCCCTGAGGGAAGCCCAGTGCCTGAGTGAGGGACAGGCCTGGGACCCTGAGGGTGCAGGAGTCTCAGTCCCTGCCCTCAGGGGTTACAGTCCCGTTGGACTACACAGGAGATGCAGAGGCTTGCACTTTGACCCCTGTTGTGCCTGTAGCTTTCCCAGTAAAACACTAGAGCCGACAGCCTGCATGTAACTCAGAGGCCTGCAGGAGGAGCCAGGCGAGGGCTCTGTGGGAAGGAGCTGTCTCCATTCCAGAAAGTATTAGCCTGAGATGTGTCTCTTCTTCATTGTATAATTGCCACATTAACTGCAGAGCCACGGAACATAGGGTGGCGTCTGAGTTTTTCTAGTCCACCTTTCTGTCCAGCACTTAGCCCCAGTGAGCCCCCAGGACCTGGGCTCCCAGGGAACCAGCGCTGTCATCTTCCTTTCCCTTCCATCCCCTTAATCTTCTTCCAGTTTGTAGATCTTCCTTGGACAGGGAGTTCTGAGGTGGAGCTCGCAGTCAGGCAGCGGAGCCAGGGTGGCAGTTTTCTGTGGAGGAATTTAAAGGCAAGGTTGGGAACTTCACACGGGAGACAGCGGCTTCTGAAGGCCAGAGCTGAGCTACAGGTAACTCACCTGGGCAGCTCGCTGGCAGAGGGGACTGCTCCAGAGAGGTTTTCCCTGGGGCTCAGCCTCAGTTCTGCCTTTTCCTCCCACCCCACCCCCGAACTCCCACACTACTACGTTCCCACTATGCTTAACTTCCCGCTGTCCCCAAGGAAGCCAAGCCTTCTACATCAGCCAGCCCTGAGACATCATGCTCGTCAGCCTAGAATGACTCTCAGCCTCCACTTTGAGAATCTCCTTTAGTTCTGAGCACCTTCAGGCCCCAGTCATAGGCCACCCCCTCCAGGAAGCCTTCCACTTCTGCTGCAGAGGCAGAGCCACAGCCAAAGCCATTCTGGGTGCCAGAGGCCAGCAGAGGGGACCCCGGGGCAGAACAATGGCTGTGCCTGAGCAGAGGCTGCTGGGAGGTGGTGGATGGGAGAAAGAGGCTGTTAGGAAGCAGAGTGGCACCAGCTGGCACCTGTGCTGGCAGGGACTGGGACCCAGCCTGGGCACTTCGCATGGTTACAGGGACCTCCTCAGACTGCTGCTTAGATGTATTTTCCCCAGTGAAATGGAGGAGCTCTCCTCTTGATAGATACAACTTCCATCTGGAAACTTCTCCTCTGTCCCTGGCGAAGGAGGCAGAGTATCCCTGTGGCCCTGCCCCCAGGAATGCTTCTGGATGCCTGAGCCTACCAGTGGACTCTGGTCCAGCCTAGCACCCTACATCCATCAGCTTTTTGTCACAGGGAACAAATACTCGACATATACAACCTAAGGAGGAAGGGTTTACTTTTGCTGGTGTTTCCAGCGGCTTCAGTCCACCGTGGGCTGGCTCCAAAGCAGAAACACCATGACGGACCAGGGTGCAGAGCAAACATTCTTAGTCCACAGCAGCCGTGAAGCAGAGCAGGGAACAGCTCCGGAGAGGAAGGTGCCAGGGACCAGACACTGCACCCAGTATCCTGCCTCCACCACCCACTCAAACACACCCTGCAGTGTGCCTTACTGAGCCCCTAGGCAGCTCCCAGGCCAAGTGAGCTGCCCATCCAGCTTAGCAGCCACACACCCACTCTTGGAGGAAGTGAGTGGTTTTGTCCCTGCTCAAGGCAACAAGAAAAGGGGTCTCTGAGGGCAGCCTCTTTGGCCCAGGCCAGGTCTGGGGCAGCGGTGGGCACAGCTCTGTGTTTTCGCCATAGGCAGAGCACCAGAAAACCTCCAGGCTTTGAATGAGAGGAGTGTGTTCTCATGCTGGGCAAGTGATTGCTCTCAGCAAAAATACTGTCTGAAATGAGCAGAGAAAGCGTGAGAATAATTTCCCAGAACGGGGAAGGCTTGGTTCTCTCATCTGCCTTTACTGGTAACATCTCCTACCTGCACCCATCCCTGGGTCTGAAACTTTTGTTTTTCCTTTAATAAGAAAAGCTTTGTCAGGCATGGGGGTGCTTGTGGTCCCTCATAATCCCAGCACTTGGGAGGCTGAGGCAGGAGGATCACTGTGAGTTCAAGACCAGCCTAGGCCACTTATGAGTTCAAGGTCAGCCTGGACTACATAGTGAGACCCTGTCTCAAAAACCCCCCAAAATTAAATTAAATTAAATTTAAAAATAAGAAACTTTACATATATAAAAGCTTTAAATATATGAAAGAGTAGGGAGAATAATCCCATCCAATTTCAATAATCATTGATGTCATGGCCAATCTTGTTCAATTTATTCCTTCTTTTACTTCTCCACCCTCAATTATTTTGAAGGAAAAAAACCATATCATTTCATGTGTATTCATTGTATAGCTATAAAAGATAAGGGTTTTTAAAATTCTTATATTTTATGATTCTTAAAATTTAAATAATTCCTTAATGTTATCAAATATTCAGTCAGAGATCAATGTTCTAATCACGCTTTCAGTGTAGAGTTGTATTCCAGTTTATTGCGACTTCATTTTAATGTGTCCCGAAAAGTGAATGTTCAGTGCTTCGATCACTCGCTGCTTCATTCGTCCAGTAACAAATGTTTGTCAAGGGCCAGCCACTGCCCAGGCACGTCGTAGACCCTGGGAGGCAGCAGGAAATGAGGCAGACCTGGTTCCTGCCCGAGGGGAAGGCAGCCCTGCACAGACCCTGTGAATGTACAAAGGAGGATGGATGAGTGCCAGGGCAGGGTGTGGCACGAAGACCCCACAAAGACCCCACGAAGACCGGAAGGCTGAGAGGCTGCCCTGAGAGAGCGCACGGCAGCAGGGCAGCCGTGGTGCAGCTCAGAGCTGGCCACCCTGGAGCTGACGAGGCAGCCAGCAGAGCCCGGCCCAGGGAGGGGTTTGCATGGACCAGCGAGACCAGCTGCTATTTAGGCTGGCCTCAAGGGATCATAGCGTTTGGCGGGGACCAAGCCCACAAAAGGCCCCACTGCAGGCAGAGGGGCTGAGAGGGGATCAGGTGCAGTGGTGTGGAGAGGGGTCAGAGGCTCTGGAGCCGTGTGCGGGGGCTGGAGAGCGGGTCAGATGGGGGTCTTCAGATCACACTGTGGGCTGGAACTTGGCTTGGCAAGTGAATGAGTCAGTGCCCTGTCCGATGATTCTAGGCTCTTTCCCTCCCGCCTGCAGAGCTGGCCGGGACAAGCAGGAAACAAGTAAACACAACTTTTATTTAAAGTAAAGGAAGAGGGCCGGGGATTTAGCTCAGTGGTTTCACCGCCTGCCGCCTGCTGTGCAAGTGCAAGGACCTGAGTTTGATGCCCGGTACCAAAAATAAATAAATAAATAAAGGAAGGAAGGAAGGAAGGAAGGAAGGAAGGAAGGAAGAAAAGAGAAGAAAGTGGTTGACAGGTCACACCCTGTTGCTCGGCCTCTGTTCTGGCTCAGGTTAAATCCTGCTTGTTTACAGCCAGCCTGCCGTTCCCTAATCTCCTGCCTCAAACAGGCACAGGCTAAGGCAGGGAAGTGGGGGGGCAGAGATCTGGTTGGAAAAAATACCCTGGGGTCAGGACTGTGGGAGGACACCCAGGCAGAGGCAGGGCAGTGTGCAGGCCAGGCTGTGGGAACGGGGTGACCATCCTTCGGAGAGGCCGGGGGCAGTACTGGTGGTCCCGGGGACCTCGGTGGATCAAGGGATTGGGGAGATGGGTCTTGGTTGATCATCCGCTGGGATCCTCCGCACTGACACCCTGAGTTCTGGCAGACATGGAGATGCTGGTCTGAAAACACCTGGAGCCTCACCATCCAGGTGGGCTGGCTCCTCGGCTACTTGCACAGGGTGTTGCACAGAGCAGATCTAACACAGCAGCAGCAGGAGAACACGCACTGCCCACAGGTGTGCCAGGAGAGGCCCATCACCCAGCACCAGCCCCTCTGCAGCCCCAGCCCCAGGGCAGTGAGCAGGCTGCAAAGTGACAACTCCAGAAAGCTCTCCTGAGACAGGGAGTACCATGTGAGGCCTTCAACCCACTGACTGCTTCCCGCAGGGCCTGCCGCCCAGGGCATAACCACCTTTGTTTTTATTTCATTTTAAAGCAGAAGTGTTTGTCTGCTTAGTTGGAGGTCAGTTTTCACTTACTGGCTTTTTAAAAAATAATTTAAAGATAAAATCGGCAGTGCAGTCTAAACGTTTTTATTCTGTTTGGGGTGCAAAAGCAGTGGCCCCCCCATCATGCCTGGCACAGAATGGGCTCTTCACAGCTTGCAGATCAGTAGGACACAAGCTCTTCCTTCTGTCACAGTGCTGGGGAGCCTGGGGCCCACAGTTGCTGAGGATGTGGCCCACGCTGTGCTAGGCCACAAGGAAAGCTCTCTACTGCGTCTCCGCCTCCAAGCAAGGGCCTGACCAGTGGGAACCAGGGCTCTCAGGTGGGTGCATGGCGAAGTCAGAGAAAGGACCTGGGGGAAGTAAGGGTCTGAGTGGAGCCACAGAGATGGCGTTTATGGCCCTGCCCTGTCCCTCCGCTCAGGTGACCCACCCGAACCTGAGCCAGCACTGTGAGCACCTGGGTGTTAGCAGAGAAGGAGAGGGAGAAATGAATGAGTGGAGGTAGGAACCATATTTGAATAGGATTCGTGGAAGGTAAAGGAGTGGAGGCAGAGCTGAGAGAAGGGGAGAGGAAGGGGCAGCCTTGGCCTCCGGACACCTGGCATCTCTGGTCCCCCAGGACTGGCTCTGTGAGCAGCTGCTGGTTTTCAGAGAGTACATTCTTTAAAGACTTAAAGGACACCTGCTTTTTTGGACAATTTATTTTGAATTGAATTTTTTCATCCTACTGTGCCAACAACTGTCATTAAGAAACTAAAGAGATGCTCTTCAGAGGGGAAAATGTATCATCATGAGAGATAATCACAAAGCAAGCAGACAAGAAAATCGTCAGGGAGGTGAAAGGCTTGACAACTCCATCGCCCACCTTCACCTACTTGGCGTTGCTAGGACTTTGCGTGGGGGAGCCCAGAGGATGGAACTGAACAAGTCTCTCCACATTTCGAGTCTAACACCCTACAGAAATGTTCTCCGACAGCAGTGGGATTCAATTAGAAATTGAAAACAATAAGCTCTCTTAAAAGTCCCTAAATATTTGGAAATTAAACAATACCCTTCTTAATAACCTATGGTCAAAGAAGAAAACACAAGTAAAATTATAAAACATTTTTAATTTGTTGATAACAAAAATACAACGTACCGACATTTCTAGTTTTAAATATAGCAGAAAAGAAGAAAAGTATGAAATTCATCATCTTGGTTTTGGCCTTAAGAAGATACCCAAAGAAGAATAAATTCCCCGGTGTGACCAGCCAGGAGTGGTGATGCATGCATGTAACTCCAGCACTTGGGAAGCTGAGGCAGAGAATTGCTGAGAGTTTGAGGCCAGCCAGGGTTACATAGTGAGTTCAAGACCAGCCTGAGCTATGTAGTGAAACCCTGTCTCGAAAGAAAGAAAACAAGAAGGAAAGAAAATTAAACTCCAGTCTTAAAATCATTGTGTTAAATGAAGGAGGTTGGACACAAAAGACGACTTATGAAATGATTTCATTTATCTGAAATGTTCAGAATAGGCAAGTCCATAGAGATAGAAAGGGAATTAGTGGTTGCCAGGGGCTGCCGGGAAGGGGTACGGGGGAGTGACCTGACCCTTAAATGGTCATTTTCATCTGGGTGTGATGACAATTTTCTGGAGTTCTGTCGTGGAAATAGTTGCACAACCTTATGGACATATTGAAAACGGTTGACTTGTATACTTTAGAAAGGTTAAGCTGGCCATTGTGGCAATGCCCCGAATCCTAGCATTCTGGTAGACCGAGGCAGGAGGATCATAAGTTCAAGCTCAGTCTGGGCAACTTAGTAATTAACAAGATCCTGTCTCAAAATAAAAATAAAAAGGGCTCAAGATGCTGCTCAATGTGAAAGACCTGGATAAATCCCCAGTACCACAAAAAGAAGGTGAACTTTATGGTATGTGAGTTAAATTTCAATAAATAAAAATGCCTACAACCTCTGGCTAATTAAACCTAAAGGTATAAAAGGAAGGAAATAGTAAACATAAATTGACAAAGCCAAAAGTTGATTCTTTGAAAAATGAATAAATAAATCCCAGCAAGTCTGATCAAGAAAAAAAGCAAGAAAACACAAATTACCCACATCAAGAACGAAAGAGTGAATATCATAATATTAAAAGGAACTAAGAAAATATTACAAATAACTTTATCTCAATAAATTCCACAGCTCAGGTGAAATGGACAAATCCTTTGAAAAACAACTTACGAACACTGAAACAAAAATGAAATGAAAAATTGAAAAACCTCAATATTTATTAAAGAAATTGAATTTGTTGGTACAGTGGTGATAATAAACTTCCTTCTCACCAAAGAAAGCTTCGGATCTAGAAGATTTCACTGGTGTATCCTAGAAAAGATTTAAGGAAAAAATGATACCAATCTTACATAAAACTTTTTCAGAAATTAGAGAAAGAAGAAACGTCCCATTTCACTTTATAGTCCTAAAACCCGACAAAGGCCTTATACACATGAAAAAATGAGAGCCCAATAACTCTCATAAAAATCCTTAACAAAATATTAGCCAGCTGAATAGCAATCTATGAAAAGGATGACCAATCATGGCAAGGAGGTTTTATTCTGGAATACAAGGTTAGTTTAAAAAAATGATAAAACCAATGGAAGAATTTTACCAGATTAACACAATAAAAGACAAAAGCCTCATGATTATAACCATAGATGCAGAAAAGGCATTTGAAAATATCCAATATCCACTCAGGATAAGAATGTTCAGCAAACCAGAAATAGAAAAGATTGCCTATATTGGATAAAGAACAACTACACACACACACACACACACACAGCTAACATCATACTGACTCCAGAAATACCGAACTTTAAGGAAGTAGGCAAAGCTGCCCTCTCTCACCACTTCTCCACTATTGTTCATCAATGTACTGGACTCCAGCTGGGGCAATAAAGCAAGAGGGAAAAAAACCTCATACAAATTGGGAAGAAAGAAATAAAGCTGCTTTTTTTTTTTTTTCACAGAAAACCTAATTGGTAGGGCTGGGGATTTAATTCAGTGGTTCCACCACCTGCCTTGGAAATGCAAGGTCCCGAGTTCAATCCTTGGTACCAAAAAAAAAAAAAACAAGTTACTAGAAACCTAATTGGTTATTTAGAAAACCCTAAGAAATCTATATAAAGCTATTATAATTAATGAGTGAATTTAGCAAGTTTACAAGATATATGGTTAATGTACAAAAAATAAATTTCTGGCTGAATGTAGTGGTGCACATCTGTAATCTAGCACTCTGGGAGCCTGAGGCAGAAAGATTTAAGCTTGAACCCCACCTGGGCAACTCAGTGACTTAGTGAGACCCTGTCTCAAAATAAAAAAGGGCTGGGGATGTAGCTCAGTGTGAAGGCTTTAGCTTCAATACCCAGTGCCACAGTACAGACAAATAAATTTCTATGGAAACAAGACAAATAGAGTATAGAAATTAAAACCTGATTACAGTTATAATACCATAAAATTTATATTTAGAAATACATTTTACCAGACATAAAAGACCTCCATATTAAAAACAAAACAATACATTGAGAAGAATAAAAGAAACCCAAATAGATTCAGATTTAGAGGTATAAAGTGCTGATTCTCCATGAATTGCTATATTCACTGAACACAATCCCAATACAAATAACAACAGGCTATTTTGTATAAACTGAAAATATAAACTGGAAGTTTATATTAACATGCAAAAGATCTACAACAGCCAAAGCTTTTAAAAATGGAAAAGATTCATACTATATAGTTATAAGGCTTATTATAGAGTCATAGGAATCAGTCAGTGTGGTTTCGGCCCAAGAGTAGACATATAGACCAACAGGACAGACTCTGGTGTCTGTAACAGATTTCCTACAGATACAATTGATTATTTTCAACCAAGGTGCTCAACAACTAGAAAAACTAGACTGGAAAAAAATGAACCTCAAACTCCTAGAGCTCATACCACACACAAAGAATAACCTAAGGTAGATTATGGAGCTAAACATAAAAACAGCTTCTAGAAGAAAAATATAGAATACTCTCATCATATTCTTCTATTAAGCAAAGTTCTCTAAAAGAATATATAAAAAGCCTTAATCTATAAGAAATAAATGCCACCAGAAATTGATAAATCAGATTTCTTTTTTTAAAAAATTAGATTTCTTAATAATTAAAAACTCCTAAGAACCAAGAGAGGCTACGTAAAGGTGCAAATTTCCAATGATGAATGTCATTATATTGTATACCTAAAATGTACCAATGATTAGAATGAATAATCGATAATGTAAAATAGGAAGAAAAGGTCCAAAGGGGTAGGGGTAGTGGGAGGGGCAGGGGAAAGGAAAGAAGGGAAAGGAAAAATGACAAGAAATGGAAAAAATAGAAATAAAGTCTTTGTAAATAGGGAAGGGTGGAGGGCGTGAAGGGAGGGCTAGGAATGGGGAAAAAATAAGAACCAAGATGCATTATGTAAAGGTACAGTTCCCAATGAGAAATGTAATTGTGTTGTATACCTACAATGTACCAATAAAAGAATTTAATACAAAAAGATAATAAAAAAATAAAAACTCCTATTCATCAAAAAATATTTTAAAATATGAAAAGGCAGGCCACACACCGGCAAAAAGGGATATGTAAAGAACTCTTGAAAATCAATCATAAAAAGAAAAATGATCAAGTTTTTTAAGTAAGAAAATGACTTGAGCAGACATTCATAGAATAAGGTATACAAATGACAGATAAACAATTTTTTTTTTGGTACCGGGGATCGAACTCTGGTCCTTACGCTTTCGAGGCAGGAGACGGAACCACTGAGCTAAATCCCCGGCCTCAAATGACAGATAAACCAGTGAAAATGTGATCAACATCATAATCATTAGAAACACGAAAATCAAGTCAGGAATGATAGTTCATGTCTGTAATCCCAGCACTTGGGAGGCTGAGGCAGGAGGATTGCTGTGAGTTTGAGGCCAGCTTGGGCTACATAGTGAATTCAAAGCAAACCTAAACTACATAGTGACGCCCTGTCTGAAAAAAACAACAAAACAGATATGAAAATTACAAGTACAATGAGATAGTATTTCACATGAACTAAAATGGCTAAAAATACAAAAGTCATTAGACTTTAACTATTGTTAAATTATCAAATGTTGATGAGAATGTGGAGCAGCTATTACTTTTTTTTACATTGCTGATAGACTTGTGAAATGATGCGATCATGCTGGTCTACTGTTTAACAACTTTTTATGAAGTTAAGTAGATACCTAACCTATGGTCCAGCAATTCTGCTCTTAGGTATTTTCTTCCAAGAGAAATGAAATTACATGTCCGCCAAGAGTTTTACAAGAATATTCACAGCACCTTTCTCAGAACAACACCAGAAGAGAGACAAGTTGTGGTATAGCCATCTGTACAATGGAATATTACTCAACAATAAAAATGAGTGGATTACAGTTGGACCTCATATCCATCGTTTTGAGATCACAGCACGGATTCCACTGGGGACTGAAAATAGTTGGGGAAAAATTATATCAGTACTGTACTAAGTATGGTTAGACTTTTCTTGTCATTATTCCCTAAACAATACAGTGCAACAATTATATGCATAGCACTTACATTGTATCAGGTATTAGAAACCAACCTAGAGATGATTTAAGGTGCCAGGAGTGTGTGCATAGGTTAAATGCAAAACCTACAAAGTTTCCTATCAGGGACATCCACAAACTTGAGTATTCATGGGGAATTGGTTCCAGGACTCCCCTCAGATAGCGGGAGACTGTTGTATCAATATATGCAATACGGATGACCACAAAAAGATTATTTTGTCTGTGGAAGACCATTTCTGTGATGTTTAAGACAAGCAGTATTCATGTCTGGTGATAGCATCGGAGCAGAGGTCACCTGCTGCTGATGGCAGACAGGCACCAACTGGAAAGGGGCCCAAGGCGCATCTTGAGGAACGGAAATGTTCTGTATCGTGACTGCGTGTTGATTACCCAAGTACATGCATTTATTGAAACTCATTAAAGTATACCCGTTAGACCTGCGAATGTGAATTTTACCTTGTTAAAAAAAGAGAGAGAGAGAGAGAGAATCACACCATTTTTATATTAAGCTGGTAACTTAAGAGCCTAACCCTAAAGGAAAGACAGGACTGGAGCAGAATGATAATAGCTGTTTCCTAGGCACAGGTACGGCTCTAAACACTATCACTTCCTCCCCTCTCTGGATGGGAGAGGAGGGCAAAGAGAGGTTGAATAACATCTCCAAGGACGCACAGCCCGCCGGTAGCATGTGAGCTCGGGCACGCAGGCCCAGGAGTCACAACCTCTGTACTGCGCCCCTGTGGTCCTAAGGGACATGATGCAAGACAGCCACTTGCTGATAGGCACAAGGGTCCCCGGGGCATATGCCGCTCCGGGATGGTTATTCCCAGAAGCCGCGCTCTTTTCCTGCCGGCAGGGATGCCTGCACGCTGCTCCCTGCTGCTCTGGGGTGGAGATCTGGCCCTCAACAGGAGTAGGCTGATCTGAAGAGGAAGCACGGAAAGCGGGCGCATCCCCTCCCCGGGAGCCGCAGGGGAGGAGCAGAGAGTTACCAGGGGCCAGGACTCGCACAGCGTCACAGGAGACCAGGGCAGCCTTGCAGAGCGCTGTACCGCCCATCCCTGGTCACGCACACAAGGAGGTTTTGCCGATTTTAAGTAAGACAAGGAAACAACAGTGTCAGCGCACCTGGGGTCATGGCAGAACCCTGAGGTCGGTGGAATTTGTCCTCAGACCTTCTCCTGCCCTGCCCCTGTGGATGGCCCACCTCCACTGCTCAGCGCCACTCCCTGCAACAGGCTTCTTTCATTTCCCCTTTCTCCCTCAAGGTCTACTTTCCCAGGGCCCCCTGCATCAGAGCTCAACCCTGTGCCCAGCGCTTTTGAACATTTGCATGTACTCCTCTCTGCCTGGAGTTCCCACCTCTGCTCCCCAGCCCCTCTGGTGTCCAGGGTCCATGCCTGCCTCTCCACCATGCCTGCCCACCTGTCTCACTTCATGTTTTTACATCCCGAAGACCAAATCCTGCCTCACTTAGACTCCTTTTCCTTGTCTAACATGCCGCCTTCGGGACGGTAATAAGCTCTTGAAGGCAACACCCTGACTCTGGTGATCTTTCTGCAGCTCCCTCCCCAAGGACCAATCATCAGGGTTGACACAGGCCTGGCAGGGGGTGGACCCTTGTTGCCTGTGGAAATGAGGGAACGCAGGTGGGCCGGCGTCCCTTGCAGTCTGCCTTTTCTCAAAGGTCTGGCTCTAGCAGGGTAAACTGGAAGAGGGAGCTGTTTTGTGCAGTAGCATATTTTGTACTCTGAAATCAAGTCACATGAAGAGCTAGCTCGCCATCCTGCATGTAAACAAGGACTGAGCTCACCTGCTTCTAAGGGGCCAGCTGCAGTGGGGATGGTTTTAAATGTCGAATGACATAAAAGTTACTTCTGTTAACCGGGGATGGGTATTTCTGATGTCACGGCATTTACTACACTTGGAGCACAGATCTATAATGCACTCCCCATTTATTGGTGTAAGGAGGAGTTTATTTCAAACAAAACAGCTCAGCTATCCAGGGAGCAGACGCCTCAAAGGGAAGGATGCTATTAAATTTTCCATCTAACCTCCTGGCCTGATCCACAAATCTTTCCCTGCAAGGCAGAGGCTATTTTCTTTCAAGCTTTATTCTCAGTCTTCCCTGTGGCATGAAAGGTGATTAGAAATTGGGATTTTTAATGGTTTTGTCTGAAAGCCATTTAAATGAAACTGAAATGTCAATAGGACTGGTGTTGAGAGGGGTAGATATTAAGTGGAAATGAACTTGAAACAAGATGGAGTTAGTAATCCCTACTGGTAACTCGGAATGAACGGTGGAGGTCCCCTGGCTCCACTCCAGGGGGGATGGAAAGGCGTCTTGGATGCTGCTGCCACTGTTTGTCCATACGCTCCTAAAAAATGGTTCTTCAAAGGTACTTAAGCATTGTTTGTTTTCTTAATAAGTTGCCCTTTCCATTGCTTCTGTATGATTGGTTTCAGCAAATACACACACACACACCCCACACATGCACACATGTTACACGCACACACACTGGGGCCAAATTTAAGCTCATCCTGTTTGAGAACATTCACCATGTCTGCATCCGCAGGGCCCAAGTCAGCGAGCTTTTAGCAGATTTCCAAACAGAGCCTTGACGGGCACATTCTGCCCAGTGTCACAGGAGGACACAGCAGCCTTGCAGAGCCTGTGCTGGTGTTGAGTGGGGTGGAAGATATTAAGTGGAAATAAACTTGAAACAAGATTGCCAGTAGGAATCCCCACTGGTAACTCGGAACAGATGTGGTAAGGCTAATTTCTCCACATCTTACTTCCTCCCTAACAGGGCTAGGAGAAATATGCCTCCAGTGCTTTCTGCATATTTGAACCTGGCACTGTCTTAGAGGGCTGGGTTCTACTCCCCTCGCTGCAGGGTGCCCCAGTTTTTCACTCTGGGAGACCCTTGGGCGCAGCCATATCCGAGCCTCATTAATACCTTGTGGATGAAAAATCTTTTGATTATTCAGTGCGACCAGTCCTTTGGGAAACCCATGCACAACCACATTTACCTGATTCTCAATTTGTATTGGATGTGCTTCCTATGGGAAAAATTAACAGAAGCTTAAAGCCCAGGCATAGTCTCTCATGGTTCTTTCTCTTCCACCAGCTGCCTTGGTGAATTGTTGAGATTTTTCTTTTTGATTTTTTTGTTTGTTTTGTTTTCTCCCTGGCTAGTGCTAAAAAATTTTTCTTTCCCACCTTGTGTATATGGCTTCTGCTTTATAGCTTCTTCTTCATTATCTCAGATTCAATTCTCCCCCACCTGTGTCCCTAGGCAGGTATGCACTCGTGTACACACACACACACACACACACACACACACACACACACACATCCCTTCTTCTATTTGAGTAGATGCAAGGCTAACTGGTAGGATTCAAACATCAAAGCCCTGCTGGTTAGGGGCCAGCTCTGTATTGAAGTCGGACCAGTTACTGCGTCATAAAAGCCGCTCGGGCCCTGGAGAGCTCACATTATCAGACAGGATACAGAGGCCAGAGGAGCATCTTAGAGGGATAGCAGGGAGGGCTCCTCTCCAGCCCTGCTCTGCCTAGTGCTGGTCAAGACAGGGTCCCAGGTCTTCTAGTCAAGTCCACCCAGCCCCCTAACCCTGCTCCTCAGTGATAACCCACACTAACCCCACACGGGACCGGGTTCAGCCTGGAAATGGTCCTTCAACGAAATGGACCACTGGGTCAGGTTGGTGGGGATTTAAAAGTATCTTTCTTCTGATTATAAAAGTAAAGTGCGATCATTTTTTAAAAATTCATGTGTAATATAAGTAAAAAGTTAAAGTGTGCCGCTTACAGAAGCAACTCACTTCTCCCAAGGATGATCACCTTGAGTGATTGGCAATCCTCGTTTACGTAATTGGGCTTTGGGTTTCTAAAAAATAAACAGGATTCTATCATAGCTGCTGCCTTACCTTTTTGTGAAGGATTGACAGAGGGTAATAAATAAATTTCAAAGAATTTTTAACCTATCCTGTCTTTACCTGCGCTGGTTTCCTGACTTCCCCTTCTTGGTCCCCGAGGGTAAGATCCTGTGCATTTTGTCCATCCTTCTGTCCCAAGTCCCCAGGGGTTGGCCAGGTCCACCCACTCTTCTGGTCAGGTCCTCAACACCTTGGGCCAGTTCTGACCTGATAGACCAGGAAAGAGATGGCTCCACCTCCACCCACCAAGGTGTGGGTCAGGTGGTACATGGACTCAGGGATGGGCCAGGGGTCTGGGACACACCCATCCATCCCACGCTCCCTTGTGCCATCAGGGAACGGAGGGGCCAGCTAGGGAGTTTGGGAGAAGCCACCTGAGCGTCTTCTCTGCAGTGGTGCCCAGAAATAGGAGGGAGCCTTCCTGGGCTTTAGTATCCATTTGTAAAGTGGAGCTAATGGCGTTTGACCTGCCCACCTCAGGGAGCACTGAGAGGTCAGCAGAGAGGGTACGCAGGGATGCGTCTCGCCCTGGAGAGCATGGCATGGCCATGGCATACGTGTCCGTGTTGAGTGTTTCCTTAAACAACTCCCAGGTGGTGCTCTGACTCTGGGGTCTCCTCTGTCACCCACACAGGGCAGCCCTTCTACTCCCGGGTCCTGGAGAACTGCGAGGATGTGGCCGACTTTGATGAGGTAGGATGCCCTCTACTTTCAGGCCTCTCCTGCAGCACTGCCCCTGGGGAAACGAGCGCGCTTCCCTGCCCTCTGGGGGTGCGCGAGCCCTGAGTCCCAGGGGCCGGGCTGGCTCAGAGCTCCGGGTGTCTCTCGTTTGCTAGAGAGGCCCTAGAGAGGCCTGGGGAGCAAAAATGGCGCACAGAACATCAAGCCAGGCCCAACTCCAGCCTGCTGCCCGGTCTCGGCCTGTTCGTTCCCTCTGAAGAAAGACCCCCAGAGGTGGTAGGCACCAATGTGAGCAGCCAGGCGAGGGTGAGCATCCAAATCATTTGCCTCAGTTAGTGGTACATTGCGTGGGGGCCCGCTCTTATTTTTAGGTATGTGTAGGTTCTCTTTCAGTCCCACTCTTGCCCTCCGCATAACCATTCTAACGTATATAACGCACATGCTTTGGTTTCCTTTGTACTCTTACAAGATTTGTGCTATTGTCTCGTAAGCATATGTTTGTGTACTTCAGTGATGATATAGGAAATACGTAATTTTCTTTCATCCTTTTCTCACTGCATACCAAGCTCCAGTGTTGCACAGTACTCCATGGGACAGAAGGACGACCAACCACCCGGGTTTGCCTGGGACTTTGAGGGCTCCCGGGACGCAGACTTTCCCAGCTAAAACTGAGGGAGTCTGGGCAGGATGAGGCGGTTGCTACACATTTCACCTGCCCACTCCACCAGGGAGGAGCCCACCTGGTCTCCAAGTCACCTCCAGAAACACAAGGATCATTCTTGTGGGTGTCGCTTTTGCATCCATGTATGCATTTCTCTGAGATGGACCAGGACCTGGGATCGTCGCCTGCAGGCAATTAGCTCACACACTTAACTTGTCCCAGTGCTGCCCCGACACCTCCACCAGCAGAGTGTGGAGGTCCGTGTGCCCACGCCCTCGTCCCCGCCTGCTGCTTCCCCCTGTCCAGCAGTGATGTCTCGTTGTTTTAATTTACATTTCTCTGATTACTAATGGATTGGCCATCTCTTGATAACACTTTAGCCTTTTAGTTGCCTCTTTTGTAAATTATCTGTCACTCTTCTCTCTGTCCTTTTCCCAACTGGAAAGGCTATGTTTTTCTTATTGATTTGCAAGTCTTCTTTGTATATTAGATATTGATCAATATTTTAGATATTGAAAATACCTTCCCCTACTCTATTTTCTGTCTATAAACTGGGTCTGTGTTGGTCCTTTATTGACCAAAAGTCCTTAACCCTTAGATGCTTTCAAATTTTGTTAAAATAAGTTCCCCTCATTAGGTTACCAGTTGAGATTCTTTTATACAGGTACCGATTCCCCACAGTGAATGTAATCATTATGTACTGCAAACATGTACTAATCAAAAGCCCAAATATATTCTATCATATTTTAAGATCTTTTTTTACATTGTAAAAATATGGCGTTAGACAGGGGTCCAGTCTTATCTTTCTCCGTAGAGGGAGGTGCTGGTCCTAACATCAGCTTACCAAGCCATCCCTTCTCTCCACTGTCTGTCCAGCTCTGCGTCTGAGCCCTCTGACCCACCCCTCGTTGATGCGCTGCCCTGGAAGCTCCCCCACTGTCTGTCTCCATACACGGCTCTTTGTGTGTCTTAGTATCTAGTATGGCAAGTTCTCTCTTCTTATTCTTCTTTCTTGAAGTTAACCTATATGTGGACCTTTATTCTTCCAGACAAATGTTATGGAAAGTTTACCCAGTTCTTCCAAAAACCACCTGGAATTTTGATAGAGATTGCATTGAATCGAAAAATTAATTTAGGATGCTGTCAGATTTTTTTATAATATTAAATCTTCTATTCGAATGATCTACCAGGATTTACTGGAGTTTTAATAGTTTTCTACATAGAATTCATACATATTCTTCAGTGGTCCCTAGATATTTTATGGGTTTTGATAGTATTGTGAATGGTATTTTAATTTTTGTTATTTTTTAATTGATTATTGCTGGCATGGACAGATTATTTCAGTGTTTTGTAAGTTCCTCTTTTTTCCATCAATCTTAATGAACTCATTGGTTTTGATGGCTTGTTTATTGATTCTGTTTTTCTTATTTATATGAGCGTGTTGTCTACCAAAAAAAAGGTGTTCTCTTTCTACCTCTCCCATCTTTCCCTTCCCTCCACACTTGCGTGCGTGTGTGTGTGTGTGTGTGTGTGTGTGTGTGTGTGTATGTGTGTTAGGAATTGAACCCAGGGCTCTTGCACTGAACTACATTTCCAAACCTTTTTACAAATTTTTTATTTTGAGATAGGGCCTCACTAAGTCACTAAATTACCCAGATGGGGCTCAAACTTGTGATCTTGAGATCCTCCTGCCTCAGCCTTCCCCTTGCTTCTTTATCTTTCCATGGAGCTTTGGCAATGATCTCTATCTAATTCTTTTTTTTTTTTTTTGGTACCGGGATCAAACTTGGGTCCTTGCCCTTGCACAGCAGGCGGCGAAACCACTGAGCTAAATCCCGGGCCCAATCTCTGTCTAATTCTATGCCTAACAATAATGGTAGTGGCGGCTACGCTTTCCCAACAGTGAAGAGGAAAAGTACATCTAAAGTTTAATTAACACATACAATTGCTATAGGATTTTACTATCTTTGTCTTGCTTGTTTACTAAGAGATTTCAAGCCAGGCATGGCAGTGTACATGTGTAACCCCAGCACTCCGAGTTTGACAACACATTGTTGAACTTTATCAAAAGCTTTTTCTGTATCAATTGAGACAATTACTATTTTACTCCTCATCTTTCTTTCTTTCTTTCTTTCTTTCTTTCTTTCTTTCTTTCTTTCTCTCTCTCTTCTTTCTCTCTCTCTTTCTTTCTCTCTCTTTCTTTCTCTCTCTCTCTTTCTCTCTCTCTCTCTCTTTCTTTCTTCTTTTCTTTCTTTCTTTCCATAGTAGGGATTGAATCCACGGTCTTCATACTGAACTGTCTTTTATTTTGAGACAGGGTCTTGCTAAATTGCCCAGTCTGGGCTGAGACTTGTGATCTTCCTGCCTTAGTCTCTTAAAAGTGCTGAGATTAAAAACGTGTGCCACCGCACCAGGCTCTTAAGTATATTTCATAATTATTAGTTTCTAAAACATTATTAGATTTGATTGACAAGTATTTTTGCTTAGAATGTTTTGCAGAAATATTTTCTGCCTATAATTGTCTGGGACAACACATATAAGATGAGAATTTCTCTTCCTTGACATTTTGGAAAACTCAAATGTAAAAAGATCTAAGTCTGGACTTTTGGAAAAGGAAGTTTTTTGACTTCCCTCTCAGTTTCTCTGTCTTCTTGTACCAACTTGGGATTTTTTATATTTTCATAGGCATTTTTATATTTCATATAGGTTCTCAAATTTATTAGCATCTATTTCATCAAAATATTTTAAAATTATTTAAAATCTTTACTGTGCCTATTAGTTATTGCTCTTCTTTTCATTCCATATTTCATTTATTTGTATCTTCTCTCTGTTTTCTTGGTCAGCCTTGCTAAAGATCTATTTATCTTATTTTTTTGGTACCGGGGATCAAACTCTGGACCTTGTGCTTGCAAGGCAGGCAGTGGAACTACTGAGCTAAATCCCTGGCCTATTTATCTTATTAATATTTGTAAAGAATCAGCTTTTGTCTTTATTAATCTCCTTTTTGGTGTCTCTGTTTCATTGATTTCTCCCCTTATTTCACTTGTTTTATTTTTCCTAGTGATTCTTTTCCCAACTTCTTGAGTGCTAAGCCTGTTATTTTTAACTTTTGTTGTTTCTTCATAAATGGGTATTTAAAGCCTCAAGTTTTGCTCTATCTACAGCCTTAACTATGTTCTGTAGAATTTTATATGAAGGATTTTCATTATTATTCAGATTGAAACATTTCTTGTATTTCTTGATGACACTTTTAAGCCCAAGACTTATATGGAAATATGTAATTCAGTTTGCAAACACATGACTTTTTAAGCTCTTTTCCTTCATTTGTAGTTTCACTGCATTATGATCAAACAGCCTAGTCTGTGTGGTATTGATCCTCTGGAATTTTTTGAGCATTCTATGCTTCTACTAGAGCCACTTTATGATCATAAATACTTCCTCTGCTTGAAAGGGCTGTGTTCAATATAGAGTTCTATACATTTCTCAATATAAGCTTGGGCTTAAGCAAACTCAATTTTATTACTTATGGCATTCGATCCTTTCCTTTTTTTCTGTTTAATCTATCACTCTCAGAAATAGTGATAATAAAATCTACAAGTACAATTATTGATTCCTGTATTCCTGTGTCCGTTGTGGCTTGATGTACTTCGCAGCTGTATTACTAGTTGGCTGTATGTTCATAGTGGCTACATCTTCTTGTCTATTTGTCTTCTTATGGACATATATCATTTCTCTTTGTGCTTGATGATTTTTTGCATTAATTTCTATTTTTTCAGACATTAAGGTTGCCATCTCAGCTTATTTTGATTTATTTGCCTGGCCTTTTTTTTCAATATTTTTTGGGAATATATTTTTTCAATCCTTTTATTTCAACATTTCCATATTTTAAAGTTTTAGTATATGTTCTTAGTATATATAT
>NW_004624738.1:8657965-8668990 GCF_000247695.1 Heterocephalus glaber | reverse complement strand
GGCGGAACCACTGAGCTAAATCCCCAGCTAGATTTTATTTTCTTACCAAATATGTGTATTTCTGTCTTTCATTGATGAGTTTTACTCATTTCCATTTAATAGAATTATTGTTACTGTTAGGTTTATTTCTATCACCACCTTATTCTATGTTTTCCACATAATGTGCTTTTTATTTGTTCCTTTTTCTCCTTTCCACTGGATAGTTTCCTCCTGTCAGTTGAAAAGCTGCACATTTTATTTTGTCTTCAAAGTAGTTATCCTTACTAAATCATGCATCCTCTCTTTTTTTGGTTTTTTGAGGCAGGGTCTCACTATATAGTTCAGGCTGGCTTGAATTCACTATGTAGCCCAGGCTGGCCTCGAACTCACCACAATCCTCCTGGCTCAGCCTCCCGAGTGCTGGGATTGCATGCGTGCACCACCACAACTGGTTTATGCTTCCTTGATGATAACTTGGAGAAATGATTTATTGTCATTTCCCGCTAAATAGGTATTTTTTAGTATATGTGCTGCCGAAGCAAGCACCAAATAGGTACTTTAATACTCTCTCACACGAGCTGACCCACTTTGGCAGATATTCTGTAGATTAGAATTTGGATTCTTCCTGCTTATTGATGTGTGTTCTCTTTTTCTTTACTTTTGCTTCTTTAAGACAGGAGTCTTTACCAAGATCTTTGACTGCCTGGACCTCTCAGATCCCGTGAAGCTTCCCCTGGATTTGCTCCTCTTCTTATCTGAGTATTCCCTCCAAACATGTTTGCAATCCGGGTCTTTCTGTAGCAGCCATTCTAAAGCTCTGTAAATCTAAGAATTTCTTTTCTTCAAGCTTGAATGAGAGTTTCACTAGATAGACAATTCTAGTTCTTTTCTTCACAAACACCACTTGGTGTTTGCAAATGGGAGGGGTGGTCACTTCACCAGCCTCGACATGAGAACTGCCAGCACATCCTCCCCCGATCACCACAGGCCCCATTCGTCCTCTCAGGAGCATTTTCTTGTCATCAAATGTAAGCCTCGTGACTTTTCTTCCAACCCTAAAATGAGGGCAAATGACAGTTGGCTCAATACGCTGGCAAGAAAAGTGGAGAGTCGATGGAGAAAAGTTCCCCTGGCTGGGCCCTGAGACTCACCCACACCTTTCATCCCAGAATGCTGGAAGGCTGGGGCAGGAGGACTGCAAGTTGGTTGAGCCCAGCCCCAACCGTTTAGCGGGTGAGGGAGAGCCTGTCCCCAAATGAAAACATTTCACAAAACGCCTTCGGGGAGAGAGCTCATTTCAAAGGTTTGTGCATACTGACCCAGCAACAATGGAGTCAAAAGAGCTAGCAGGAGAGAGAGAGAAAGAGAGAAACAAAGAAAGCCAGCCAGCCAGCCAGACAGACAGACAGAGTGGGGAGAAGAGCACAGTTCAAGATTTCTTTGATCATTATGATAGGGCCAATGAGGACGACCGGCGAGATTTCCCCAAGTGGGTGGGGCCCTGGCCAGGTGCATTGTGGGAAACCAGGTAGGAGCAAACCTCCTTTAGTCTGAACCCTTGAGACCAAACTGGGAAAATCTTGGGCTCTTCAGATTCTGGACCTCGGAGACCAAATGCCAACCTGATCCATCATCCACCCATCCAGCGTCCCATTCATCCACAAATCCAACCATCCACTAATCCATCCCCCCATCCATCTATCCATGCATCCATCCATCCATCCATGCATCCATGCATGCATCCACCCATCCAGTTTTGTTTTTGTTTCATTTTGTTTTCTTTTTTGGTTCATTGAAGATGATTCTCTGTGATGCTTATGCAAGAGACGTGTTTAGAGGCAAGGGAGAAGCAGGAAGCCAAAGATTGCCCTCATGGAGCTCAGCTTTTTCCTTGAAGAGGCATGCCTCTGTCCAGAACTCAAATCTTCCTCACACACTGGACCGGATGCAGCTACCCGGATGCAGCTCTGGCTGCCACCAAATTTAAAAAATATCATTCCATGCTGCAGTAGAGAAATCTGATGGCCATTCTCGTTCTTATAACTTTGCAAGCCATCTTCCCTTTCTGGAAAAAAAATTTTATATATATTTCCTTATACATATACAACATTCTCATTTGTGTTTTTATATTCTTGAATTTTACCATAATGGGTCTAGAGTAGGTTTTCTTATTATCCATGCTTTACACACATTTGTGAGCCCTTTCAATCTGTGGCCTTTCTCCACTGCAGCCTGTATTATCAGACATCAACACTGCTATATCCAGCTGCCACATCTCCGAGTTTCATGTTGTTTTTCTCTGAAAACTTTCTTGCTATCTTTGAGGTAGTGCTTCAAGTTGATCTTCCAATTTACTCATTTGTGATTTTTTTAATGGTTTCATTTCATATTGCTAGTACATTTCTGGGCGGTTGGCTTACTACTTGTGCTGCAGTTGGTACAACTCCACATGCTGTCTTTCTTGTGTTAGAGATGTGTTCTCCAGGGGTCTCATTACTTGGCTCTATTCAAGCTCTCCATGTCAACCATGGTCCAGTGACTTTTGGGCACTTACTGAAGGCCAGTCTGTGAGTCCTTCAGCAGAACAGAAGGCTAGATGTGAGTCTAGTCACCATGGAAACATGTGGCTTCCCTCCACCAGAGTTAAGATCTCCTCACTGAACCTTTAAGGAAAACATGGTGGATGGGAGACAGAGATGGTAAACCTTTTAGAGCTTTCAATGATACAAACAGTCTGACGTGGCTCTCAGTGCCATAGATTTGCCCCCATTGGTCTAGTTTTTTTGGGGGGGGGGGTACCGGGGATTGAACTCGGGTCCTTCCACTTGCAAGGCAGCCGTCGGAACCACTAAGCTAAATCCCCGGCCCTGGTCTAGATTTTTAACAAGCTGCTCTGAGAGCAGATATGAGCTACTAGACTATCAACACCTATTTTTATCAGTTCTCAACCCAGCAGGGCTGTTGTCCCAATTTTGTCAGGGAAAGAAAAGGTGACAGTGCCCCAAGGGAATACCAGGCAATGCTAAGAGTGGAACTTCCAGAAGTTTCCTCCAGCCTGTTCACACTCGGCCCTTCTCCTGGACTCTGGCCAGGCTGGGCAACCTCCAGCCTCCCACAGACACCAGCTCAAACAGCCCGGGATTCCTACATTCTTTGTTATTTTGTTTTTCACTTTTGGAATCCATAGCTCCCTCTTGCTGCTACAGTTTCTCCAAGTTGACTTTGGGTCAAGAATTAGGAGTCCTAAGTCACCATCTTGACATAAACCCAAAGTTCTGCATGACCCTGAGAATATCTTACCCTCTTTTCCTGGGCCTTGCCGCTCACATCTGCCTCTGTCTGGGCTCGAGAGGACTTCATGGCGACCCCCGCCCCCAGAACAAGCTGTCCCCCCCCACCCCCGGCCCAAGCCGGAAGTCCCAGCCCTGCTCAGCTCAGCCAGCTACACAGTTCCCACTGGCCCTGCCCCACCTCTTTGCTCCCAGGACAACCAGATTTCTCATTTAAAGTGGATCACCAGAGCTCGGTGGGTAGGGGGAGTCTGTTCTCTCCCTCCGGGCTGGGTGGCTTTTAGCCTTTGTTACCACACCTGTCAAAGGGTACCCAATATGGAGAGAAGTCCTCTGTGCAGTGATGACCAACCTGAGGGCTGACCGTGACAAGGACCCATTGTTGTACACCAAGGCCTCAGGTTTGCCCCCTCACACGACCTGCCTGTTCCCCCTTTTCCTCAGTCTGGGCCCCAGAGGGGGGTGCAGCTGGTCGGTGAAAATGGCAGCAGCCTGATGCAATTCCTCACACGCTGCCCTGGACCTCTGCCCCCTGCTGGGCCCCACATAGCATCCAGCCCCTCCCCCTCTGACCCTCCCAGGGGAGATGTCAGCCCAAGCCCCAGCTGGTGAGCAACCTGATGCCCCTTCCAAAGGCACTGCCACCCCTTTGCATGTACTGCCCCCAGGACACCTGAGCCATCTGACATTCTGAGTTCATCTTGCCTGCACTGCCCAGCATGGGTCAGATGGAGCCTGACTGCTGCCCCTGAGGCTCTGCAGGGATCACATTCTGAGACTCTGGGGGTGACCTGAGCCTGGTGCCAGCCCCAGGCTGGAGATACCCCAGAAGAGAGTGGTCCATCCCGGAACTTAGGAGCCAGGCTCCCTCTGGGGCAGTGTGCAGAGACCACCAGGAGGGGGCAGACGCCAGGGCCTTGTGACAGTTGCCTTGACCAGATCCAAGAGCCACCAGCCTATGGGGAAAGTGGTGATCCCTGGGGACAGTGCTACCGCCCATGGGGGACAAGGAAGTTTCTGGTTGGGAGCTATGGGGTGGAGGCAGCGTTACTAAAGGGCTTGCAAGTGCGAGGTTCCCATCCCTCCCACTTGGGGACCCCCTGCCTCAGCAGCATCACACTGCCTCCTGGCCTCTCCGCTCCTCCCATCCGGCCTCATAATAATCCACAGATGACGACCCAGACCAGAGAGTCAGTGTCCTTCAAAGGTGATGGAGTGGAAGTGGCCAAGCCAGGATTCTAAGTCCAGGATCAAAGCCTTGTCTGGATGCAGCATCAGCAAGTTTCCCCGGGACAGCCTGGCTAGGGTCCCCACACAACCCGCCTCCACTTCTCCCTCCCAGGGCCACCAGAGAGGGTCCAGGGAGGTTCCCCAAATAGGGGTAAGAGGACCTCAACTCGCCCCATGGAGTAGGCTCATGGGTTCACAGGGCCCATATCATAGAAAAGAATTTCAGGACACACTAGTGAGAGGTACAGGTTTATTAGGGCAAGCTTACAAAGCAAGGGAGAATAGGGACTGGAGCAGCTGGAGGGGCTCACTCCCAGGGTGAAGAAGTCCAGCCTGGCCTGCTTGGAAAAGACGGAGGCCAGCTGTTCTGGATTAGCTAAAGTGGGCCGAGACCCAGCTGATTGTTATCAGCTCAGTTCTGGTTTCGCAGCTCTGGAGGAATCCTTATGGCTTTTGGGATGATTCACTTCCCGTGAGATGATTGCTCTTGCTTGGGGCGGGACTTGGGGATGGGAAGGCCTGGGTTCCGGTCATGGTGAAAGGTGACCTCACCCTGGGTGGTCTGGGAGGCTCTGCTCTTCCTGAAATCCAAGGTGGTTGTAGGTTTCCAGGGGTTGCTCCAGGGTGTCTAAACTGGATGTTGTAAATGCTGGCAGTTTGATAGTCCTGCAAACCCTGACGTTTACTCACATCTTTAGTGTCCTCCATCTTGAAGGGGATGAGGTAGGCTAGATAAATGTATGGCTACTTTCACCTCGTCGTGCAGTCAGTGGTCTGATCCAGAGTTGAGAATGAAGGCAGAGAGGCCAAGCTTGGCACTGTAGTTTTCTTGTCTCCTTTACCAGTCTCTTACTTCTATCCTACTTGGCCATCCTCAAAGGGAGCCAGGAGCTGTACGCCTGCTCTAGAGAGGGACACATCCTACACTGCCCTGAAAGAACGAGCCTGGGAAAGAAACCCTTGCAGTTTCTCTGGACATGGAAGCCTCTTGGCTCCTAGCATCTCCTCTCTCTCCCTGACTCAGCCAGAGCCTTCAGGAAGCAGCTTACAGAGCCGCGAATCTGAGGGCCTGGCATCGTGGGACCTGGTAAAACTCGGGTTTGCGCCTGCCTCTAGCTGACTCACTGGGCTGTCCCAAGGCTTAGAAAATGAAACAAGAGGCAAGAAAACAAATGTCCCTCCTGCCATGTTGGGGTGGGGGCCCCTTCTGCATTCAGACAAGGGTGCAAGGCTGAGTAACCTGAGTGGGCCAGAAGTGGCTGGGAGGAAAAACAGTGCTCCTGCAACAACGCTGGAAACAGAGCCTGCTTAGTGTCCTCCTTCCCAGAGGCTGGAACCTGAGACCCTCATTTACCCTATGACTCGGAGAAGCAGAGAGAGAGAAGGAGAAAGAAAGGCCCAGCCTCGTGACTGGGGGAGGCAGGGTAACCACAGAGCACCCCTCCAGCCAGTCTGGTTCAGACCTGACCACACAGGAGAGGCCCGAATTTGATTAGTGTTCTTACTAACAATAGTAAGAACCTCTGCTGTTTACTAAGCACCTGGTATGTGGCAAGAAGGGCTCATGTTCACTCTGACTTGCTGGATAGTCTCATCCCAGGTCACAAGGAGCCACGCCAGGATTGGAACATGAGTCGATCTGGTTCCAGAGCCTGGGATGCTTGCGAAGTGGACAAGACTCACTCCTGCCTTCAAGGGGCTCATCTCAGTGGGGAGATGGGCCCAGGGTAAAGAAAGATAGACCCTAGGTCTTCCGAGCCCAGGGGAGGGAGATGTCTTCAGCTTAGGGGTGGCCCCATCTACCCACTTCTGCTTGTCCATGGAAGCCATGGGCTCTGAGCTCCCCAAGAGAAGGAACATGCCTGGCCTGGTACAATAAAAAGTAGGCAAGGCAGAGACACGAGCACTTACAGGGACCTTAGAGTCACCTAACTTAATCCCTTTACTTCACAGAGAGGAAAGCAGGTCTAGAAGGGTGAAGTGAGCTCCCCAAGACCACCGGCAGGAGGACAAGCAGACTGGAACTAGCCCAGGTCTATACGCTCCCAAGACCCCTCTTTCCATTAGACCCCATATCTTTGTGGTGTGACTTAACCTCCACTAAAAAGGAGGAGCATCCCTTAAGGATGCTGTCTGCTGACTGAGGCTGGCTTCAGGCCTACTCAGCAGCCAAGCTGGGCATAACCCAGGTCACTCTCCAACGCGCAGGCGGGAAACCTGTCCATGGAGTCCTAGATCCCCAGGGTTGATAGCACGTGGAACACTGCACCCGGGCCAGCAGCAGCCAGGTCAGGCTCAACCTGGGGCTGGAGAACTGGGTCGCTACTGGACACTCGAAGGTCTTCAGAGAGCCCTCTCTGCAAAGATCTTGCCCTCCTCCTATCTGACATACCCACCTCCCTGCTCCTGCCCATGGTCCTATGGCAGGCTGCTAGTACAGGTCAGTGTCTGTCTCCAGAACCGCCCAGGAGCATCCCTGCACCAGAATACATCCCTGCATCCCCTGCCCCACACAGCACCATGCACAGGGCCTGGCATGCAGAAGGTGCTCGGCCAACACACACCCCTGGGGACTGGGGGCTGAGTTAGCGCAAGATCCTCAATGGCATGCTGCATCTCCTGGCCCCAGTCTCCAGGCTGTGGGTTTTTCAGAAACACCCAAAATAGGAGACACTACCCTCAGCCATTGTGGCCACAGGAAGAGAATCATGCTGGGTGGCCCCAGGCTGGAGAAGAGCCCTCTGTCCCAAACACCTCGACGTGTCTGGTCCAAGAAGGCAGGCCTTGCTCTACTCAGCAATCACTATGATAATTGCTCTGTTGACCAAACACTCTCCCTCTGCCTGCTCTTTGAATGCTCAGCCACCACCAAGAAGTCCATCCTGCTGGTACCACTCTCGCTTCAGCGGGAGCACACCAACCTGCTAGCAAGCAGCAGCCCCGAAATTGGGCCCATTGCTTTAGACCTGTTTATTGTGTGCCTACTACATACATATTGAGCCCTGTGATGGGTGCAGGGAGGCCTCTGTGAAGCAGACAGAAACCTGGGCCCCAGCTCTGCTCCCACTGTGACTAACCTGAGAGCCACAGTCAAGGTTGTCCTTGGAATTTTCGAAGCCAGGGGGCACCAGTGAAGCAAGATAGGTGATGTGTGGGATGGCCAGGCCCAGGGCATGAACCTCAGCTCTGCCTATGATGACAAGGGTGTGACACTTAGAGAAAGCCACAGAGAACACGAGGGAATGTCACTGTTAGTGAGTGCTGCATAACAAGTCACCCCTAAACTCAGTGACTGACACAATCAACATTTTGTGCTGTTTATAAGTCTGGCTGGCTGGGAGTGGCTTCTCCACAGTGTCCAGTTGGCTGGTGTCTTGGGCAGGTTGTGCCTCCCTGTCATGGCTGCCTGTCCCCTGGGGCCTCTCTCTCCCTGTCACCTCTCCTCAGCAAGGTACCTGGCCTTCTTCAGGTTCCACTGACTTCTAAGAGGGCAAGAGATGCCAGCCCCTAGGTCTGGGTGGCCCACAGTGTCATGTCCAACATGTTCTGCTGGTAAGAGCCAGCCATACAGTCGAGGAGAGGGAAATTGACTCCAGCTTGTGATGGGAGAAGAGGTTAAAGCCACGAGGCAAAGGAAGTGGGGGAGATGCAGACACGCTTAGGGAAGGTGGCACTGCCGTGGAGGCATCTGGAGACACCTTAGACAACTGCAGAGCTGTGCCAGGGCCCAGGGCAAGCTGGCTCTTCTCTTAACCACTACTCCGTGTCACCACTTTGGGCAGAGCCACTCTGAGCCTCAGTTTCCTTCTGTGAAGTGGGGGTTAAATTATGCAGTGTATGGAAAGGGCATAGCCAGGGCCTGGCACATGGTCAGCACTCAGTAAGTCCATGTTGTTTTTGTTGTTGATGATCTAGAGGGGTGATCAGAGCCATCGGCCCCCCTGAGTCAGCCCAGTGAATCTCCCTGGCTTCAGGAGAGGGCTGAGTCTCCAGCTGAAGTCGAGTCTTGGATGTGAATCCTGCTTCTGCCACCAATCAACCCCCGACCAGCCTTGGGCACTGCCCACTCTCCCCACTTGCAGGGGGGCACATCTGTGCCATGTTGCTGTGAGCCTTTCACCAATGGGCAGGGCTCTGAGAAGGATCATTCAGACATAAACCCTCCTTCAGAAGCACTTTCCCTTCAGCCAGATGCTTCAGGAGTGAAATAGCATTGTGGAGGGAAGGGGTGTGGTGAGCCAGGGCCCCTGGAGCTCCTGAACCCCGAAACTCCCATCTCATCTTGCTGCATTCTCTGCACACATGTGTACACCTCACCCCAGCTGAGGGAAAGAAGTGACAGCAAAAATGAGACAATGAGAAATTAATTTGGGGCCAGAAGAAGCGAAAAAGAGAAATGCGGAATGGACAGGCCAAAGTGATGAGGAGTCAGCAAGGGAGAGGGAGGATGTGTCAGCCGCGGACGTGTTCAGAGCTCTCTCAGGAAAAAGAGCAACCAACAATAATGCCTCCCATTCCTGCAGCACTGTATGGCTTGCAAAATTCTGTCACCCATGTGATTTCGTTTGTTTCTCACAGCAGCCCTGTTAGGGGATTCTTGCTTTAGTTCATTTTCTGTTGCTACGAGAAGTTACCTGAGACCAGGTGATTTATAAAGAATGGAAGTTTATTTGGCAGGCAGTTCTGGAGGACAGGAAGTCCAAGAGCATGGCTTGGCATCTGTGCAGCGTCTGGTGAGGGCCTCGTGCTGCATCGTGACATGGCAGAGCAGACAACGTCAGAGATTCCCACACCACCAGTCCTGAGGCCTGGGCTTGGAGACTTTTAAAAACATAAATGATTCTTATGTGCAGCCAGGAGCAGAGAGAGAGAGAGGCAGAGAGAGAGGGAGACTGGGAATCAGAGAGAGTCAGAGACAGCCACAGACACAGGCTGAGACAGAGAAGCTGACATGAGATAAAATGGACATGGTGAGCACAAAAAGCAGAGGAGCAAAACAGGAGAGAAGGAAGACAGAAACGAGGGGAAGTGCACTGTGGGGAAAACGGGGCGGCAGAAAAGTGAGGAAAGGGAAGAACGTGTGAGGGGGAAAGGAAGACGTCAGAGATGCCAAAGCTGCGGCTCCTCCAGGGCGCTGTCTCTTCTCCCACCCGGAAGCCCTGAGCGGGACTCGGCTGAGCACGTCCTCTCCTAGCACCACGGCTCCTCCTCAAGATGCTCTCTGGCTAGCAATTCCCAAAGGGCTTCGTCTCTCCTGCGAGTCTGGGGACTGTCATCCTCCCTGCCAGCCTCCAACCCTGCTCTCCCCCGGCACGCTGGCCGTGGGATGGGCCTGTGTCCCTGCAGCTGTTGTCCCTGCCCGGACTGCACCCAGCAATGGCAGCCGGCAGCTTCCCTCTGCGGGTCCCTCGCCTTAGCCGGCCACGTTTCCTCGGAATGGCTTTGCCATCACCCGTGCGTCCACTTAATGAAGCCACTGTGCAGTGCTCCTCCGGCCGATGAGCCCCTTCACACACTCTTTCTCCCGGTCCTTTCCTCCTTCCAACCCCAGAACCCACCCTCAGCCCCTCAGGTACACCTGACACCCCTGCCCCCTTCCTCCCAGGAAAACCCAGTCCCCGAGGACCCTCCAGTGCGCTCCCCTTGGCCCGCAACTAATGAGTAGGGTCCCTTAGAGGCCCCTTATTTCCCTGCAGCCCCATACAAGTAATTTCACTAAGGAAACTGCACGCTCTGCTGAGCTGAGCTGCCGGAGGCATCAGCCAGCAGGAGCTGACGGTGCTTAATGAGGACTGTGGGCCACCGTGCCTCCTTCTCCCAGCCCTGCTCATCCTTCCTACACAGCCCCTCTGCCTACCCCACCCGGACCCCCCTTCCGGGTGTCACCCTCCCCCTCCGGCCCACAACAGGGGACCTTGCCATCCCTGACAGGAGGTGACTCTGGGCAGTGGCCCGCCGAGTCCCAGTCTGGGAGAAGGAAGCCCGGTTGGAGAATGGGAAGCAAGGCTCTCCTATGCCACCACCTCTCTGAGCCCTGGTGGCTCTGTCTGTGAAGCAGAGCAGGCCTTGCTGGGTGCTCCGGCTGCTGTGAAGACTTAATAAATGAATGCACATAAAGACTGCAGGCCCCTGCAGAATGAACAGTTCTCTACAAATGGCACCTAAAATTACTCTCACTGTTGTTCATTAGGACTGGACTATCGAGCAGTTTGTATGGGGTGGGGTATAAAAAGGAAACCTAAAAATAAAAAGTCACTGAGTTCTACCTGCTCTGTCACAATCCCTCTGATACCATCCCCCCCACCCATTAACTTTATTGGTACATTTTCGGTATAAAATACAGTTACATTTATCATTGGGATCTTGTACCTTTACATGAGTATCTTGGCTCTTATTTTTTCCCCCTTCCTTTGCCCTCCCTTCACCCCCTCCACCCTTCCCTATTCGCAAAGACCTTGTTTCCATTTTTATTCTCTTCTCATATTTTTTCCTTTCCCTTTTTTCCCTTCCCCTACCCCTCACAATT
>NW_004624738.1:8587381-8655127 GCF_000247695.1 Heterocephalus glaber | reverse complement strand
TGTTCCATCTCATTTCCCTTTGGGGTTGCTGTAGGTGATCCAGAAGTCTGTTTTTGAGACTTATTTACGTGTCTTCTCATTTCCACGGGAGGGGGTGCTTCTGGCGCCCACACGGCTCACCTTCTCTGCCCTAGGAGCTTGGGATGGCAGCAGGGGAGCTTCCTTCCGGGTTCTGGGACCGGCTGAGCTTCTCTGCCCTAGGAGCCTGGGATAGAGGTGGGGGCTCTGATGCCATCTCTCAATAGTGGGGAACAGCCTCTGAGCCCACGGGTCATTTTGGCTATCCAAAGTCCAGCCCAGAAGGTCACGTGCTGCACCAGTGGCTGTCTCCACCTGGCCTTCCCCTCCTCTCATGCCTGGGCTCCAGGGTGGAGTGGCAGGACCCCTGCCTGGGCCTCCTGTCCTCTTCTGGCTCCAGGGGGGTTGGGGGCATGGTCTCATTTGGGGTTTCTGTCTGGGACACCGCCCCTCCTTCTCTGACGAGCTCTGAGTGCCTTCAGCTCGGCAGACCTGCTAACGCCCTCTCCTGCATGGGCACTGTGTGTGGGTCTGCTGGGACCTCAGTGGCTTGCCTGGTGTGGAGCCAGCGTAGGAGACCAGGCTCCTCCCAGCCCAGGTCTGCCTCTTCCTCCGAGCTGAGCCCTCCCCTCCTGCTGGCAGTCCTTGGCAGGGTGTCCTCAGGCTCCACCCCACTTGGCCCACAGAGTGTAAGACACTTACGTGCCGCACCCCACAGGCTCTTGAGGGGCTCAAGGGACAGCTCAGCAGTGTGCTGCCGGGCGGTGCCTCTGGGAGCTTGCATGTGGCTGGCTGCCTTACAAGATAGCTAATCTGTGAGCTGGTTCTACTTTTCCCTTCCCCTGTCTTGGTTGCTCCAGGAAGGAGGAAGCCTGACTGAGGGCTGGGCTGGTAGGACCTTCAAGGAGCCCTCGGGAGGAGCCTGGCTCTGGCGATTCTTTAGAGAATGGACCACGCATTGTCTCTGCTGGGGTCCTCATGGCCACGTTTAAGGCATTGGGGAAATCTCCTTGGAGCTCCTATTCATCAGTATTATTTAGGGAAGACTCCAAGGTGAGGGTGACTCTGGAAACAGTGAGCGGGGACAAGCTGTGGGCCTGACCCTCATTAACACCAAAGAACTGAAATCTGTCTCCGACATTTACACACCACAGGAAGGGATGATATGGCCTGGAGATCAGAAGGACTGACGAGAGAGCTGGAAGTTCACCGCTCCAATCAGCACACGCCAAAACCCGACTCATAATGCACAGTCCCTGCCGGTGCCCTGGGGCCGCACGCCGCCCACTCACAAGCCTCCCCGACTCTCGGGTCTACAGAGGAGCACGGCATTTGGGAGTCTAGGTCTAAGTTAGGTCTAGGTTCTCCCCCTTGCCATATGGCCTGGGTGCCATCAGTGAGAGAGAAAGGACAACAGCACTCACTGTACAAGGTGGCCATCAGAATGGGAAGTCCAGGTGTGAATCCTTTGTCCCTGGGAGCCCTGGGCCCGTATGAGGGGTCACTCTAGTTGTTGAAGGCTCCTTCTGCTCCCTGTGCCCCCAACTGCTGTTGTCACCCAAGACCACATCTGTGCCTCTTTCCCTAGACATTCCGGTGGCCAGTGGCCAGCAACATTGACAGAAATGAGATGCTGGAGATTCAGATTTTCAACTATAGCAAAGTCTTCAGCAACAAGTAAGTGTGGAGTGGGCTGGGGACTTGCCCTACTCCTTGGGCTACCTCTTTTGGGGCCTTAAAACAGGGGCATGCCACCTAGTCTCCCCTGGATGGACTTCCCAAACCAAAGCCATCTTGGGCTGGTCTTTGCTCCCATCCTCCTCCTTCCTGGTGTGCTCACAGCACCCTGGCCCTCCCCACTGTCATTAGACAAGGGCACTCCATCCTCCTGTCCACCCCTCTGTCCCCAGACCATCGAAGCTTCCTGTCTCTTTCTTTAAGCTCCCCCCAAACCATGCTGGGGGACAGCAACCCATCCAGGCAGCTAAGAGTGGAATGGTGGATTGCACCCTCCACCCCTCCTTGGGGGACCACTTGTCTCACAGACGCTGAGGCAGTTTGGTGCGCTGGTTTCAGAGGCAAGCCTGATCTCAGGTCCCCAGGTGGCTCATCTCCTCTGTGACCCTGGGAGGATTATGTGACCTCTCTGAGTTCAATATCCTCATATGAGAAAGAGATAAGCATTTGCCTCTAAAGGCAGCTGTGAGAATTTGATCAGACAGATTCATTATTCACTCAACAAACGTTTACTGAGTGCTTTCAGGGTGTCAAGCTGGAGTGAGAGCTGCCTGCCTTCATGCCTTTTGGTCTGTGAATGAAATGTACACACCACATCAGTGTTATCACTACAAGACATTCAAAGTAGTTTCCATCCTTCTCTCTCAGTGACAAGCAGGATGCAGAAGGATTTGAACAATCTAGGATAGTAGTTAATTTAAGAAACGTAAAGTCTCGTCTTGACTTGCTCTTAGGAAAGCTGGAGCGGGTCAAGGCTGAACTACAGTGTGTCTGAAGGGGCGTGGAGGTATTAGCTTATTCATTCGTTCACTCATTCATTCATTTGCCCATCCATTCACCCTCCATCCATTCATCTATTCACATCCATCTACACATCCATCCATCCATCCATCCACTCTTCCAGACACTCATCAGACATCTGCTGAGCAAATATTCTCTACCAGAGAGACACTGTGCTCATCACAGAAGTGCTACAGTGAGGGATTAAGGTCCAGTCCCTGTCCCCAAGAAGGTTTTCTGCCCCGAGAAGAGGAAAGGGAAGCATGTGCCTTGAGGCCCAGGGTGCTTTGCTGGAAAATAGAGCTCTCTGTCCTGGGCAATGTCCCAGGAGGTTGTGAGCCCCCTGCCACTGGGTGGGGTGAGCCAGGGTAGAGGGGATTTCTGAGTCAGGAAGGGCTGCAAGGAGTGTTTGATTCCATGGGATTTCTTGAGAGCCCTCAAATCTCTATGAGCTTGGGGTGTGGGCACTTCAGGCCCGCTGGCAGGGCACAGGGAAGACGGTAAGGGTACAAGGGACTTTCCTTTGCCTCGCAGGGTCCCTGTCATTCAGGCAGCTCCCTCTGGCACTCACAGGAAGGGCTGGTGAGACGCTCCCCGCCGGGGGTGCCCAAAATGAAGCACGGCCTTCCCTGGGTGAGCTAGGAAGATGGAGAAACAGAAACAGGAGAAGGGCCCATGGGATATGGAGAAGGAGGCAGGGCTAGTAGCCAGGAAGGGTGCCCAAGAACCCCAGCAAGGCTGGTCCCTAGATGTCAGAGCACCCATGAGCCTTGGAGCTCAGCCAGTACACTCCTCACTGCGCAGGAGGGGAAACTGAGTCTCAGAAGGTCCACAAAGGTCACATGCATAGATACGGATGAGCTGGAGCTAGGATGCTCGTCTTCCACTTCCTCCTCCTAAACACCTCTGACTCCCAGCAACCAGAGTATTCAGCAGTGACAGAGAAGATGGAGGGTCTGCAAGGGATTATTAAACCATTAACCGTGGAAGCTGCTAGAACCACCCCAGATGCCAAAAAGCCTTGAACACATCGAAACTCCTGCTATAGCCTGATCAGAAGTACTTGGGAGGGTCACTATTGCACAGTGACTATGCTGCAAGTTAAGGCTCCAATTCAGTATTCTTAAATGCCAGGAAGCAGGGAGCAAGAGGGGCAGTGTGGTTCCTATCCTAACTCTACCTGCTATGCCCTCCCCGGCCTTCCTGCTCCCACTCAAGAGAAGGCAGGAAACCTCACAAGGAGGGCCCAGGCCTGGTGAGAGAGGGTCCTCGGAAACCTAGAGAAGGTCCAGGACACTCATCCGGACGTGCCTGCCCCAACACAGCCCCATTCTGACAGGTGCCACCTGGGGGGCTCAGTTGTCTCCACCTTGGAATCGGGGTTCTCTTCCCCAGAACCCAAGAAAAGGTCAACCCGGCACCCACCCATGGATCCTCGGAGCTGCTGGGAGACACAGACATGATGGGGAGGAGGGAACGTCACAGGCCAGGACCAGGAAGCCCTGTCTGTTCAGCCCCACCTGGAACCAGGGCCTCCTTCAAGGAAACTCAGGCTTCCTGTGAGGATGAGATGTAGGGCTTGGAGGATCTTGTGCAACTTTCTCTGCCTGTCTCGGACCTTAAGGGGCAAAGGGCTGGCCCTGGCTCTGAGGATGCCAGGGCTCTAAATAATTCAGGAGCCAGGAGGGCAGTGGAGGCCTGGCCGAGCTCAGGGCACCTGACACCAGCTCCCAGGGGAATGCAATGAATTATTGACAGGATTCTGGTGCCCAGTTGCCGCTCTATTGTGGTCAGTCTGTGGGCCCATCTGCACCCAGGCCTCCTCCCCAGGGGTAACTACCTGAGAGTCCTAACTGCCAGGCTGCCCGGCCCCTCTACAGGGGCCCCCAGTAAGGAGTGTCTGCTTTACGGTGGGTGACCTGAATGAGCCACACAACAGACATCGTCAAAGGACAGAGGGTTAGTTAGCCCTCACCGCTTTCACCTAACAGCCTGGGGGAAACTGAGGCCCAGGAAGGCCCTTGTCCAGGTTCAGGTCAGGCCCTGAGTCAGGTCTTCATCCCAGACCTCCTAACACCCAGGCCAGTGTTTCCTGACACCAAAAGAATCGCCTCACTTCCAGGGAAATAAGCCATCTGAGCCCACCCTTCTTCCACATCCGGGTACCACGCCCCCGCTCCTGGGCAGCTCCTCCATGCTGACCCCACTGCAGCGAGACCTGCTGTGTCTGTAGCCAGGGTACACAAAGGGCGGCAGGGGCTGGCAGAGTCACTGTGGGTGACCACAAAGACCAGAGTCAGGAGCCTCCCCTCTCCTCGTTGCTCGGCTCCTGCCCAGTGGAGGGGCTGGGGGAGCCTGCTGGCTGGAAGCAGCACAAGAGCCTTTGTTTGGAAGCTGTTTTCATAGCAAGTACCCTGGCTTTGCTTACATGATACCTAACAGTCCTCGGGAAAAGAGCAAAGTTTTGTAAAAGTGGTTTTCTTTACACTTCAAGTAAGGCTGAGATAATATCAATGGTCCCATTTCAAAGAATATTATTTACTAGTTTTACTTGAGGGTGAAGGGTGAGGGACATTAGGAATTAGAAGCCCCAGACCACCTCTTGGAGGTGTGCTAAGTTGAATCCTTTGAAGGTGACTCCTAGGGTACCAGCCTGCCCTCCAGGCCGAGGACAGCCCTAGCTCTGTGAGGTGGTGCTGATCTGGGAGGTGGGAGGCAGCCAGGATCTGTCCACGCCTCCAGACCTACAGCGAGCGCTCTGCAACTCTGGGGAGCCAAGAGCTCACAGCAGGAGAGAGCTTTCCCTCAGGCTTCGCCCCACACCTGGAGAAGAAGGTGGCAGCGCCCCCTTTAGGAAAAGAAAAAAAGCTCAGAGAGGTGGAAGCAACAACCATAAGCACAGCTGCCTGGGTGCATTCACATCTGACTCCAGAGCCCGTCTCTTTCTACTGTCTACACTGCCTTCCTTCCGCGATGGCCATGCAGTACTCGTGTGCACAAGGCTTGGACCAGGGTGTGAGGAGCAGAAGATTTGCCAGGAGGCCACCCCCGCCCACTGTGTGATGAAAGCAGTGAGGCTGGACCGGCAGCAGGAGCTCATGGGGTAGCAAAGTACCTGTTCCCATCACGGTGTGTCCAGCAGAGCCCCGGAGACTTGGCCGGGAGGCCGTTTCAAAGGCTGATGCTGGACATGCTGACCTTGCAGGTCCCTCCGAGCCTAAGGGCTGAGACTCAGGCAAGGGAAGCAGGAAGGGCCCAGAGGCTTCCATGAGTACCTGCGGGGGAGTAGCTCCCTCCTGCCCCCTGGGGGTGTCTTGCCGCACTGCCTCACCTCTGCTGATCCTGGGGACCTTCCCTTACTGTTCTTGGGCATCTAAGGATAGGGATGGGAACCTGGGTTCCGGTGCTCAGCAGGTGGAGTGGAATGACAGGGGCCTGAAGTGCCAGTTGGCAATGGGCTAAGGAAGGATAAAGATCCTCAAACTCACCCCAAGCAGCATCGTCTGCACCACTGAGCTCAGGAACTCCACCTGAGCATGACCTTGGCCCTGGAGGGAGCGGTCACACCATGGAAATCAGCAAAAACTACAGATCGGGTGTTAAGCATTGGCCTGCACATCCATGAGGTGGGGAGAAGGTGACAAGCCCTCCCCTGGATCAGGCCATGCATCCTTTCGTGCCATCCTCTGCTGCCCCAGGGCCTGTGGGATGCAGACACTAAGAGCTCTAACCAAGCCCAACACACCTCCAGCTCCATAAAGACAAAGTTGAGACGGAGCTGCTCTACGCCCTGCCACATTTCCCCAGCAGAAAGACCAGCTTGGGACGGGGAGGGGGGTTTCCACAGGGCTGGTCTGAGGAGAGCCCAGGGGTCCGGTTAGGCTTTAGAGGGAGGAGTCCACCCTTGGAAACATGGGGAGGCAGCGCACAGAGCCCTGAGCTCGGTGGGAAGCATTTCAGATTTATCCAGTGCGTCCGTTCCCCCGCTTCCTCTTCACATTAACAGCAGGATTTCTTTTTAGTTGTTTTCTATATTTTCTTTTATTTTAAAAATCTTTGTGTTAGTACATGTTTGCAATCCAAATGAATATATTCGTCACTGGGGTAGTGGTACCTATACACATAGCATCTTGACCCTCCAGAGCCCAGAGGTCTCCTCCCCTTCTCCTGTCTCCCCCATTCCCAAGATCCCTTTCCTGTCTGGACAGAGGCTCCCTCTGCATGGTACACAGCCCTCAGCATGGTGTATACACAGCCAGCCTGAGTCAGCTCTCAGCTGGTGCCCCCCACACTCAGATGGGCTGGTAAGGAGCTGAGTCTCCTCCCCTTTTTGCCCCACCCCTCTTCCCCAGCAGCAGCATGGACCCCTTCCTCAGGACCCCTGCAGCTCAGACTCGCTGTGTGTGCCAGGAAGCCTTGGGGTGTGAGTGCTTTAATCCACCCAAGTGGAAGTCCCAGGTGAATTCATCACCCCCTTACCCTGCTTTCTCCCAGAACAACAGCCTCTGGACACAGGGAGCAATGGGGCTCAAGGCAGCATTCGTTGGGCACTCACATGCTCGTTAGTTCAGCCGTCAGATAAGGAGGTTGCTAATGCACTGCAGTGTCAGCGGCTGGACACAAAACCCCAGTCTTCCAGAGGGAGGAGCGCAGCACAGAGACACCAGGCATGCGGTGACAGAGCCTCTAGGGCTTGGGCGTGTGCTAAGGGTCTGCCAGGGACCTGGACAGAACATCTCAGCGGAGCAGGGGTTATGAGCTCGGCCTAGGAGAAAATCAGAGATTGCTTAGGTACATTGCTCAGGGGGAAGGTACCTTGCTACTAAGTGTCACAGATGGGTCTCAAACTCCATTTTTCTGCCAGGGACACTGTGCTCCTGGCCCAACGGTGTCCTGCCAGCCCTCACTGCACAGCAGGAATAGGGGATTCTGTAGTCACAGGGGTCTTTGCCTTCGAGGAGCTCACAAGTTGCAGATGTGGAATGAAAGACCAAGCGATGTGCGAGAAAGTGGAGGCCTCCGTAATGGTTAGGGAGGTTGGAAGGGAGGAGCGGCTTAGGTACCCAGGAACCTGTCCTTTCCTAGCAGCCCCTACAGGACAAGAAGCTGCTCTGCCGGGGTTCCACTGGAGTCTCCTTCCATATGCCTGGACGTCACCCCACAGTGCTACTGCCCCTCAGAGCTCTTCTGGGGAAACAGACCTCACACCTACAACCTTACACACACTGTAGAAGGTTGTATGCCTCATGGACATGCTGTCCTGGCCAGCTCCTCCTCTCTAGGCCTAGCTCATGGGCCACCGTGTCCAGCCCCAGCCTACGGCCTGTGTAAGTCCACTAGTCTGTTCCCCAGCCAGTCGTGGCCCTTGGCATGGTGGACTCGCTCCACACTCTGGCCTCTTCTGAAACCGCCACGCGTCCCCCCGCCCCCTGCCATTTGCAGGTTAATCGGGACCTTCCGCATGGTGCTGCAGAAGGTGGTCGAGGAGAACCACGTGGAGGTGACCGACACGCTGATTGACGACAACAATGCTGTCATCAAGGTGAGGGTGCCCAGAGAGCCCTTGGAGTTTCCCACCCTGGGGTCACTGGGTGCTGGCCTCACTCCATGTCCCTGCCACACAGAGTGGTCTGGGGAGTGTTCCCGGTGAACCGCCGCCAAAGCAAGGCGGGAGGAGGAAACTTCGTCTGACGGCCCAGGCCAGGGTCCGTGTGTCATGACAGGGTCTGCTGTCCCAAAGTAGACACCCCAGCCCCTTGCTGCAGTGACAGTGCTGGGGAAGACACAGGGTGGGAGGCCATCCCTTCTCCATCACCGGGGCTTCCCTTGGCACCCAGTCGGAAACCACTAAGGAGCTTTAATCATCATCCCAAGGCCAGGCAGAGCCCTGCTGGCCCTTCCAGCATGGCCTCCACTCTGCACACCTGACTTGGCTCATAAGATCAGATGTCCTGGGGAGACAGGGACCTCATTCCTGCTCCGTTTGCCCCCCACCCCCGCCCCAGCATGGGCGCTGGGGACACAGAGAGGATCCCTAACAAAGGAAGGCGGTTTTGCCTGGATGCGCAGCCCCCAGGCCCCGCTCTGCTCCTCTGTCCCCTCGAACTCCTTCCCAGCTGCACAGGGGCAGTAAGCACAGTGGTGAGGGAGCCTCGAGAAGAAATCTTGACTAGGCCACCCTCTAACACTGTGACTCCACAAGCTATGTATCATTTGAAAAGGGAGCAAAACTATGGCACGCATCTCGGGGACTGTTCTGAGAATTAAGTGAGTCTACAGAAGGTGCTTGCAATGGTTAAGCACGCAGTGAGTGCTCAATAAATATATAAAATAGTACTCTTAGCTATCGCTTCCTGACGTTGGTTTATCCATGTGTAAAGTGGGGCTGTACCGTGGTCCCCCCACCAAGGTCCTGTGTACTTCCGGGCAGAAAGTGCAGTTTCAGGGCCACAGTGTGTGGGGTCTTCTCAGAGGAGTGCTCAGCATCAGACTGAATTTCCCCCCGAGTCTTGGCATCTCAAGACGCTTCCTGTGAGAACAAGGAGAGCATTTGGGCCTTCTGATCTCAGCCAGGCCAGGCCGTTCTCTCCCACGGGCCAAGGGTTGGCAAAAGGGCTTCTCGAAGTCAGGAAGTGGGGTCTCAGCCAGCACAGCAGAGAGGGGGTGCAGACACCAGTGCTCATGAAAAGCCTGGTGTGTTGGGCAGGGTGGGTTGCTATGTCGAGGAGATGAATGAGTTTGCGTGAAAGCATCTTAGCATGATGTCCAGCATAAGGAAGGCTCAGAAAGTTGTGCTTTTCCCTTCTTTGGGGAAATCCAGACCTGCACATTGTGGGGTTCAAGCACTGGAGGAAAGCTGACTACCTAGGCTCATGGGCAAGTCACCCCCGGACCTATGTGAAGGACATTGGACCCTGGAAGGCCTTCCTTCACCCATGTTGGTTGGGGAAGGGCCGGAAGGAACCCTCCCTGTGCCCGGGTCAGACTGAAGCTGAAAGGAGATGAGTGGCCCAAGGACACAGCAGGAGCCCAGTCAGGACTGTCAGTTGCTGAGCCTGGGCCCGGGTTTGCTGCTCCACTTGCTCTGGAGGAAAAGCCCAAGTTCCCTTCCTCTCCGGGGCGGGAAGGTGGGCGTTGGAGGAGTAGGAAGAAGTGTGACTTCACACCTTTGTATTGTGTCCAGGCCCCAGGTCCTTCCCTTTTTGTCACATGTGCCATGCCAACCCGCCCCACCAACCTCCGGGCAACCCTGGTTTGAGGACAAGATGACCTGACCTTTGAGGACGCTGAATGATAGTCTCAGTTACGTACACAGAGGACTCAGAAAGCCCACTGCCAGCCCCAGGCTCAGCTGTCCAGGCAGGCCCTGACCTTGCACACCAGGGAGGAGCAGAGCCAAGTGCCATGGGGCCTGGTGCCAGGTCCCACTGAGCTGCCAGAGTCTGTGCGTGTCAGTCTTCCTATGCCCTGGTTTCCTCATCTGCAAAATGGCCTAGGGGGAGGAATTCTCACCTAGACTTCCTCTGGTGAGCTTGGGGTCAAAGCCTTCACCAACACCAGCCACTCACCGTCCCCTCTTCCTCCAGACCAGCCTGAATGTGGAGGTCCGGTATCAGGCTGCAGATGGCACAAGGGGCTCCTGGGATGACGAGGACTTCCTGAGGGATGAGTCTCTTCAGGAGGAAGAGAAGGACACTCAGGAGACAGATGGGCTGCTCCCCAGCTCCCGCCCCAGCTCCCGGCCACCGGGAGAGAAGAGCTTCCGGAGGTAACAGGCTGCCCGCTGCCCCCAAGATGTGGGGAGAAGGCCTAGGGCCTGGTCACCCGGGCTGGGCTCAGAGTGCAAGGCTGAGATTGTGCAAAGACATCCAGGAGGTGGGAAGGTGTTTCAGCAACATCTCTTACCTGCTCCCTCCAAGGCCCACTGGGGAGGCGGGGTGGGGGTGACAGCTTAGATCCAGCTGAGGCACCAGGCATACCCCAACCCTGAGGGAAGCAAAGGTCTGGGAGTTGAGCGCTAACATTCAGGGAAGAAGCTGGCCCTCCTGCCCTCCTCAAGGAATAAGAGGGGGGAAGGTAGGATACCCTGGCCACTCTGGTCCAAGACCCAGCAGTACCAACCAAGCCCAGGCAGCCTGGCCTCCCCCTGTGGAGAGACCCGGGAGAGAGGCCTCTTCTTTCCAGAGTGAAGCCAATGGCTCCAGTTGGGACACAGCCTCTCTGTTGAAAAGAATGGATCTAGGCGTTGCAGTGGCCAGGATTCATGCCCTGCAAATACCTTGCCATGCACAGTTGACAGGGATGTCATCTGCTCCTTCCACATGCACCATTGTTCCAAAAATGGAACTGGAGTTGCATTTCCCAGAGATCCCAGAGCAACAGAATCTGGTCGGGACTAGTGAAGTGTTGTCCATAGGTTCCTGGGTTACTGGGGGTGACTGGCAAGTCCAAAGGCCCAGGCAGTGTTTTCAAAGTGGGGGTCCTTGCTGCCACTGGAAGCATCCCTTTCTAATCTTCCAATCTCCTTCCACCTTTACCTTCCCAAGTAAGGTTCACTCAGCCCCTCAGCTGAAAACAACAGGGTCTCAATTAGTGTAACAGAACTGATACACCTTTACTGAACAAATCTGTTTTTCCTCTTTTCGCTTGAACCATTACTCACCCTACCTCCAACACCACCCACACGGGCTTAAGAAGCCCTGGGACTGTTCACTTCAGGCTAGGCATGGTCCTCCTCAGGCCTTTAGCAGAGGCCCAGGCCTGACTGGCAGTTCTGCCTCTCACTACCATGTGACCCTGGGCAAGTCACATAACCTCTCTGACCCTGTTCCCTCACCTATTAAACGGGGACCGTAGCCATTGAGTCCCTCTTCCTGTTGTCGGGAGAGCCAAGAGGATCATGGAGAAGCAGATTGCAAACAGGCTGCCAGGTGCTCCTCGTACAAAGTCTGGAGACGGCAGGTTCCTTGTCACCGGGCCATACGAAGGGTCAGAATCAGATTAAAATTGCTCGGGGAGGAGCAGAGCGTAGATGGGACACGAGGGATGCTGGTGCAGTGCCTGGTCTCCATCCACTGGCTCCACTTAGGGAAGAGACTCTAAACAAGGGCTTTCCAAGGACACAGCTGGAAGCTTCGAGAAGGCCATTGGTTGTAAGGAAGGTGCACAGGTGTGAATTAGGAGTTCTAAGCTCCAGCAGGTCCCATCCTGACTGCCTCTCACCAGCTCGGTAATTTTCTGGCTACCCTCAGTGATGACCTCCTGAGGGACCCTGCAGGCGGCAGCCATGGGAAACAGCTCTCCTGGGAGCTCGCGATGACCAAGTGACCACTTTCTGTGAGGTCACCATGGCTCAGGCAATGCTCAGCTTCACCTTCCCACCCATAAATGGGCTCACAGGAATGTCAGGATGAGTCCAGGTGGTACATGGTGCTGGGCATGTGGGAGGTGCTCAGCCAGCCTTCCTTTCCTCCTGCTTCAGACTCCTGTGAGTCACGTAGGCTTCGGGCCAGCTCTGAGTACATTACAGCCCACTATGGGAGGAAATGCCTGCTGCGTATTACAGCCTGCTCTGACTTTGGTCAGGGTGGGCTGCCACACTTCCCCTCCTCCCTCTGCCAGGCTGGGCTCCAGAGCTACTGTGGCTCCCCAGGCAGCTCAGGAGGCAGGTCAGCAAGCCACGCCAGAATCTGGGGTACAATGAGGCTCAGGAGACCCCTCTCCAGACCAGTTGCTCTGCTGAGATTGGAGCCCTCAACACCAGCCTAGGGCTGAGTACCCAAGTGAGCCCTGGTGCTATGAAGGACTCGGCCCCTGGAACCCCTAGAGGTCCCAACAGGCTGCCACGTTGCTCCTCCTGCCCTGTGGCATTCCTTGCTGGCTGGCTGAGTGTTCAAGGGCAGCCTGAGCATCTGAAATGTCATTTGCAAAAAAGGAGGACATCCAGCTCATGGGGCTGGCGGATTAGCCACGGCCCGGCCTATTATAGTTCCAAGCACTGGGCATTTGCAGTTCTTTGCATTTGCTGCTGATGTAGCAGCAGCAACCGTGGCTCTGGTGAAATCACGAGAGTAATCGTTCTTCATAGACAGGGATGGCTTTTCCCTTCTCAGCTTCCACACTCAGAGACCGTGGGCCTGTGTGGGGCCTGAGTGTGAGGAGAGGGAAGGACTGAAGCTCCCAGCTGGGTGAGTCTGGCACCTCTCTATGTCAGACCAAACACTGAGAAGGCATCACAGTTCACCATTCAGGGCACCGATTCCACCTCCCTGCCCCACCCTCTCCCACTCCCAGATGATGTACTTTTCCTTGGAATCCTTTGTGGCTGGGATTTTCAGATTTTCCAGGGTCTTAGAGTTCTTTCAAAAAAAAAACCAAACAAAATTAAAGCCTTCCCCCAGAAACTGGATTGACAATTCAGGGAAAAGCAGCTCTGCTTAGATTTATGGCAGGGTAGGAACAGTGAATCTCCCACTGAGGCTCAGCCCCCTAATGGCTCCCTGGAGCTCAGGCTGCTGAGACGACCCTCCCTCCTCTGCAGGGAGCTGCTCCCTGCTCAGTGGTCTCTGAATTACGGCAGCCAGAAACCAGGCCAATACTGACCCCTTTGAATTGGAAATGGGCCTGCTTGCCTAACACAAAGATTAGCTGTCCAAAGCTGGGCTTCGACTGTGCTGTCACAAGGCCTTTGGGGCCTGAGCTGTCAGGGTATGGAGTAAAGTCTACCTGGGCAAAGACTATCCTGGGATGAGGGGTGAGAGAGGAAAAGGCTTGCTAATGCTTATTTGCTCACTTTTCTTCCTTTTCTTCATCTTCACTGCCACGGCATTGGGGAGGCATTGAGAGAATATTCCAGAACAGCTGCCAGAAGCCCACCTAAAGAGAGATGGGGGGACGGTTCTTCCCTGGCTCTGAGCCCTGGAGTGGCAGCTCACTTACTGCCCACCCCACCTTCCTTCCTGGAGGCTGAATGCCCTGCTTAGCAGCACTCTGACTCCCTCACCCTCTCAAAGCAGGCTCAGCCCCTGTCTGTCTGGGAGCCCCCGGAGCCTGAGTGCTTCCCACCCCTTGGAGTGGACAGACCCTGGGAGGAGGTAGAAGAGGACCCCACCCTGGGAATTGGAAATCCACTTTCTAGAATCTCTAGATCTTAGCCTGGGTTGGAGATTGGCTGGTTCCCTGGGCCCTTCCTCCTTCTCCAGAGGCAGAGCCCAGGGCATGACGACCTAGGTCCAGCAAATCCAGGCTTATTAGGTAGCAGAGGCTGCGGGGTGAGAGTCTGTGGGACAAGAAGGTCCCCGGGGTGCATGGGGGTCAGCAAGGCCAGGGGCTGTGGCTACGAGTGTCTCTGGTCCACACCCTCTCACTCGCATCCTCTTGTCTCCTCGTTTCTCCCCCATACTCAGCAAAGGCAGAGAGAAGACCAAGGGAGCCAGAGATGGCGAGCACAAGTAGGTGTCCCAGGCCAAGGCAGAGCCCGTGGTGCCTGCCCCTCCCCACAGGGCTGCAGAGGGTGGGGTCCCATTGAGAGGGCCTAGGGCTGGGCTGTCTTGATGCAGCTGGCATGGGGGCATTCAGGGGGAGGGAGGGGAACAGGAAAGGAGGCGCAGGGAGGGACAGGTGGCTTGGCCTTCTGGGGTCCGTTTTTGGTGCTTGGGGTCATCCTCATTCCCTGCTCTTCTTCTGCTGTCTGTTTAGCTCCAGACCCCTGCAGGTCAGGGCGTTAAGCTTCCCTGTAAGGGAGGGTGTGGCTAAAGCAAAGGGTGGGGAGCACAAGAAGCTGATGGACCCTGTGTAGTCCGGGCAGCTGGACACACAGCCCTGGAGGCCCAAGGACAAGCTCTGGGGACTGTGTGGCTGTAGGGTGTGGCTGGCACGTGAAGAGCCAGAAAGCTAGGGAGAGATAACCATCTGGTGGTCCTCACAGTCTCCATTCCCCAAAAGGCTTCCTGGCAAATGGGTGCATCAGGGCGCTCTGGGAAAGGACAGGAGGCTCCAGATAGGAGGGACAGGCCACAGGGTCAGCTGAGGCTGGTGGCCTGAGGCTATGATGCAGTGCTCTGCTCCCCCAAGAGCACAGTGTCATCTAGAGATTCTAGCATCACAGGGAACCACAAGGGCAGTGGTAGCCAGGGCTGGCCATTCTGAAGGGAGCCTCTAGCCAACCCCATTTTTACAGATGACAAATCCGAGACCCTGGGAACACGGAAAGAGCTAGGGTTGAAAGACAGGGAGTCTTACTTCCCACCCAGAGCTCACAAACGGACCCAGGAAGTTTGGGTAATTTGACTGGATTCTAAAGTTGATTAATTTGACAAAAACACTAATGAAAGCTGAAACCCCAGGAATGTGGACTTCAAATTTCCAAATAGTAAAACTGAGCCCCAGTGATATAAAGAGATTTGCTCAAAACCATGATCCCAATACATTAAAAATTAGTGTGAAGATAGCATGGACACACCAGGATTGGGGGCAGGAGGATATGAAGTGATTGCTTACACTAAGAACCCGGGAATGCACAGCCTCATCCATTGCTTTACCATAAGCAGAATTGTTCCAACAGGGCTTGGTACACACGCGCAATAGCCCTGACCACACAGTGTTAAGGCTTCAGTGATGGAGGCCTCTGGGGGAGAATTCTACCTTAGACCTGAGGGACAGAGGAGTTTGCAGGTTCCCAGGGAGGCTGGGAGCCTCAGGCCAAGCATGTACCTGGTTGGGGGCGGGGGGGAGGTTGATGCTGAACTGGGGGATCCTCTTAGAGAGAGGGCTCAAGGATTTGGGTCTATCCTGGAGCAATTAGCTATCAAACGCATATTCATAAAGCACAAGCCACCTGTCTGCCCCAGGCCCTCCACCTGGGATTGGCCATGCTTGGAGGCCCTAATGTCCACCTCTCTAGCCTGCCCCAGGCCAGAGTCTTGGGCCTCAGCCAGGCCTGATCCTGTGACTGCCTACAGCTGGGGTAAGAAGTAGTTTACAGTGCAAGCACACAGTAGGCCCATATTACATGCTCTACCACACACTAGCTTCTTTTTTTTTTTGGTACCGGGGATTGAACTTGGGACCTTGAGCTCGCGAGGCAGGCACCGGAACCACTGAGCTAAATCCCCGGCCCTACACCCTAGCTTCTTGCCATCTTCCATTCACATATGAGAGAAAGTAAGTTTGCAGGGATTATTATTTTATGTGTACAGCAATAGGACTGTTGGAAGAGTAGGGAAATGAGATTCTAAGAAGAGATTTAATTAATTGAGACTCTTCAGCCTAGGAAGAGAAAATTGTGGGAAGAGTTTGCAGTTTCTGAAAGCTGATGGAAACTGGTTGGTTGGATGGAAATACATAGTAAGTTGTGCTAGGGAAAACTTAAGATTTGACCCATGAAAGAATGTGCGCTCCCCATGGTATGTGGGACTCTGGGACAGGTTGTTTCGGTGGCTTTGGGGAGATGGGAAGTATACTCACCACAACACTCCTTGTTAGGACTTTCTATAAGGTTGGACCACTGGGGAGAAGGTGGCAGCCAGGTTTCCTGTCACTCCTGGGGTCAGGATAAGTGTATGTGGTGTTCAACCTGTTCTCACTGATGGGAAAACTATTCCTTAACTAAGTGAAATTCAACACACTGTCAAAGCTGCCTGCAAAGGCTGCAATTATGAAATTACCTATATTTGGGGAATGGAAAATGAATGAAATAATTCTATCAATGGACACTTGGAAATGTCCCTCCAGGTTTTAAAAATCTGGTTGTTTAAACAATGCAAAGAAGCATCACAGATCTCACTTCTCTTAGGTGAGAGTTTGTTTTTCCCGGTTTCCTAAGGCCTGAGCTGATGAGCCTCAACAGTTCCAGAGAAAGCCAATCTCAAGGCAGAAGCCCTGGGCAGTGAGAAATCATCAGATCCATAAATGAAAAGAGTTTACAACCAGTGTGCTCATTTTAAAATCTTGACTCTGGAGAGAATAAACTCCAATTTAGATTTATCGTTCTGACTGTAGTGAGCCTGGCCACAGGAAACAGATGTGATTCTAAAGCTTCAGAGGGTCCTAAGATGCCATCTCCTCTCCATTTCTATTTCTTAAGCTTAATGTGCCTGTGAATAAGGAGCCATTTGCTTGTAGTTTTGCACTGAGTTGATTATCGGCTTGTTTTCAGTGTCTGTTTCTCACCACACCTATCTTTAGTAATTGTAGAAATCAACTAGACCAAATGCAGGATTTTAATGTTTTTTAAAAGGCTCATTACAACAGAAATCTAATCAACAAATTATATTGTTTTTTTAAAATCTAGGTCTTCAATACAAGTGGGTTATCTTCAAAACTCCCTGATTAGGTTAACATCTATGTTTAAAATTGCCTTTACCCTTTGCCAAGGGAAGCCAGTACACTGCTTTCTGGGAACAGGTGCTACAGGAAAGGCTTTTTCTCTAGTGTCATTGATCAGAAAATTACAGAGGGCAGCCATGGCGATGACGTCATGCTCTATTGCCCACAGTGCAGATGCACCGAGCAACAAGCCTAGGAGAAGCCAGCAGAGGCACAGAGCGTGTAGTGAGAGTTCTGGAAATTGTGCTCATCACACACTTCTTTTGTCAACAAACATGCATCTTCTTGAGATATTCCCAGGCACGGGGGAGCACTACCAGTGAGCCTGTCCTCTTCAGATGGGTACATGATGCAGAGTTGGGAGGGAAGAGTTTCTCTTTTGAACTGCTTCACCATGTGGTGCATATTATATTTTAAACTCTCAGTCTTTACCTCCAAATATGTGTGTTTTAAGGAATAAAGTGACTTTCAAGTTCAAGGGCCATAACTGCCCAAAGGATGCCCCAAGACCCAAGTGGGTGGATACACAGGACCAGCATCAAGAAACCACAGCTTCCTGCTGCCCAGCAGTTGCCCTGGGCCTCAGGGAGCAGGTCCAGGTCCTATCCTAGGATGCTGAGTTGCTGGCTCCTCCGGGCAGGGCCTCTTCTAACCTGGCACACCACTGGCTCTGTTGTCCCAGAGCACTTCCCCCAGAGGTGGGTGGTTCTGTGGCTGGAGTAAGCTGCATGGGTGTAGGTTACACATGCAGTGGGACTGGGGACTCTAGGAGTGGCCTAGCCCAGGAACAACCAAGAAAAGATTGTACGAAGGCCAGCACTGAGCCCTCCAGGAGACTTCTGGGTAATTCAGGAGAAAAGTCATTGAACAGTGAAACTGGGCAGGAAGGAATCCCGAACCCTGAGAAAGGAAGGGATAAGTGGGGAGAGGTAGAGTAGAGTGAGGCCCACACTAGCCATGCTTCCTACGGCCAGGCCTGTGGCAGGGCTCAGCCTGCAGCTGGGACATGCTCCTAAGGCCACCGGGTAGGAAAGAGCCTGGAAGGCACCTGAAGGGTAAGGAGGGCAGGATGGTTCTTATCCTACCATCATGTGATTGTTTCTAGTGGCTCAGGAGCACTCGATGTCACGTCACCAGCAGTTTAACATTTATAGCAGTCTCTCCCCAAATGTGTTGATGCTTGAGTCATTTTTCCAATGAGCCCCTTCTGCGTGGGACTTTTCACAGATGACATCCTAACCTGCAGATTGTCCTGGCACACAGAGCATAGCTGGACCTGTGAGTGCAGGCCCTGCGGCCTTTTGCCAAAGTTCCCCATGGGCAGAGTGGGGGTGACACTCAGAACTGTCCCACAGCATTGGGGCCATGGACCCAGCACAGAGTGGAAATACTGCTGGCCTAGGAGACAGGAGCTTCATGCTTCAATCCCAGTTCTACCACTTATTGGGGGACACTGAGATTACTTCCTCCCCTCCAAGCCTCAATTTTTTCACTGATTGAATGAGATGAAGTATATGTCACTCATAGGATTGCTAGGAAGAGAAAAGGAACAAACATACGGAATAGCTGTTCACCCATGTTAGTTGCTCAAGAGAGCTTATATAACCTCCTCTGGACCATTACAGATGTTTTACATGTTGATAATTCATCTCCCCTTAATATTATTTATAAATGATCCTTTTGTAGAGCCCCTTTCTTTCCACTGTTACATCCCAGACAGGATCCCGGAGAGGGCAGACACCTCAGCGTCACACCAGCCTTCTTCCATCCCTTTTTTGGAAGTCATGAACAGGCCAGTCAGCTGGTGCCACACGAAGGGGTGATTCCCGACTTCTCCCCACTGGCATATGGACATGGCTTTCCCGGCATCTGAACATCAAGACCTAGTTGAGAAGAGGGCCTGGTTGGGGGATGAAACCGTCTCCCCAAACCTGAGTCAAAGGGCTTTAAGTTTCTAGGCCATTTCTGCAAGGACGGAGGGTTCTCTCCACCTTCACATTGTGCAGCAACAAGAGCAGGGTCTAGAGGTCTTAGAAACCATGGTCAGGGCTCCGAGAAGATACAGACCCAAAGATGGGTGCTGTGAGCCAGCTAGACGGTGAGGTGTGCCAGCCTCGTGCGTGCCTAAGGGATGGCAGCCACACCCAGGAGGAGGAGAATGGGAAGTGGAGAGCGTCAGGTGTCCTGCTCATGCAATATGGATGGGGTAATGGAATACTGCGCCTCAGCCCGTCAATCCTACTCCTAGTCCCTTCTGGCTCCAGGGACCTCAGGCTCAGCTGCAGGGACATCACTGAAGGGCAGTGAGGACCCCTGCCCCCTTCCCTCAGCCCCCCTGACTGCAAAGCCCTTCACCCGGGACACAAGGCTACACCAAGCCAGAGGAAGAGGTAGGAACTATGGAATCAGCCATAAGTTCCTGGGGGCTGGGGGAAAGTGGGCTTTGGCAATGACAGGGGACAGGCAGAAGGGACAGAAGCCGGGGCCAGAGACAGATGGGAAAGGGCCCATATCCTCCTTTTTACTGGGGGCCAAGAAGAATCCCAGGGCCCAGAGAGGCTTGAGAGAGGCGAGGCAGGTTTTGTGAACGCGAGCCGTCTGAGTGGTGCATACCTGGCTTCCATGTCTCCAACTTCTGCCCCGCTGAGTCGGCGCCAGCCCAGCCTGCCTCTGTTCTGATCCTCATCTCTGGTCCCCTGGCTTTCTTTCCGACCATCTCAGATGGGGTTCGGGGCAGGGGATGAGCTTGGTGGCCTTGCAGAGCGCAGGGCTCCAGGAAGACTGGACGGAGGAGGTTAGGGTCAGGCTAACAGGCCAAGGCCCTAAGGCAGTCCAGGCTGACCACCTTCCGGTTCGCTGGGCCCCTCATCCACTCCCAGTGTGCGAAAGGGGCACAAAGAAGGAAGCGGTGGGGTTCCCTTTGCCTCACTTCCCTGGCTCCCAGTGTGGGAAGTCAAACCCCTAATATGTCCTGGGGCCAGTAGGTGAGGGGATTCTTCTCCCTTTCTCTGTGTGTCGCGGTGTTTGGCTCTTGTGTGCTTGTGCTGTCCTCCGGGCATCTGTCTACCTCCACCTCATTCTGCTGGTCCCCCTCACAGAGCCGGGAGGAGGGTGTTCTCTGCCATGAAGCTCGGCAAGAACCGGCCCCACAAGGAGGAACCCCAGAGACAAGGTAGGACACGCGGCCCTGCCCATGGCCCACCTCTGACAGCAGCCTCTTCAAGCGGGACTACATCAAGCCCCGCCCCCCAGACACACCCCCAATGGGGCCTCCTGGGATTGGCCAGCCAGAGTCCCCTGGGAGGGACTTAGCCTCTCATTGGCTGATCCAAGAGCCAGGCCCCTCCCAGACAGGCTGGCCTGGTAGGGAGGGCAGTATCCCTGCTGGACTGAAAATGAAGACAGCCCTTTGCCAGGGGAGCCTGTCTGTAAAGGCTCCTCCTGCCTTTATTGCTCCCAAGCCTTCGTTCTTTACACAGAGACTTTTTTTTTTTAATTTAGAGGAGGAAATGGCGAGAGTGGTTTAGCGAACTCCATTCCAGGCAAAACCAGTCTCAAGAGCGCTGGCTCGGTGGAAGAACTCGTGGCTATGCCTTTGCGAGGATGCAGCCCGGCCTCTAGGGCCTGCCCTGGGGGCTCGAGAGAGGCTCAGCTGGGCCTGGGAGGCTGGAAGGGCCTTGGCTCTGGTCCCTCAGGAAGCAGTCAGCTCAGGCAGGAGCTGGACGACTGTTTAAGAGGAGGCAGAGAGGACTGGCGGAAGACAAGGGGAGCAATGGGGAGGCAAGGAGACGCGTGTTGGCCACCTGCCCATCACATGCCCACCATCCGGGCTCCTGGCTGCCCTCCCAGCATCCCCCGAGTGGCCCACTGGTCCTTTGGCCATGCCAACTCCAGTGTGCCCTTCTCCTTGGATTGAGAGTAAAGTGCATCCATCTTGGCTTTTCAGAGTCGCCATTTCTTCATCTCATTAGATTAATACACACCAATTCAGGGTTAGGTCCTGGATTCTATAAGCTATTTTACTTAGATAAATGGCTTAATTTCCCGATCCATGACACAAGAATAATGCCTATCTTGACAGGTCTTACCTCTGAAGAGATATGTGTGTAAGGTGACTGGCATTGTGCCTGGCATGTAGTAGCCACTCAGTTGAAGGTAGCTATTTTACGAGAGGTATGTAAGCATGGATTCTTTGTTTCCTACCTTCTTCTGCAGAGGATACTCAGTGCTTTAGTAAGTAGTGTTCCATAACAGTTACATTCAACTCAAATTTTTTTAAAGGGGCCAGGCATAATATCTACTAAAACAAAAACCATAATTAGATAGAAAACACTGCAAATATACAGACTATAACATCCTAAGCAGATGCTAGCAAATAAATTTTGAGTTTGACTCTCACCTTTGGAAGTGTCAAAATTAAAAGAGAAACAAAGTTACTGTTCCTCTCATGTCTACCACCCAACCAGCCCTTGTTCTTCCCCAGATGAGCCAGCAGTGCTGGAGATGGAGGACCTTGACCACCTGGCCATTCGGCTGGGGGATGGCCTGGACCCCGACTCGGCGTCTCTAGCCTCTGTCACAGCTCTTACCACCAATGTCTCCAACAAGAGGTGAGTGGGCAGGAGCCCCAGATCCCCAGGTGCTTCTGTGCTGTCAAAAGGACCAGCTTGCTAGGACTGGAGTTTGGGTGGGGAAGACTCAGGCTCATCGATAACTTCTTCCCAGCCCACCCTTTCTTCCTCTCCTGGACGGGCCTCTCACCTGTCACCCTGCAGAGGCAGCAGTGTCTGTGGCCTGTTCCCAGGTCACTGAGTACCTCTAGGTGGAGAGAAAGCACAGAGCTGCCCAGCCCACACTGGAACCTATTGACTCAATGTCTGTCCCCTGTAGCTTCCATCATTAGTCCTCTCGTCCTGAGAACAATTATTCCCTGTTGTGTTCGGTAGTGCTTGCATGTCTGTGGACTGATTCTGTCCCTCCACCCTTCGGCAAAGTCCAATCACTACCACTGCCCTCCTCGCAAGCAGGCCCCTTCCCCCAAGCTGATGCTACATTCTCTCCTCAGATCCAAGCCAGACATTAAGATGGAGCCAAGCGCCGGGCGGCCCATGGATTACCAGGTAGGCGGACACTTGGAGACCTTGTATGTAGCGAGGGGGCTTAGGCCAGATGTGCATTATAGGCTCCACAGAGGGTCTGGGATCACAGAGAACCCCAAGCTGAGTATAATTCTCAAAGTTTGTTCCTGGACATATCAAAGTACAGAGGTACAAAAGCCAAAGAGAAGCTTGCAAATTCTGCTTATTCTGATAAAGCCCTTCCAAGATTTTGTGTGCAGCACTGGACATTAGAAAGGAAGAAGAGGCTGGAGAAACCAGAAAAAGTCCAAGGAAAGAGACACAGACAGACAGACAGACAGACAGATAGACACACACACACACACACACACACACACAGAGTATTCAAGTAGTTAAAATAGACTTTGAAGAAAGTGATTTTTTAAATTCTTGCTCTATGCTATTCCAGTGCTTAAAGTAATTTCAATCCTGTTATTTCTGGATAGTGAGAGTGTGGGTGATTATTTCTTCTTTTTGCTTTTCTATATCTTCTGAGATTAACACAATTTATTTGTTGGTATATTTCCAAACTAGAGTCAAAAAGCTGAAGCAGAGAGGGGTTTCTAGCTCTTAGGTTGTGAAGGCGGCCATGTTGCAGGCTGAGCAAGTGAGGAACATGGCTGGTGGCTGCAGGGACAGGGCCATGCTGGCCTCAGCTTTGCAGGGTGAATCTCAATCTTGATTGTTCTCTCAGAGTTGACCAGAACCTAAGAAACCGAGTTATACTAACTCAGTTCACAATGTGCTAGTGCACAAGCCAGAGCCACCTAGTACTTATTTATAAAGTGGAAGCAGGGGAAGAGGAGCATCTCTCAAGACCAGCCTGAGGACCCCCATTGCCCCAAACCTACTCCTGGGAACTACCAAGACCCCACTGCACATCAGAAGGTTGCTGGGTGTTCCTGGCAGTGAGCATGGCGGCTGCTTGGGGAGCTCAGAGCCTTTAGGAGACTCTTCCATGGCTGTCCCTAAGCTTCCTGCCCTGGGGATATTCTATCTGGGTACCAGCACCAGGCCCCAGAATAAGATCGAGCCCCTCTCCTAGGGGGAGAGCTTTGTGTCTGATGCCATTTCCCAGGCCTTGTGCACATTGCTGCTTCTTTATGGATAACCCTACCACACCTCCCCCAGGTGATGACAGAAGCGACTAGGTAGCACCTTTCTGTGCGGAAGCTACATCTGATCATGTTTCCCCAGGGATTCACCTTGTCTCCCTTAATCCTATTTTCTGGACTCAGCACCCTAGGTGCTTGAGAAACAGCTCCAGCAAGGTCAAATGGACCCACCCTGTGGTTTCAGACAGCCTCAAGCCTCTGGGTTCCATGGAGGTTTGGAGATGTCATCTCTCGCCTCTCTGCCAAGACACAAACACAAAGTGTCCCGGGGCTTCTGAGGCCTTTCCCAGGGACTTGGCCCAGGGGTGTGCTTCTGTATATAGAGAACAGGGAAATTCCAAAGAACAAAGTATCCAGCACAGATACTGTGTCACTGGACTGGCCAGAAAGGGTACATCCAAAACGGAGTCATTGTTGTTAATATAACTTAGTTTTTGAAGGTTTGTTAAAAGTCAGGCACTGTGCTAGGAGCTATCTATGTGTTTCCATTTAAGTTAAGGCAATTATGGAAGCCAAGGAAGATGAGGACCCTGTCTCTCTCACACAGTCAGGTCTACAACCAGGGTTCTAACCCAGGATTCTGACCCCAGCGGTCCCAGGGACTGTTTCTCTGTAACCAAGCCTTGGACGGTTGCTTTCTTCTGGTCCTTGGATCATGTTAGCTCACTACTAACTGCAGTTTTCAAATGGTCTTCAAACTGTTTCCTGCCAGAGACTTCTCTTTAACCAGGCCAGATCTAGATGTTTTCCCTTCAAAGACTTTGTAAACCCTCTGAATTGAACAAACAACTGTTGCATTTAATCTGGCAGCACAGCGTCTCCTGACATGGTGCATTCATACCTCAGCTCTGTGTGTGTGTGTGTGTGTGTGTGTGTGTGTGTGTGTGTGGAGAGACATAGACAGAGGTGGAGACAGAGATGAGGGAGATTGGATGAGGTGTTATGAGAAGGCAAATGGGAAATCATTTTTACTGTCTATAAACACAATGTACAAAGCAACAAAACTAGAAAGGACTTCACTCACTTGGAGAACTTGGCCTGGGTGAATCAGAAGGACCTCAGAAAGCACAGGCAGCTGGTGAGAGGAGACAGGGACTTGGCAGAACTCAGATCCAAGAAGGGTCCCCAGGGCTCTGAGGTTGGAAACCACTGGAAGAGAAGTGGTGACCACAGCCCTGCATGGCCCGTGGATGTTTAGAATGGATGTGACATAGAAAGTCTTTCCTGATTATTGGCATCTCAGAGGCGACAAGCCACAGTCACTTCTGTGCCTATCAGCTTCCCACCAGTGAGTAGGGATGCTCAGGACCTGGAAGGGACGTTCTTGGTAGGTTGCGGACTCTTGAATCTCTTCCCCGCCCTGTCTTCTGGCACCAAGACTTAACATGTTGTCACCTCTAAACATCCAGTTTTCACCCCCATTTCACCCCCAGCCACCACCTGAGGTGCCAGCCTTATTGCAACTGCTCCCTGCTGCTCTCCCTGCCTTCAGAGCGCCTGCTCTCCTCCGTCCTCCACGGCTCCACCGGAGTCATCTCCAGATGATCGGGTCATGTTACACCTCTGGGCCCTGAAGATGACGGGAGGCAGAGCATCTGCAGAACAGAGTCCATCAACTCTCCTTGGCTCCCAGCTGGTGTTCTTGAAGCACTATCAGATCCTGCGTAGCAGGTCACAAAGCTCCATTACTCTTGGGTTCCCCAGGACAGAGGTGTAGATTTACTACACCGCACTGCTCCTTGTCACGGCTTTGATGAAGCCACTGGGGATTCTGTCCCTTATCTCGGCAGGAGACTGGGGAATAGTCATCAACCAAGAGTCAGCTGGTCACAGGTCCCAGCTGTGGCTCCCTTTGACCCTTCATCTTCTGTGCTGGAAAAAGAATTGAGTTTGAAGTTGAAATATATGCTTTCTTGCACTGTCCTCACACTGGCATTGGGGTTTCTGCTTTCTTAGGGTGCTGATGATTGGAGAAAAGGATGGCCCATCCCCTCCTGCAGTATACTAAAAAGTGATCCGGTTTTTCTTTTTAATTAATCAATTTCTTTCTTTTTGATTTCAAGTGGTCCATTTCTTCTGTGCACAGCTCAGATGAGGATGCGATCCTGCAGAGTATCATTCTCCTCACCCAACACCATGTCCCTGTACCTTCTTTCTGCCCTCCTCCTGCTCCATCCTCCCTCCCACCTCCCACATCTAGTGCCAGAGCTTCCATGCCTCGCCGCCACGTTGGCTCCGTCCACAGGGGAGAGTGGAAATACATGAATCCTGAAACAGGAGATGGGTTTAAAAGGAAAAAAAAGCTACTATTATGGCCAGGCCTTAAGACAGAAAATGTTAAAAAGAACCTTTAGGCATGGAGAAGGCTAATCTCCAGCTGATAAATCTGTGGTATATGCCAAACCATGCCTGACTTCCCAGTCCTGAGTTACGGAAAGTGTTTTTTGAAGGGTGAGGGGTTAGTTGTGGGATAAAAAATAATAGGATTTTTTTTAAACCTTTGACCCAAAAAGGTTCATGAAAGTTAAAACTACTGTGCAAAAAAATATTCCAGGACTTTAGTGTCTATTTAATCTCTTCATAGCAAACTTCTCAGAGCTGAGCTAATTACCCCTATTTCCTTTTTAGCTCCCTGAAGAAATGGTGATTATTAAACCTTTTTGAAGCTTGGACGCTAAGCTTTCACTTCATTCCCTTTGACACTTCAAATTCCAAATAGAAATGTTTGATTTCATAGTTCAAGTGTTACTTCAATGAGTAAAAGATTTGGGTTCCCGTTCCTGTGATTTCCTGGCAATGTTCTCATTGGCAAAAGGGTTTCTGTTTTCTGAACATCATTGCTTCTACTGTGTGGATTTTTCTTGGTCTTCAGCATATTTATAAGACCTTGACGGACAAAGTGGGTGATAATTTTAGCGATGATTCATTTTTAAAATGAGAGAAAATAATTCTCTGGAGTGAAATCATATTTAAAGTTGCATCAAAGCTCAGCAATTCAAATTACCAAATCTCCAGCAGGAGAAGCATAAAGAGTGGCTTTTTCAATTTCCTTAGAGGAAGGCTCTGCATAAGCACTAATTCCAAGGGCTGAGTGTGTAGCTCAGTGGTAGAGCACCTCCCCAGCATGAGGAGGGCCCTGAGAACTCATAGGACCCTGAGTTCAATCCCCAGTACCAACCACACACACACACACACACACACACACACACACAGTAAATGCTAACAACAGCTGAGGAAAGGCTTTTGGTTAAAATACAAGCTCAAGAGAGCATTATGAAGTAATTCTCAGCATCATATTCCACCCTACCTATTTGAGGGACCCACCACTGACTGAAGGTGGAGTCTATTGAGAAGCCACTTATAACAATGGCACAAGTTGCATAGAGCTTTCCAGCATTTGGGATGCTTTTAATACAGGTGAGTTCATTTAACCCTCACACAGCCTTGTAGATAGCTGAAGTGTCCAGTTGTAGCTGCGAAGATGGTGGCTCGTTGGGCCCACAAGGCCCCCTGCACTCACTGGCAGATCTGGAACTCAGCGTCAAGTTCAGCATCCCCAAGTCTGTACCTCTTTCTGTTTTACCTTGGGCAAAACACCCATGAGAGAACTAACACCTCCAAATCCAGAGCAGGAACTAAGAGCTTAAAGTGAAGGTTCAGGAAAAGTAGTAGTTACATTATACAAACCTCTCTCTCTCTCTCTCTCTCTGTTTCTCTTTCTATACATTTATGTGTGTGTCTATATAGATCTTTATACGCGTACATTTTTAACTATACATATCTATCTATATGTGTGTGCATATAGAGTTTTGCGTTTTTTGTTTTCTGCTTAAACTCTATAAGGCAGCCCTCATTCACAGTAAGTTGCACAAAGGCCAGAGTTGTTTCTTCGGCCCTGTGCCTGATCCCAGCAGTTTCCCCCTGAGTATTTACTGAATGAGTGGACAACTGAAAAGTGGCTTCCTAGGACCCACGCAGTAGAAGACACACAACATCCAAACTCCAGGCCGGACAAGGTGGCCCAGTGGGCACCTAAGCCTCCCTGACCACGCAAAGGAATGAAACAAAAGGGGAGGAGGCAGGAATGAGGAAAGAGAGCCAAAGTCCAGAAACACAAGTATGTGCCAGAGGCCTGCAGGCCTACGTGAGAAATACTAGAGCAGGAGAGTACGTGCCAGCCAAAGAAGACAGAAAAAGCTTAATTTCTGGGCATGGGAAGCTTGTGGGGTGAGATTGGCAGCCTCCCCATAGCAGAGCCATGGGTGCTGGGAAAAAACTCAGAGTCCTGGAATTGCCTAGAGCAGGGGTCCCAGCCCCGGGTGGGGATTCCTGTCAGAAACTGGGCTGCACAGCAGAAGGAGATCCAGTGAGCAGCAAGGGAGCAAAGGGTCACCTGTATTCACAGCCACTCCCCCTGGCTGGCACCACAGCCTGAGCTCCGCCTCTGGTCAGACCAGCTGCAGGTTAGATTCCCACAGCAGCTGGAACCCTACTGTGATTTTACATTTGAGGGATTTGCAATTTTGCATGCTCCTTTGAATCATCCAAAACCACACTCCCACTGCTGTCCATGGACAAACTGTCTTCCACAGAACCAGTCCCCGGTGCTAAAAAGGTCAGGGACCACTGGCCTAAAAGTTAAAAAAACCCTGATGTTCATCCCCATTCTCCAACAGTGCGTCAGCACCACCTGCCCTGGGTGTTCTAGCAAACAGTGGCTTAGAGGCCAGCTGGCCATGCCCCTCCACAAAAGGTCACCCAGATCGGAGGCAGTGGTCAGCATGGAGCGCAGGGTGTGACTAAGTCTGGGCTGGCTCGAGGCCCGTGCGGCTGCTGTCAGGCTCCCTTCCCTCTCCTGCCCGCAGGTCAGCATCACGGTGATAGAGGCGCGGCAGCTGGTGGGCTTGAACATGGACCCTGTGGTGTGTGTGGAAGTGGGCGATGACAAGAAGTACACCTCCATGAAGGAGTCCACGAACTGCCCCTACTATAATGAGGTCAGTGGCCCCAGGACAAGAGGGGAAAGGGCCCACTGAATGTGGCAGAGGCTGGGCCCCAGCCCCACCCTGTGCAGCACCACAACCGCTGGCCCCGTCTAGATCCCAGGCTGACCTGCTCTGGCCAGGGCCCACCCGCTGAAATGAGCATAGCCTGGTTCTCCCGTCCAGCTCGTAGCAGTGGTCGTGAATGGATCCAGCGTCCCCCTGGCCAGAGCCCTGGGCCGGGCACCACATTCCAGCCCAGCCTGTGTGGCACTGGCCCATTAACAAGCCCTTCCCATGTGCCAGACACTCTTTCAAATGCACTAGGTACATCAGCAGCCACTGTTGACCCCATGTCACACCCGGGAAGCTGAGATTCCTGCAGGGGGGCCTTGCTGGTTGAGTCTGGGCGCTCACCCTCTGCCCGCTGCCCTCATGGTCAGATAAACTGCTTGGGGCTTCCTCCCAAAGCCCTGGACTTGAGTGTGAGAGATGCACCTGCTACCCACTCCTGTTCTCTCCAGATGTTTGAGGCCACATGGGGGGTGGGGGACCTCGGAGACCCCCTGTCCTCCAGCTTGCAGAGGAGGAGACGGAGGCCTCCCTGTGGGAAGGGTCTTCCTGCCCCCACAGATGCCATCTGGGTGCAGCCTCCAGCCCCACATCCTGGCTGCTGCCTCAAGCCCCCTGGGCTCCCACTGCAATCAGCTGTGGTGCGGGATGCCCAGGCCTCCCCTGTAGCTCCACACATATCAGCCTAGTGCACAAGCTGGGGACCCTGGGGCTCCCTTTCCTGGAGTGGACATCTCATCTGTTTCCCCAGTGGCTCCAGGCAGGGAGGGGTTCCAGGCTGGCTCATGAGGCGTCTGTGTCCTGAGGTATAGGGGAGGCCGAGGGTGCCCTTGGGCCACTGTGAGCATCGTCCAGCTGTGCAGCAGCAGGAAGGACAAAGCCTGGCCAGACCCTCCTGTGCAGCCAACCACAGAGACCCCACTGCCCGGCTGGTTTCCTGCCAGCCCCAGGCAGCACATTGCTGGCCAGGACCCATCAACCCTGTGTGGAGTCAGGGCATTCAGATGGACGCATCCTGGACTGGAAAAGCCTCTGGCCTAAATAAGGATCACCTTTCCCTGATGGGTATGGAGACAGAGCCCATGGCCCTGTTTGGCTACTTGATAGTGGTAAAGCCACGTTTGAGGGCTCACCTTGCACCAGGCCCACGCACCTCATGTTTTATTCAAACCCATTCATTCAATTGTTTTTTCCTTCCAAGGTGCAGAGCTGCTTCCCAGCTTTGCAGCTCCCCCAGAAAACTCCTACTCATCCTGCAGTACCCAGTTCAAATGTCCTTGCCACTGAGCAGCCTTCCTTGCCCCCTCTAGATCAGAAGTTAGCACTCCCTCACTCTGTGGTAGTAACATCCCTGAATTACAATTGGTCCTTCGTGTTTCGGTCCCCTGGTGACTGGTAGCTCTGGTTTTCTACAGCTCTGGGGCCCAGCTCAGAGCCACTCTGCTGGGTACATTCTCACCACATGGAGAGAACAGCCTTTGCCGAGCATGGGCCCAGGTGGGCAGTGTTCAGACTGCAGAGATGGACAGTTTCCGCCCTCATGTATCACTTCCTAGCTACTTCCCAGAAACCATTTTTCAAGCTCCACATCTGTATCCTCCCTGGCCGTTCATTCACCTCCTCTTTGGACCATTTCACATTCACTCCCAACACTTTTGTGTCCTTTTCATAAGCCCAAGTAACACCGATTTTGTTTCTGTCCATTTCCTTCAAACTCAGATTTCTCAAACTCACCACCCCGGCTGCTTTGGCCTGGATAATTCTCTGTGGCAGGATTGCTCTGTGTGTTGCAGGGTGCTGAGCAACGCCCATGGCTTCTACTCCCAAGATGCCAATAGCGTCTCCCCCAATGCCCCTGCTGTAGAAAACAAAAGCATTCCCAGGTGTCCCAGGTAGACTCCCGCAGTGAGACCACCACTCAGAGCTGTCTTGCTGTGATTCCTTCCAGCCCCGTGGCTGGATTGGCTTTCCTTCTTCCTCTCTTCCTCTTCAATGAGAGATCCCCTCATGGTCACGGGTGTGTACTGCTTTTGGTGAATTCTCTGAGCTGGCAGGAACCTTCCTTTGGATCCACTAAGTCAGCACAGGCAAGTGGGAACAATCAGCAGGATGCTGAGAGTTCCAAAAGCCAATGGTGTTCAGGAAATACGAGGAATCAGAGCGCGTGGGATTCTGGCCCTGGACTAGCTAGCTCATTCCGATGGGGCGGAACCAGCTGCAGCTTCCTGGTCTGACGCCCTGCTGCTGGCTCTGAGCCTGGCTGTGTGGAAGGAGGCTTGTGGCTTGTGCCCTCGCAGAGCAACCTGCTGATCGTGAACCAAGCCAAGACTCCTCCACTGTGTGCACCTGGCCCTGCCTGGCCACCTTGGGAGCCCTGTCCCTCCTGCCCCTCCCCTTTGCCTTCTCTTCCAAGAATCCGGCATTGCACCCTTCACCAGCACCCAACTTTGTCTTTGTCTTTCTTCTGGCTCCTTCTCCTTTGTCTGCAGCGCCCCAACTACAGCATGCTTGGCTGAAGCAACCATGAAAACCCACAGGTGCTCAAGGCAGGAACAGGAAGTCAGTCACCCATCGGCCAGTCCGGGTCCTTCCCCACTCCACGGGCCTCTCTGGGGCCACCTTTTCTCTCCCCTGTTCCCAGTAGCCTTGAGTGGTTTCCACTCCCGCCCTCCCAGTCACATGTCACCCCTGAAATCATTTCTGCCCCACGGCATCACTGGAAGCACCCTGCACCGGGTCCCTTGGCAGCTCAGTTCCTCTGCCCCATTGCCTGCCAGCTTCCCAGGGAGCTCTCAGCCCCTTGGCTTCCCTGTCTCCCATTCTTTCCCCTCCGCCTCCTTGCCTGGCATCCCTTCCTCTGCCCTGTCCTGGGCCTGCTTCCCCTCCAGGGCTCTCCTCCCGCATCTCCTCCATCCCAGGGCTTTGGCCCCATGCTGATGATCCCCAAATCTAAACCTTCATCCACCTCTCCAGAGCTGAGACCCCCACTCCAGCCAGCACCCCCTAGACCTGTTGCTGCCATGCAGAGCCATGTACGGGGACACTTGGGCAGAGTGAGTGCCTGACCAGAGTTGTCATTTTGACTTCCCAACCACACCTTCCAGCCCTCTGGAGTGGTTCAGCATCCCCAAGATCATCATCCCCGTGGGTCAGGGACAAGCTGAGCTCAGGAAAGGAAGCCACAGACCCTGAAGCATCAGCTAGGAGTGGCTGGCTCCAAAGCTAGCACTTTGACCCGCAGTGCTCAAGGGTGAGGCTCTCACAGCCAGAATACGTGCTCTTGGGATGTTACCCTAGGCACTTGGGCAAGCTTTCTCTCCTTTCCCTGCCCACGAGTTCACCAAAGCAGTGGTCCCTCTGCTCACTATCCACATCCTTAAACTCAGTCCCTGCACCAGGCCAGGACACAGGGTCAGGGATGGCAGGTGTCCATGGGCAGCTCACAGCGTGAGAGGACAGTTCACACCTCAGCATTTTACATTCGCAGCCAAGTAAGTGCTTCATACCTGGTAGCTGGTCCTTCCTAAGACTTGCCCAGTTTACCTTTTAACCTCTCTGAAGTTGGGACACATCTTCCAACCACACTGCGGCTGAAGGGCACTGTCTATGTGGCCCTCCATCCACGGTACTTTCTATGTGGTGACCTATGTTATGGTACCTCATTGGTCTCATAGCAAGAGCTGAGCCAGATGTCAATACCCCCATCTTACAGCTCAAGAAACTGGGGTTCTAAGAATGTGTCACTGACGGCTACAGCACCAGAAAGGGGCAGAACAGGACCCGAGCCCAGGTTCCCTGGCTTCCCAGCCATGGGGCCTTCTGAGCATGGCACATCAGTGTAGACCGTTCCAGCTACTGGCCATGGATGGCCCAGTCTCCACCTGGGTTGCTCAGAACTGGATGGGTCCCCCTGTTGCTCACCTGAACCTTAGGACTCAGGGGCAGTGTCAGGGGTGCAGACAGGCACTGCCAGGAGGAAGGGGCCCCCCAGTGACAGCAGCCTGGGTCCTTCCCCCTCCAGTACTTCGTCTTCGACTTCCACGTCTCTCCTGACGTCATGTTCGACAAAATCATCAAGATCTCGGTGAGTGCAGGGCAGCCCTGGCAGGCAGGGCCACTAACTTAAGCTGTCCCTCCCTACAAGCTTGTGTGGTGCCCCCCCACTGGCCAGCTGGGTGAATCATGAAAAGGCAGCCCTATCCTGGTCACCCAGGAGCGCAAAGGGATGCACAGGCTGGATTCTAGCCCTTTAACCCAGTGCCTCTGTATAGTGTACACCTACTCACCCATGCATGGCAGCCAGCAAAAAACAAGCGTGACCAAGAGAGGCGGATCCTCAGCCTCCGTGAAGCCACCCCTACCCTGCCAAACACCCTTCTGCTTCACCATGAAGCTTGGGTCCCCAGAAAGACCAAGGTGGTGCTGCCATCAGTGGGTTCCCAGCCATGGAAGGCCTCACCCATGCCTGGGCTGACTGGTGGCTGCTGGTTCTGCCCGGAAGGTGATTCACTCCAAGAACCTGCTGCGCAGCGGCACCCTGGTGGGGTCCTTCAAAATGGATGTGGGGACCGTGTACTCCCAGCCCGGTGAGTAACCCTGCACAGCCCAAGCAGCCATGGTGCATGAGGCTCAGGAAGTGGGGTGCCCACGGTCCTTCCCACTGTGGCAGTGCCTGGCTCAGCCTGGCGAGGACACAGGCACCGTCTGATGACTTTTGGCACTCAGCCATCTGGCATGCGGAGAAGCAGTGCTCAGTCTGGACCCAGGCGCAGGAGCAGTGTGTGCCCATCTGGCAGGAGTCGCTCCTTGCAGGGCAGTAACTCCCTGCAGAGGTGGGGCGGGGGGCTCTACGCAGAAAGACTGCTCGCTGTTCGAGGCAGACTACTGTGTCACCCACGGCGTGTCCTATGGGTACTGTGACAAGGCTGCCCTCAGCCTGGGCTGCCACCCACTGAGCAGAAAGGACCCCTGCCCTACTCCTAGGGCCCCCCTTGTCCCCCTTTTCAGTTGAGGGGCTGAGTCCAGAGGTGCAGAGAGGCAGGGGGCATCAGGCTATGTGCTTCAGTGCTCCACCAAGTGACACTGCCCAATCCAAATGTGGGGGTGACAGTCAATGGCACCTTTGATGTAGCAATATCTGAGGGACACTAGGCTCTAAAAATGCTTTTTGTAAGGGACCCAGGCCACTGGAGGAGCAGCCATGTGAGACCGTGGCTGATTTGCCCAGTCTGTGGGTACCCATGAGTCAACACCATGTGAAGTTGAGTGCAATCCTCAAGACCATACACATAGAAACCCAAAATCTTAGACCACGTAAGCTGCATGAGGCCTTAAAAACAGCTGTCCAAGCTCTACTAAGATGGAGTGGCCCAGGGTGATGAAGGGATTTGTCCATAGCCTGGGCATAGAACCTGGGTCCCCGGATACCCGGCCAGTGCCTTTTCCACTGCCCCACATGGATCAGGGGCCTCAGGGGAGGGCAGCCCTACTGACCGTCCAGTGCTGTTGGGAGCAAAGAAAGTCAGTCTGCTGCTCTGCCTGCTCCCTGCCCCCACTGGCACGCACAGCTGTAGGCCACTGGTTCTGAAAATCCCTGGCATCCCTAAGGGTGACCCCCTCTCAGACCCAGCAAGGCTCCTGGTGCCGTCTTCAGGCCTAGGTCTGGAGGACACTGTGCAGAGCTCAGTGTGCATCTCTGGGCTTCTGGGTGGTCGTGTCCTGGTCAGGAAAGTGCTTCCTGTGGAGCAGCAGCCAGTACCAGGCCCTGGACAAACAAGCTGTCACAGCGAGTCTAGCCCTCCCAATCCCGCACAGGCATCACTATTCCCATTTCACACTAAGGAACCCGAGGCTCACAATGCTCACACAGCTGGTCTGGAGCTGCAGTCCAGGTCTGGAGTAAGTGGCAGAGCCCAACTCTGTGTGGGCCCTGTCCAGGCCCTCCGCTGGGGTAACACACACCCAGAAGGGCAGCTCCTCCTGCCAAATCTGCCCATGAGCCTGGTGCTCTCCCAGGGAGTCACAGAGTCCCTCCCTTCAGGGGAGGGACCAGTGTCTTCACTCTGCCCATCTGCAGCTTGGCCTGGCATTGTTTGTTTGGTACTGGGGATTGAACTCTGGTCCTTGCACTTGCACAGCAGGTGGTGAAACCACTGAGCTAAATCCCTGGCCCAGGCCTGGCCTTCTTGATGAGCCCTTGGTTCCTAAGCAGCCCAGGGAGGTGTTGGGCAGATGCTCCGGGGGTCACAGGACTCCTGGGTACTGCTGGGAAGCACTGGGTGGTGTCAGGACCTGGTGGAACTGGAAGAGCTTCCCAGGGGAGCGGGAAACTGCTGCTCTCTGCTGAGGGAGGATGAGCTCGCCAGGTCACAGAGGAGGCCTGGGCAGCTTCCCCACCCAGCCAGCCCCACCTGGCAGGTGTCAGCAGCAGGCTGGAGGCAGAGTGGAAGGCACAGAGCTGGGGCCTTATGCACCTCACATCCCCCGCCTGAGCGCACGCAGTGGCGGGCCAGGAAGAGGCTTGGAGGTCATCAGTCCGTTATTACCTGACACAGGGACCCCACCGCAGCGCTGCTGGTAGTCACCCAGCGCCTCTGCTTAGACTGCCCAGCAGTGGATGCTCCCCACCTCTACTCTAGATGTCTGCACTTGGTCTATGTCAGAGCGAAGTCTGTCACCCATAACCTTCACCTGTGTTTACAGGTCTGCCTTTCAGGATGAAAAAAAAAAATCTCTTTTCAAATAACTTTTAAGTTTGAAGACAAATTTCATGTCAGTCCTGATCTTATGCAAAACTTTCCCAATTCATCTACACATCAGCCCATCCACCCCTCTGTCCACATGTCGGTGGATCCCGCTGTCCATGTATCCATCCACCTTCTACGCCTCTGTCCACTCAGAAAGCCAGGGAGCCCCGCCCTGCCCTGGGTCCCTCTCCCCCGGCCCAAGCCATTTAGCTGCCTGTTCATCTCCGTCCCACACATGTCTGCACGGGCAAGGCCCCAGCTGGGGATCTAGGACATGGCCCCTTCTCCTGCACCCCACACCCAACACCCACAGAAAACTGCAGGAAGAAGGTTCACGGGCAGAGCTCTTCCTCTGCTTCCCTCCACCTGCACACTAGATGTAGAAGCGACTCAGCCTGTCCTTTCCTCCAGCGACACAGGCTCCTGGGGACACTGGGCTGAGACTGCCAGTTCGGATTTTAGGAAGCCATCAGTTGAGACACAGAGATAAACCATACAAAGGTGATCACAGTGAGATCGAAGCAGGGTACATAGGTCCCCGAGAGCGCCAAAGAGGCCAGGCGCATGTCTTCTGAGAAAGTCAGGGAAGAGGACAGCCTTGGTCACAGCGAGCAGAAGTTTGCAGCTGGACAAGGAGGGGAGAGCAGGCAGGGCCCTTCCAGGCTCACAGGGCGGCAGATGCAGCCTGCAGGTGGTCAGTGGCGGGCTCAGAGGCGGGTGAGCACTCTGCCCTCCTCTCTCTCCCTGGTCGGATGCAGGCAGAGCTGTGGCCCAGGTCTCAGAGATCTGACAGCCTGGACTGCAGGGGCCAAGAAGGTGCTCGGCCCATGCCTGTGACAGCAGCCTGTGTCCTGCTCCCCTTCTTACTGAGGGCCCTCGGGGGAAGAGGTCAACATTGCCCACTCCCCAGGGCCTGGGCACAGGGTCCAACGGTCACCACCAGCAGCCCCTAGGCCTGTGAGCCCAGCCAGCCTGCAGCCTGCCCTGGAGGCAAGGACCGCAGGGCTGGGGACACTGGGTGCAGCACCCCCTCATGCCACAGAGCACCAGTTCCATCACAAGTGGGCCATCCTGTCCGACCCCGACGACATCTCCGCCGGGCTGAAAGGCTACGTGAAGTGTGACATCGCCGTGGTGGCCAAGGGAGACAACATCAAGACACCGCACAAGGCCAACGAGACAGATGAAGAGGACATTGAGGGGTGAGGCCCCATCTTACCCCAGCCCTGGAGCCCTGCAGGCCCACAGAACCCGCTGTCCTGGGCAGGGCGGTGCCAGGGGTTGCTGGAGGATGGTTAAAAGCGACAGAGCTGTCAGGTGTGGTGGCGCATGCCTGTGATCCCAGCTACTTGGGAGGCTGAGGCAGAATGATCTCCAGTGCAAGGCCCGAGAAACCTAGAGATTCAATCTCAAAATTCAAAGGGCTTGGGATGTAGCTCAGTAGTAGAGCACTTGTCTAGCATGTTGTGACATCCTAGATTCCATCCCCAGTATCACAAAAAAATTTAAAATAAATAAATAAACATATATAGATAGATAGATAGATTGGTATTACACTACACAAAGTATTCATATATTATAACCTATTTGAGCCTGTGCACTGTTTCCTTGGAAGCTGGATAGTACGATTTCCCACCTTAACAGTGCAGAACCCAAAGCGCAGGTAGATGGAGATTTTCCGGGCACCCGCAGTGAGCAGGCACCTTCAGCTCCAGGGTCTTTAATCCCAGTCTGGGCCATCTCAGGCTTCTGTCACAGACCGTGCCAGGCACGCCCCAGGCAATGCAGATGCTAGGGTCCAACTCGAGGGCCCGGACCTGGCCAGACGGCCCTGCCTGGATGTGCCCGCAGGAACTTGCTGCTCCCTGACGGGGTACCCGCGGAACGCCAGTGGGCCCGCTTCTACGTGAAAATTTATCGCGCGGAGGGGCTGCCCAGGATGAACACAAGCCTCATGGCCAACGTGAAGAAGGCTTTCATCGGCGAAAATAAGGACCTCGTTGACCCCTACGTGCAAGTCTTCTTTGCGGGCCAGAAGGTACAAGGGTGTAAGATGCAGGAGGCTGAGCCGGTAGTGACAGGGGTGCGAACCTGGGGCAAATAGGAAGCAAAATGGGAGGCTTCCGGCTGAGGCTGGGAGGGTAAGACCAGGCTGGGAATCATCTCAGCCACCAACAGGGCTAGGAGAATCCTCCCTGCAGGCCTCGTGAGCTGAGCAGAGTTGGGGGGGGGGGATGGAGACAACTCTGCGCATGCGCATGGACCCTGACTCTGGCCGACTCCGGCAGGGCAAGACTTCGGTGCAGAAAAACAGCTACGAGCCCCTCTGGAATGAGCAGGTTGTCTTCACAGACCTGTTCCCGCCGCTCTGCAAACGCATGAAGGTGCAGATCCGGGACTGTGACAAGGTCAATGACGTGGCCATCGGCACTCACTTCATCGATCTGCGCAAGATTTCCAATGATGGAGACAAAGGTCAGCAGAAGGATCTCGGAGGCTGGGCGGCGGGGATGGGGAGGAGGAGTAACGGCCACCCTCGAAACACACCACCACCACCAGCATCCCAGACCTCAGCCGGACAGGGCCTTGTCTGCCCCCCCCCCCCCCCCGCAGAGAAAGGGGACTCGGAGCATGTCGGAGCATGAAAGAGCAGCTTTCATGGTCAGAGAGGCGCAGACCCTCAGGGATTTGACAGCTGTGTGTCCTTTGTACCTGTTTTCCTGCCTGTAAAATGAAAATAAGAACCACTATATAATACCTGCAACACTGGTACACACATAAGCACAGTACATCTGCTCTAAGTATGTAGTTACTGTATCTGCAACAGTACCTTGTAATGGCAGGGATGCCTGCCTGGGTGCCTAGGCACCGTGCTGGGCATAGGACCCAGAGTGAGAGAAGAGCCATCAGCTCAGCACGCAGGAGGTGGAAGCCAGGAAGCCCACAGCCGAACGAGCCTAGCTGTGGCTGGGTTCCCCCTCCCTCTCCCATTTCGCAGGCTTCCTGCCCACGCTGGGCCCGGCCTGGGTGAACATGTACGGCTCCACACGCAACTACACACTGCTGGATGAGCACCAGGACCTGAATGAGGGCCTGGGGGAGGGGGTGTCCTTCCGCGCCCGCCTCATGCTGGGCCTGGCGGTGGAGATCCTGGACACCTCCAACCCTGAGCTCACCAGCTCCACAGAGGTGCAGGTGGAGCAGGCCACCCCTGTCTCAGAGGTGAGGCATGTGCCACATGGCAGCCCAAGTCTCAGATGTCCACTGCTGCCCGGTCCGCCTCAGGGGGTCGGGCCCCAGCATGAAGCCTCCCCCAGGGAGCAGAGGCACTCATTTGGCCCCTCAGCAGGGCCTCTCCCCTTGTCCTCTGCCTGCCTGTGCTCTTCCCTGAGACTCCATGATAGCTGCCCACTCCCAAGATGGCGCCTCACCCGGCCCCTCTTCCCAGCCATGGTTGTCCCTGTGGGTACAGAGCCAGCCCTTCTTTCCAAGGACAATCAGGCTGAGGGCTTCAGGGTCTAGGCTGCCTAGCTCTGAAGCTCGGTAGGGTGCCCCCACTCAGCCCAAGAGGCAGCCTGTGAGACGTTATAAGGAGGCCTGGCCCAGGCGCACTGCCCCGCTGAAGCTTAAGCATGGCTTGAACCACCTCTCCACAGAGCTGCACAGGGAGAGTGGAAGAATTCTTTCTATTTGGAGCCTTTCTGGAAGCCTCAATGATCGACCGGAAGAATGGAGACAAACCAATTACCTTTGAGGTGACCATAGGTGAGCGCTGGGCTCACAAAGGGAGGGTAGCCAGGCCTTGGGAATGCTGCTGGTGGCTGTTCAACCTGCACCCCTGCCTCTGGGGACTGGACAGTGCTGACCTTCCTTACCCTGAGCGTCCCCATGCATATATGCAGCACCTTTGTGTCCGCACGAACATGTACTTACTCTCAGCGAGACCAACCTTCGCCCCACCAGAGGGCTGGGCTGTGTTTGGGACATGGGGAGAGAAGAAGAGACTTAGGGGGGCTGGAGAGGAGACAGAGGGAACCCAGCCTTCGTCCTGGGCTGGGCCTTCTGCTCAGAGATCTGACAGGGGTGGGGCACACGGGAACAGGAACCTTTCTCTGGCTGGGGCTCTGTCCTGTCTTCCCCATGCCCGGCTTTGCCTCTTCCTCACCAACACCTGGATGAGGCAGGTGGGCCCGCGGGAAAAGGACTCCTGGCCCTCGGATGCCCCCTGCTTTGTCCAGGCAACTATGGGAATGAAGTTGATGGCCTGTCAGGACCCCAGAGGCCTCGGCCCCGGAAAGAGCCCGGGGACGAGGAGGAAGTAGACCTGATCCAGAACTCGAGTGATGACGAGGGTGATGATGGCGGGGATCTGGCCTCGGTGTCCTCCACCCCACCCGTGCGCCCCCAGATCACCGACAGGTGGGCCCTGGCCCTGCTTTCGCCCTCCCATGGCCTGGCCCCCTCACAGCCCTGGGCCCTGACCTCAGTTGCTCTTCCCCTGCCTCCACCCAGGAACTACTTCCACCTGCCCTACCTGGAGTGCAAGCCCTGCATCTACATCAAGAGCTGGTGGGCGGACCAGCGCCGCCGCCTCTACAATGCCAACATCATGGACCACATCGCAGACAAGCTGGTCAGCGGGGTGGACGGGCTGGGCCCCTGGGAAGGGGTGTGTCTGCCATCCCCCTCCCATCCTGAGGTCTGTTGCGGGGCGGGGCAGGGCTGCAGGAAGGTGTGGTTCCAGGGCTCCCCAAGTCTGAAGATCCTGGCCCCTCTGAGCCCCAGAGTTCCCTGGAGGCCACTGGCCTGGCCTCTGTCCCTGGTGGCCATCAGGCCCTCTCCAACCCCGAGTCCTACTCAGCCCACTGGTCAACAACCAGAGGTGACTTCTCCTCCAGGGATGGAAGACTTGCACATGGCAAGGTCTCCAGGTTCTACAGAGGAACGTGGGGCGTCACTTGCTCCTTGTGATGAAGGAGTAGGTTCCAGGTCACTAGGTCCCTCTGGTTTGTAGGAGGAAGGCCTGAACGACGTACAGGAGATGATCAAAACGGAGAAGTCCTACCCCGAGCGCCGCCTGCGTGGGGTGCTGGAGGAGCTCAGCAGCGGCTGCCAGTGAGCCGTGGGTGATGGCCAAGCAGGAGGCTGGGGGACGGAGCTGAGGGGCCCCAGGCCAGGGCCGGGCAGAGGGCCGGGTGCCTGTGGGCTGAGCCTGGCTCCCCCTCCGCAGCCGCTTCCTCTCCCTCGCGGACAAGGACCAGGGCCACTCGTATCGCACCAAGCTGGATCGAGAACGCCTCAAATCATGCATGAGGGAGCTGGTGAGGCCGCAGCGGGACCCCGGGGCTCCGGGAAGGGTCTGGTGGTGAAAAGGGGCCATCTGCCCCCGAGGTCACAACCAAGTGGTCCCCAGCAGCTGAGCGCCCCTCGCACGCCCCCCACAGGAGAGCATGGGGCAGCAGGCCAAGAGCCTGCGCGCTCAGGTGAAGCGGCACACGGTGCGCGACAAGCTGAGGCAGTGCCAGAACTTCCTGCAGAAGCTGCGCTTCCTGGCAGATGAGGTGTGTGGCCTGCTGGGTCAGCGCGCATAGCGAGGGCTGCCGGCCCCTGGGAGGACCCTGCTCCAGGGGCCTTGGGGGACAGGGCTGAACAAGCTTGGGGGGCGGGGAGGAGGGAGGACCCGGGCTGGGGTCCCTCCCTGCAGGCCCTACCTCTCCTCCGGCTCCAGGCTGGGCCCCAGGGGTCCCGCAGGCTCCGGGGGCGCTGAGCCACGGCCCCGCCCCTTCCCCAGCCCCAGCACAGCATCCCCGACGTCTTCATCTGGATGATGAGCAACAACAAGCGCGCAGCCTACGCCCGCGTGCCCTCCAGAGACCTGCTCTTCTCCACCGTGGAGGAGGAGCTGGGCAAGGACTGCGCCAAGGTCAAGACGCTGTTCCTCAAGGTGCCCCGGGAGCTGCGCGGGGCGCTGGGGACGCCCCGGGCTGGGCAGGCCTGCGCTGAGGGGTGGGGCCCTCATCCAGCCCAGCCCGGGGGGGGGGGTGCTGGGAAGGGGCAGGCAAGGCTCTGAGCAGCCCTGCCCACCGGGCCGTCCCTGCTCCACCCCCGGGGACCCAGGAAGCTGTCAGGCTCTGGGTGACCAGAGCCTGTCCCCAGCTGCCGGGGAAGCGGGGCTTTGGCGCAGCGGGCTGGACGGTGCAGGCCAAGCTGGAGCTCTACCTGTGGCTGGGCCTCAGCAAGCAGCGGAAGGACTTCCTGTGTGGCCTGCCCTGCGGCTTCGAGGAGGTCAAGGCGGCCAGGGGCCTGGGCCTGCACTCCTTCCCACCCCTCAGCCTGGTGTACACTAGTGAGTGAGGCTCCCTCGGCCTGAGCCAGCCCGCTCCCAGCCTCTCAGGGAGGGCCACAGGACTGCCGCTCCTGTCCTCAGCCTGCTCTTCCCCTCAGAAAAGCAGGCGTTCCAGCTCCGAGCCCACATGTACCAGGCCCGAAGCCTCTTTGCCGCAGACAGCAGCGGGCTCTCTGACCCCTTTGCCCGAGTCTTCTTCATCAACCAGAGCCAGTGCACAGAGGTGAGGGCTCCAGGGTACTGACTGGGCTCTGAGTCTATGGGCCCTGTTTGTCTCCCAGTGCCCCAGCTCAGTAGAGGGGATCCTGGCAGGTTGCTGCAGGCCCAGGCCACGCTGGTGAGAGCCACTTTGATGGGCACTCTATCGCAAGGCAGGAAAGACAGAAGATTTTGGCAGGGTGTTAGAAACAGACCTCATGTTAGCCTTGACTTCAGGATTTTTCAAAAAGTCAGGGGGGCTGGGGATTTAGCTCAGTGGTTTCGCTGCCTGCTGCTCAAACAAAAGGACCCGAGTTTGATCTCCGGCACCAAAAAAAAAAAAAAAAGTCAGGGAACTTGGCACCTTGCCCCTTGTTCCGTGGAGCCCCTGACTGGGAGTGATGGCCTGCCCACCCACCACCACCTGTTCCTCTTCTGCACGCCATGCTACAGGTGTTGAACGAGACACTGTGTCCCACTTGGGACCAGATGCTGGTGTTTGACAACCTGGAATTGTATGGTGAAGCTCATGAGTTGCGGGAGGACCCTCCCATCACTGTCATCGAAATCTACGATCAGGACAGCATGGTGTGGATGCACAGTGCCCCCCACCCCCGTCCCCTGCATGCCACCTGCTCGGAAGCCATGCTGGCCACCCTTCCCACACCATGGGCCTGGGATCCCAGGGGTCAGGCCAGGGCACCAACAGACGGAGGCCCCCACACCCATCACAGTCCCAGTTTTCCATGAGGGGTTCGGGAGTGAGAGTGAAAGGTTGGGGTAACCCCTGAGAGCTGAGGAGCCATTGACTCTTCTGACAAACCACCTCGGGTGTTGAGGGGGCCGAGAGAGCTCTAGCCTCATTTTGAGTCCTGAATCCTTCACTTCCTGGTCTTGAACAAGCCTTGAACAGCACCTCAGACTTGATTTCCCCATCTGTGAAGTGGGGTGATCACACCTGCCCCTTGGAACATCTGGCAGGCTGTGGGAAGGACCAGATGAGATCACAGTGTGCAGGTGTTGGTAGGCAGCCTGAGAGGCCACCTGGGCTGTTTGTTATGCCAGGGCAAAGCCGACTTCATGGGCCGGACCTTCGCCAAGCCCCTGGTAAAGATGGCAGATGAGGCATACTGCCCGCCCCGCTTCCCGCCCCAGCTCGAGTACTACCAGATCTACCGCGGCAACGCCACAGCTGGAGACCTGCTGGCTGCCTTTGAGCTCCTGCAGGTGGGCACAGGGAAGAGGGCTCGTGCGTGGGCCCCTCTCCTCCCCATGCTGCTATAGGGCCGGGGCCAAAGCTCCGGGCAAGTTTCTCCGGTCCTCATTTGGCTTCCGTCTTCCCTGATCTGGTGACAAACATGGCTCCCCAGTTGTGTGACCTGTGACCCCTGCTCCCCAGATTGGGCCAGCAGGGAAGGCTGACCTGCCCCCCATCAATGCCCCAGTGGACACGGACCGGGGGCCCATCATGCCTGTGCCTGTGGGCATCCGGCCTGTGCTCAGCAAGTACCGGGTGGAGGTGTGTGTGCATCCCGTGCAGCCCTTTCTGTCCCTGCCTGGGTCCCCACACCAGCCTCCTCTCTACCAAGAGCCACATGCACTCCTCCGACCTCCCCAACCCCCACGGCCCACTCTACTTCCAGATGAGGAGACTGAGGGACCAAGAGGGGAAATGGCTTGCCCAAGTCACCCCGGAGCTCAGAGCAGAGCCGGGTTCCCAGCCAGGCTGCTGCTTGTCCCTGTGTGAAGGTCACAGCGCCGTGTCCAGAACCATCCTCAGTCCTGTCCGCTGCTGCCTTCTGTCCCCTACCACCCAAGTCCTCAGGGGGTCCAGCCCACCCACCGCCACTCCCCGCCTGAGTGGCACCCCTGCCCCCCACCTCTGCCAGGTGCTGTTCTGGGGCCTGCGGGACCTGAAGCGGGTGAACCTGGCCCAGGTGGACCGGCCTCGGGTAGACATCGAGTGTGCAGGGAAGGGGGTGCAGTCATCCCTGATCCACAACTACAAGAAGAACCCCAACTTCAACACCCTGGTCAAGTGGTTTGAAGTGGTGAGCACAGGCTCAGGCAGAGCTGGGTGAGAGGCCAGGTTCCTCTGACCTCCCATGAGGCTCAGGCTCCATGTCACCAACACCCCAGGACCTCCCCGAGAACGAGCTGCTGCACCCGCCCCTGAACATCCGTGTGGTGGACTGCCGGGCCTTCGGCCGATACACCCTGGTGGGCTCGCATGCCGTCAGCTCCCTGCGCCGCTTCATCTACCGGCCGCCCGAGCACACAGCCCCCAAGTGGAACACCACGGGTACGGCCGCCCAGAACCCACACCAGGCTCCACCCAGCTCCCCACCCAGTGCAGCCAGCCCCGAGCTCCTCCTGGGGGCATCCTGTGGAGGCAGGCCCATCCTGGGGGCCGAGGCAGGTGGCCTCACTCTGGAGCTAGAGAGGCCGCGGCTGGAAAGGCTGGGGGCGATGGAGCAGCCCCAAGCCTTTCCCCGCCTCCTCACACGCTGCCCTCTGCTCCACTGCTGGCCCCACGATGGCTCATCCTCAAGCCCGTCTCCCTCCTTATACCCATCTTTACTCCCTTCTCCTTGGAAAACCCCGGAATTGGCTTTAGGCCCCGCTCTGCCCTGCCACCCTGACTCACCACTGTTACTCCTGCTCGTCCTCGCTCTGTCCTCCTGTCTGTCTCTCTATCCAGTCAGGCTTCTTTGGGGCAGCTCTATGCTGTGCAATGGGGGTCTTTTCTCTCACCCCCCAGGGGAGGTCGTGGTGAGCATGGAGCCAGAGGTGCCTGTCAGGAAACTGGAGACCATGGTGAAGCTGGACGCGGTAAGGCGAAGGGTCAGCCCCAAGCAGGCCAGCAAGCAGGGCCGATCCACCCAAGAGAACAGCACCAAGTCAATTCCCTTCCAGCAAAGCAGACTGCACCTCATACTTGCCTGGCATGTGTGTGTACATGTGTGTGCATGCGCATGCATAGGTAGACAGAGACAGTCTGCAGTCACTTTTACTCCAGCAAATGATGCCCTAGGATGGACTGCTTGGGAGAGGACCAGGTCCTGTCCCTGATTTTCCAGCCCTGCCCTTCCCGAGTGACACCCCACAGGCTGGGGTGAAGGATTTCCGTGTTCCTCTAGGCGCTTTACTCCTCTGGGCATTAGGTCTAGGGCTGCTTATCTGCCAGAGGGAGACCTGTAGGGAGGACAGGATGGGGCTGTCCTGAAACAGGTCCCCTGAGGTGCCGTCTGCTGAGGGTTGGAAGGGGGCTCCCTGTGACCCCCAGAGGGACCGCCCTGCAGCCACAGTTAGCACTGGCCATGTCTCTCAGGAAAGCGGAGCAGAGGCCTGGTGCCACAGCCCTGGGAGGCACTGCCAGCAAGGCTCACTGCTCAGCTGTATCAGGAGACTCTGAGTCCCCCTTGGCCTAAGCCACTGCCTGACCAGCATTTTGTGCCATCAGGAGCCTAAGACAGAGGATGGCAATGGCCTGAGCTACCTTGTCTCACAGACCTGCTAATGTGTGGCAGTCAGGACGTGTCCCTTTCCACTACTCAGCTATGTGGGCACTGGCTTGCCTGTCACGGAGCAGCCCTGGTTAGGGAGAGCAGCGTGGAGGCTGACCGGCCGTATGCCACATCTGCTCATGGGACTCACCACAGGACTTAAAATATGCCACACCCAGGACCCTGCTGTGTCTCAGTGGTGCCTGAACCGGTCATTCGTTGAGGTGCCCCGGATGACTGTAACTGCAGCCAGCCAGGGCGGAGACCCACGGCCCCAGAGCCTGAGGGAACATCAGAAGCGTCCTTACAGCGGGCCCTGGCAGACTCAGGGGCAGCATGCTCTCGCTAGTGCAAAGTTGGCCTTGCAGTGGTGGGGCTCATGGCACCCAGCAAAGCTCCATCCCTGCATGCGCCGTCTCGGCTGCCATCCATTCTCCTCCTCCACGCTCCTCGGGCTGGGCTGGCCCTTTGGCTCCCATGGGCTGACCCTGTGCTATCTCCTTGGTTCCCCTCTGCAGACTTCTGATGCTGTTGTCACGGTGGATGTGGTGAGTGTGGGGCTCTTCCAGGGCCCTGGGGTGAGAGCACCTTAAGCGGGCATCGGGTATCGTGCCAGAGGGCCTAACTGCAGGGGCTGGGCGTCCTTTGCCCCTGGCCGCCACTCCTGCCTTGCCTAGTGGCTCACGTTGGCAGGAGATGGCCTTCACAGGGCCTGGCATCCTTCTCTCCAAAACAAACCCCTGGCCCTTGGACATGGGTGGCCCCACAGAGCAACACAGAGCCCAGGGTTTTCCCAGACGTCCAGAGTGGGTGGGGGTCCTCAGGATCTCCTAGGGTTCGGGGAAAGGGTCGGGAGCAAGGAGTCTGCAGGCCTGTAGAGGATTGGCTAACCCTCAGGCCGAGGAGGAGAAGGAGAAAAGGAAGAAGAAAAAGGGCAGCGCAGAAGAGCCCGAGGAGGAGGAGCCGGATGAGAGCATGCTGGACTGGTGGTCCAAGTACTTCGCCTCCATCGACACCATGAAGGAGGTGAGGCCAGGGCGTGGCTGGAGGAGGGGACACGGAGGAGGGGACACCAGCTGCCTGCTCGCTCTCTGGCTCCCCTCCCACTGCCCCCAGAGCTGCTCCTCTTGTCCTCACTGTTTCTTTCACGATCACGTCTGGAGTCTGTGCCAGAAGCCAGGCACCTCCGCAGGCGGCGCTGTGTGAGCCCAAAGACCTTGCCCTCCCTCGGAGCCCCCATTACTGGGCGGAATGGACATGTGCACAGGTACCTAGGGGCCATGTAACAATAAAGGCAAACTAAGGCCTTTAGCAGGGAACTCCTCTCATCTTTTGACAGCAACTTCGCCAACAAGAGACCTTGGGAGCTGACTTGGAAGAGAAGGAAGAGGCGGACAACACAGAAGGTGAGCCCTGCCCTGCGCTCTCAGCCTGCCTCTCCCCTGCTGCTCCCTGCCCCCTGCCACAGCCTTCACAGCTGCAAGGCCTGGGGCAGACAGCGCGAGAGTCCTGGGGAGCTGAGGTGCAGGCTAAGGCCCGTATCTAGGGTGGTTTGTACTCTGACCAGCTCAGCAGCCACAGCGATGGACCTACATTGAAAGCCACAGGGTATCAGAACTGGCAGGGCCCTCGCAGCTCATCCTGCCCAGCTGTTTCCAGATCTTCTCCCATGGAACTGTGTTAGTGGCCATTCTGGGGAGAAGAGGGAGTTCTATGTCAGATCAGTTCAGTGAATGCTGGTCTACATGTGTCCCTTCGTTGCAGGACTTCTCAGAGCTTTTAGTGTGCACATCAGTATAAATCTCTTTAGAAATCTTTCTGGAAAATGCTATATAAACTATTTCCCCAGCGTACTCCACCACAGTACCTCTTCTAAAACATGCCAACAGCACCTCTGCCTGGCCTTCTGCTGGAGGCAGTGTGGAAAATGCTACCAGAGAGCAGCTCGTTAATGTGGACAGACAACACGCAGCTAGAGGGGGAAGTGAGCGGCCACAGGGCTGCTTGGCAACAGCCATCTGCTCCAGGCCTGGCCTCTTCCCTACCTACTGCACGCTCCCAGGCCCAAGTGTTGTCTGCATTTGGCAGTCTGTGCCGTGACACTCGAGAAGGGAAACAGCAAAGTTCATGCGTGCCAAAGCTGGGTCTCCAACTCACGCCTTCCTGCTCTGGTCATTGCTGCCCACCTCCCGTGAAGCTGACTGGGGCCTCCTTGTCTGCTTTCATGCAGGCCTGAAGGGGCCGATGAAGGGCAAGGAGAAGGCAAGGGCAACAAAGGAGGAGAAGAAGAAACGAGCCCAGAGCCCAGGCCCTGGCCAGGGGTCCGAGGTCCCTGAGAAGAAGAAACCCAAGATTGATGAGCTAAAGGTGAGGGCCTGGGAGCAGACGCTGCTGGGGAGGGGCCGGCAGGCAGCAGAGGGCCAGGACAGCTGGCTGGCCCCGGGCTGACCTGCGTGGCTCAGGTGTACCCTAAGGAGCTGGAGTCCGAGTTTGACAACTTTGAGGACTGGCTGCACACGTTCAACCTGCTTCGGGGCAAGACCCAGGATGGCGAGGACTGCTCCACTGAGGAGGAGCGCACTGTGGGCCGGTTCAAGGTCGGGAGAAGCAAGCCCCGCCCGGGCCCACCTCCAGCTCTCTCCCCACCCCAACACTGCCCGGCCGCTCCCTCCAGAGCCTCGGGCCTCCCCTTGACCCAGCAGCTGGAGGGTTAAAGCCCCGCACAGCCGAGCCCAGACCTTCCCGTGCGGCTGTGGCGTGGAGACCCGTGGCAGCCTGTGCCCAGACAGGCCGCACCTGACGCACCGTGCCGCACCCCAGGGCTCTCTCTGCGTCTACAAAGTGCCTCTCCCAGAGGACATATCCCGGGAAGCCGGCTACGATCCCACCTTCGGCATGTTCCAGGGCATCCCGAGCAACGACTCCATCAATGTGCTGGTCCGAGTGTATGTGGTCCGGGTGAGGCTCCCTTTGCGTCCCCTCCAGGCCGGTCTCCCTGTCCTGCCCAAGAGGGACTGGAGCAGCTCCAAACTGGGTCCCAGGCTGGGAGGCCCCCAAGGAGTCATCTGGTCTGGAGAAGGAGGTCAAGGCCCAGAAAGGGGCAGCAGCTCATGTAGGGCCACACAGCAATCCCCTGACCTGGTTCCGGTCCAGTGCTCCTGCCCCGCCCTTTCACCACCACGGGAGCCTCCGGGAGAGGGCAGGGCCCCCCAGGGCCTGCTCAGCCCCAGGCCTCCTCGCCGCAGGCCACAGATCTACACCCTGCTGACATCAACGGCAAAGCTGACCCCTACATCGCCATCCGGCTAGGCAAGACCGACATCCGCGACAAGGAGAACTACATCTCCAAGCAGCTCAACCCGGTCTTTGGGAAGTAAGGCCTCCTGGTGGCCTCCCGCAGGCCCGACTTCCCGGCCAGGCCACTTCCGGCCCCACCCCCGCCTGAAAACCTAACTCCCGCCTGCCAGGTCCTTCGACATCCAGGCCTCCTTCCCCATGGAGTCCATGCTCACGGTGGCTGTGTACGACTGGGACCTGGTGGGCACGGACGACCTCATCGGGGAAACCAAGATCGACCTGGAGAACCGCTTCTACAGCAAACACCGCGCCACCTGCGGCGTGGCCCAGACCTACTCCACGTGCGAGGGGCGGGGCTCCGCGCTGGGGGCGGGGCGGGGCGGGGCGGGGCGGGGCCCCGGTGGGGGGGATGGGGGACGGAAGGGGGGATTGGCTGATGCCTCTCTGCACTGTGACCCTAAAAGGAGATTTAGAGGTGACAGTTTGGGGACGTGGGCCCATGGTTTCTGTCCTGGGCCAGGTCTCGGCCCCTACACACTGCCCACAGTTCAGGACACACGGAGGGGTGGCGGGGGATGGCAGGACAGGCAGAGTCCGCTTGGGGTCTGAGCCAGGCTGTATGACCCTGGCCAAGTCCCTTAGCCTCTGTTGTCGGTTTCCTCATGGGAATCTTCGGGGTCACGGGAGTGGTTGGGAGACACTGAGGGCAATGGTTCCACCGAGCCCGGGAGAACCCGCTCCACTGTGTGCTGCCTCCCGCAGACACGGCTACAATGTCTGGAGGGACCCCGCGAAGCCCAGCCAGATCCTCACGCGCCTCTGCAAAGTGGGCAAGGTGGACGGGCCCCACTTCGGGCCCCCCGGGAGAGTGAAGGTGGCCAACCGCGTCTTCACGGGGCCCTCGGAGATCGAGGACGAGAATGGTAAGGGCGCTGGCCGAGCCACCCGGGCCTCTGCAGGGACTCGGGCGAGGAGGGCCAAAGCTGCCTCGCGGCCTGGCGGGGCCTGCGCTTGGAGACCCTCTGCTCCTCACCCCAGCCAGCCTCTGCCCTTCACCCCTGCTTTGCCCCCTCTCTCCCCCTTCCTCCGCAGGGGGCATAGGGGTTGCCCCATTTTGCAAATGAGCAAACTGAGACTGAGTGAGTTCAGTGACTCGCTGAGGCATCGTGGCTTTAGAAGCCTGGCCCAGGTCCTTCCGGCTCCAAACACAGTACACACCACACTCCTTTCCCCATGAAGCGCTTCCAGTGGCGTAGAGGGCTCTCAGCTGGGCCGCTTGGGCCCACATCTTCCCTGGGGAAATGACGCAGGTGTCTCAGCTCAGCTTCCTTAACCAGGGAAGCCAAGGGCACAGGCCTCTCTGGGCCCTGAAGGACAGCCGAGACCTTCCTTGGCAAGCCACTCCTCCTCTGTACCTCAGTTTCCCCAGTGGTCAAATGAAGGTGGGCAGATAGGTGACGGCCCGGGGCTTTGTGTCTCTGAGTCCCTGACCCCAGCATAGGCCTCTTGCTTCCGGGGAATCCGCGTGCACTGCTGACCCACTGGCACCCCCAGGTCAGAGGAAGCCCACTGACGAGCACGTGGCCCTGTCTGCCCTGAGGCACTGGGAGGACATCCCCCGCGTGGGCTGCCGCCTGGTGCCAGAGCACGTTGAGACCCGGCCGCTGCTCAACCCTGACAAGCCAGGCATCGAGCAGGTGACACTTGCCCGGCTGGGATTCCTGGGTATATGGGATCACAGATTCGCAGCCTGGGCTCCACAGAGCCAGAAAGGGGGCTTCACACTATCCCTGGGGTCCCTGCTGCCCTCCCCAAACCCCGGCGGCATCTCCCCACAAGGCCGACTTGAGGGACAAGTGTCTCTGCTCTGAGAGTTACATCAGCCAGTGGAGACCTGGGCTGTCGCCCTCAGAAGCTGTGATTGGCTGTCGGTGACATCATAGAAATTTCTGGCATCCAAAGATGGAAATTGATGGCATGGGTCCTTGACAGAACATGGATCGGAAGGATGAGGAGAGCTGATCTTCTGGGACAGAGGGAGAAGTCCTGGGGACATGTCATACCCTTCTCCTCAGGGCCGCCTGGAGCTGTGGGTGGACATGTTTCCCATGGACATGCCGGCCCCCGGGACACCGCTGGACATCTCCCCCCGGAAGCCCAAGAAGTGAGCTGCCCGAGGCCAGCGCCGCTCCCCCCGCCCCCCCCAGCCCCCCAGCCCCCCAGCCTCGCCTTCCTATAGGGCGCAGGGGCCCAGATGGCCCTGCTCAGTCACCGGGCCGGGGTCTCAGGTGTGCCCGGGTCTCCTGGGGGAGAAACAGATGGACCTGTGAGTTTGGGGCCTGCCCTGGCGCGGGCCCCTGTGCAGAGGGGGTCCACCCTCATCTCTGCCTCACTGGGGGATGGGAGCCCCACCCCAGCACGAGGACGCACCCGCACGTAGGCACGCTCCTGCTCCCACACGTTCGCGCGCGCACACGCGTGCCTGCACGCGCACACTCACACTCACACAGGGCCGGCCCCGGAGGACCTTCTCTCATCCCGGCCTTAGGTTCTGCGGATTTTCTTAGGTGCCTGGGGGGACAGAGCCTGGAGGAGGGGGACTGGAAGGAGCTCCGTGTCGGGGGCCCAGTCGCAGCCTCCGCGGGTTGAGCCTCGCCGGGCCACTTTGTCTCCCTGGTTCCGTTTTCCCCTCCGCAGGGTGGCAGGACGGAGTCTCTGTCGGTCCTGTCTGACACCCTCCCACCCTGTGCCTGGACTCAGGGCCAGCTTCCTGGGCTCACGAAGCCATCCAGGACCCCTGCTCAGGGGATCCTATTCTTGTTTCATACCCTAGCACTGGCATCCTGAATTTCTTGATGATGTTTTAACCAAGGACCCTAATTTCCCTTCGTACTCCGGAGGAAATTGCCCAGCCCGCTCTGCCTGGAATAGCTGCTGTTCCTGGGCTTTCCACAAGGGGGCATCCCAACCCCACAGGTCACCCTGCCCTGTCCTCCAGGCCCACAGAGCTACATCCCCACCAAATTCATGGATGACTCGACCTCCCTCCTGCCCCGTGTGTAATTAAATTCTCAGGGGAAAATCCTCTTTGGGGACAAGGACATAAAGGAGACCGGAGCCCATAGGTTTTCGTCGCAGGGCCCTGGCCTGAAGTGTAAATGGAGAGGACAGGCCAGGCTGCCTCTCCCGCCCTCCTGGCCCTGGCCTCTCCCTGCAGCAGGCGCTCCGGGCTCCGCTCCAGCGTGGCCAGCTCTCCCGGGAGCAGGGCCGCCCATGCCCGGCCGGGACAAGCTCCTGCCAACCCCGCATGCCAGGCCCCTGCCCTGTCCCAGCCCCGCACCCCGGGAAACCCCCACCCCAGGCGCTAATTGGTCCTCTTGACCCCCCAGGTATGAGCTACGGGTCATCGTGTGGAACACAGACGAGGTGGTCCTGGAGGACGACGACTTCTTCACCGGGGAGAAGTCCAGCGACATTTTCGTGCGGGGGTGGGTGAGGGCTCCCGCCGGGAGGCCCAGGGCGGGCAGAGGCCGCGGTGTGGCCGGGTCTGAGCGAGTGGCGCCCAGCAGGTGGCTGAAGGGCCAGCAGGAGGACAAGCAGGACACGGACGTGCATTACCACTCCCTCACTGGGGAGGGCAACTTCAACTGGCGCTACCTGTTCCCCTTCGACTACCTGGCGGCCGAGGAGAAGATCGTCATCTCCAAGAAAGAGTCCATGTTCTCGTGGGACGAGACGGAGTACAAAATCCCCGCGCGCCTCACCCTGCAGATCTGGGATGCAGACCACTTCTCCGCCGACGACTTCCTGGGTGCAGAGGGGGCAGGGGCTGGGTCCAGGAGGGAGGGCAGGACTGGGGGCTGGCCTTGGAGATGCGGGAGGTCAACCCCACCAGTCCTTCAGAGCCAGTGCCCTGCAGGGCCAGCTGCCCCTAGAGCCCCCTTTCCATATCTGGAGCAGAAAGGGAGGGGCCAGTAAGCTTCCTAGGGAGACTTCCCAGCCTCAGCCAGCTCCCGTGTGAAGCACTGATCTTTCCCCAGAAGTCTGAGACCAGCAGGACAGGGACAAGAGGAGCCCAGCAGGGGTAGGGGTGGAGGGGAAAGAGGTGGAGGTGTGGACAGGCCACACTCGGCCAGTGAGGTGCCAAGGAGGCCGGGGCCCTGCCACCCTCGCCCAGAGCTGACTGTGGGGTCGCCACAGGGGCCATCGAGCTGGACCTGAACCGGTTCCCCCGGGGCGCGAAGACAGCCAAGCAGTGCAGCATGGAGATGGCCACCGGGGAGGTGGATGTGCCACTGGTCTCCATCTTCAAGCAGAAGCGCGTCAAAGGCTGGTGGCCCCTCCTGGCCCGCAATGAGAACGACGAGTTCGAGCTCACGGTGGGCAGTCCTGCGCAGGAGTGGGCGAGGCTGGGCCAGGCTGGGGTACCGAGGGAGGGCCTGGCACCTGAGGCCAGTCTGTGCTCCCCTGCAGGGCAAGGTGGAAGCTGAGCTGCACTTGCTGACAGCAGAGGAGGCGGAGAAGAATCCAGTGGGCCTGGCCCGCAGTGAACCTGACCCCCTAGAGAAACCCAAGTGAGTTCTGAGCCTGCCTGGAGCCCCAGCCATGTGGTTCTTGGGGCCAGAACAGGAAGGAGGCTCTCTTGCCCCTGCTCCCCAGGCACGCTCTCTGCCCCTCCCTTCCTCTCTGAGCCCCGTCACCTCCCTCTCCCGGAGAACGACCCATCCGAACAGGGACACGGCACAAGAAAGGCCCAGCCAGCGGAGATGCAGGGTCTTCCCAGCTTTGGCCAAAGGCATGCAGCTCCCAGGCAGCACTGGCGCCCAGGCAGCCTTGAGGGCCCGGGGGCCCCTGAACTGCGCACACTCAGCCCCCACCATGCCCGGCCCCATCCCCTGCCCTTCCTCTGTGCTCCCTCTGCTCCTCCCCATGTTTCAGCCGGCCCGACACAAGCTTCATCTGGTTCTTGAGCCCTCTCAAGTCTGCTCGCTACTTCCTGTGGCACACCTACCGCTGGCTGCTCCTCAAGCTGCTGCTGCTCCTGCTGCTGTTCCTCCTGCTCGCCCTCTTTCTCTACTCTGTGCCTGGCTACCTGGCCAAGAAGATTGTCAGGGCCTGAGCCCTCCTGTGCCGGGGTCTGGTACTCCCCTCCTGCCTGTGGCCCATAGGCCAGCTGTCCTGTGGAACACACGCACACGCACACAAAGACACACACACGAGCGCATGTGGAAGCCACATGTGCGCATAAGCACACACATGCACATGCATGCGCACACACAGGCCCGTGCAAACATATACAGCGATTTTCAGGCTCTCAAAACAGACGCACAGACTCTCGGAGCAAGAACGGGCTTCTGTGCTCAGTGGGCGTGAGGGGTGAAGGGCTCACCCACGGCCTCCCGAGCGGAGGCCCAGAGCAGGGACTCCCGTCTCCCACCCAGCCTCACCACTCACCAGCTCCAACCCAGTATTAGAAGTTCAGCTGTGGACAGGGAAGGGGTGATGGTGGCTGGGCTCAGCCAGGACGCCCTGAAATCATTGCTCCCTCCAGGGGCCTCCTGTTCGGAGCTGCTCCCGCCCCAGGGACAGATCAGAGCCCCAGCCACGCCTCATGGCCCCACTGATACTGAACTCGGGCTCCAGGTCCTCTGGCCCCTGGGGGTGGCAGCAGTTGGAAAAAGCACCTTCAATACTTGCATTTTATATGTGGCTGCCGTATAAACCTGCTGTTCATGTGACACAAAGCGCAGAGGGCAAGCAAGGCCCTCTGCTGGGAAGCCGATACCCAGGCCCATACCCTGGGGTGGCAGAGCGGTGAGGGCTGCTGTCCCCCAGAGCTGCCTAGACCCTGGGCAGGGCCCAGCAGGGACAGGAAGGGGGAGTGGAGCATGGGGGGTGCTGACCGGCTCTGTGCAGGGGCTCGCTGGCCATCAGAACGGCTCTGTGCCAGCCAGTGAACCACCCCACGCTGTAAGTATTCAGGTTGGGGCTGGGCAGCCACCCCCCCCCCCCGCCAAAAGTGCCATCCAGGCCTTGGCGGCTCCGGGGCACCAGAGGCCCACAGAGAGGACAGGGCTTTACGGGCGTTGACTCTGCAGCTTAGAAACAGGCTGGACCCAGGCCCCAGCACTCACTGCTCCGGGGGCTGAGTCTAACAGGGCCCTCAGGGACTGGACAGATGGAGGACGGAGGACGGGTGCTGGGGCAGCTGTGACCAGTGCCTCCCTCCTCTGCATCCCCAGCCGGCCCGACACCGCCTTCGTCTGGTTCCTGAACCCACTCAAGTCCATCAAGTACCTCATCTGCACCCGGTACAAGTGGCTCATCATCAAGGTCGTGCTGGCATTGCTGGGGCTGCTCATGCTGGGCCTGTTCCTCTACAGCCTTCCCGGCTACATGGTCAAGAAGCTCCTGGGCGCGTGAGGGCTCCTTGCTCCCTCCCACCTCTCCAGGGCCTGCAGCTTTGCCCTCCCTCGCTGCCTGCCCGGTCCTGCCCCTCTGGTCTTGCCTGTGGGCTGGGGACCCGAGTCCCCCACACCCTCCTGAGGCACCACCCCCCTTCAAGCCCTGCCCTCCCCTCGGGCTTTCCAGACTGGGAATAAAGCTTTCATGAAAGAAATTAACCAAGGCACAAGGGCCAGTGTCCAGGGCTTTGGAAGAATGAAGCAAAAGGATTCCCACTGGGCTGCAAGGCAGTCTTGCGAGCAGAGCCCAAGCACGCACCCTGGGCTCTGCAGCACTGAGCCAGCGCCTCCCCACCCACCCGCAGGCAGCCAGCTGCTCTGCCCAGGCACTTCCCGGTCCTCCTTCCCCGAAGCCACATGATGGCAGGTGCACGCTGCAGTCCCCACCCTGCCCAGGGGTTTCTGCCACGTCCCAGGGCTTGCTCTGCTTGGGCCGGTCCCCACAAGCCCAGACGCAACTTTCCATCAAATGCTGAGCCCTGCCGGCCCCACCACCATTGCCTTGCACTAGAAGGCTGCCCTCTGCCTGCAGCTGGGCTCCTGTTGGCTGTTTTTCCTTGCTTGAGTGTGGTTTTTTCTCTCTTATAAAATAAATCAAATACTGAGCTGACAAGTCTGTGCTGGTCCTGTGAGAGGGAGCTGCCAGTGTGGGGTGCAGGGTCAGCAGGCACTCCGGGTTGACAAGCCTTTCCCTTGGGGGTGGCCCAGGATTCAAGGCGGCCTCAAGCACAGGCTGCCTGCAGGGGAAGCAGCCCCACTGTCCAGAGGGAACCCCCGATCCATGCAGGGGCCCCAAAACCACTGGAGAACATTTTTCAGGCCAGGGGACAACCTGACGCCGAAGACTACGTAAGCCCCAGAGCTCTAGCCTCCAACCAAAGCAACCAGCTGCCCCAGAAACAAGGCGGGAGCCCCAAGCCACTGGCCTCTGCCTCTGTCACACACCACAACGAGCCCAGGCACAAGGTCTCTCGAGGTACACAGGTAGGGGCAGGGGCTCCCATGTCACCAGACCCGGCCTCCTTAAAGAGACTCTGCCAAGCTTCCAGAAGACTTTAATGGGGACTACCGGAGACAGGCAACTCCTCTGGCTGCCTTCTTTCAACAAGCCCACAAGGCCAGCTCTGGAAAACCCTGGCTCCCGCCCAGCACCAGCCCATGCACATCAGCCCCTGCAGGTGCAGGTCCGCCTCTATTATGTGGGCACTCGGAACACCTGAGTCGGAGGAACTTGCAGTTCAGAGTTTATCTGGAAAAGAAAGAGTGAAGGTTACTTCCTGCCCCCTGGGCCCTCTTCCTCTTGTCCCCTGGGAGAGTCAAATGCATATGCAGCTCTCCCACAGCTTCTGAACCCCTGCAAGCTTTTCCTCTCCAAAGCCAAATGGCAACTCTGGAGCCTGAAACCTACCTGCCTTCCTTCTGGTGCCAACCCAGCACTTCCTGTGTAGCTTGGGCTGAGAGCAGCCTCAGGTGGCTGGTCTCAGGCACCTCACCCACGTGCAGCTGTGACTGTGTCGTGCGTGTGTGCTCTTCCCAGCTATGAGCCCAGCACGAGTGCAGGATCCCATACCAGCCAAGGAGAGCACACAGCTGTCATCGAAGGACTTCCTTCCTCCTCCGGCCTGGCCGTGGGGAAAGTGCCACAACTATGGCTGGAGGAGGCACCAGAGGAGGTCAGGGTGTATTCGCCCTGCACAGGGACAACGCTGGACACATCAGGCCAAGGAAGCTGGCTGGCAGGCCTCACCACTGGGTCTCTGAGTTCTGCTTCTCCTTCGCACGAAATAGGGAGAACAGTCTCTGCCTATCTCCCTCGCACAGGGCTTGTTCCGATCGGGGAAGAAAATACAAACAGGTCTCAACAGGAGTGGTACCAAAACCCTGGGCGTCACAGGGACAGGGCCACAGCCCAGCTGCCTTGGAAGGAACTTCAGGCAGCGACCTTGCCCTGCCAGTGACTGTCCCCACCTGAGGGGAGATGTCGGTTCTGCACCCCATCTCCACCCTCGTGGAAGGGGCTCTGAGGCCGCAGGCAGCCGCAGCCCCATGTGCCGTGCTGCCCACCTTGGAGTGGAGATGCTGCTTCAGGAGAGACTGCAGCTCGGTGTTCTGCTGCTCCAGGGACTCGTTTTCCACCAGCAGCTTGGCCCGCTGGGTCAGGACGAGGCTTTGGGTGGGAAAACGGGTTAGAGGCCAACCCAACAACCACCAGGTAGCTGGGGTGGAGGAAGACCCTGGAAGCTTCGCCTTCCCCTCAGGCCAGCAGGAGCAGGGTGAGGAAGGCACTGTCCACCCACCCAACAAGGCAGCTCTGCCGCCAGGCCTGCACAGGAAGGGGAAGGGGAAGGTGCAGCGCCACACGCTCCTGCGCCACACGCTCACTTGTATCGCTCCAGGGCTGCGTAGAGCGCGTCCCACAGGTTCTGCCTGGCAGGAGGGAGGACCGTGCTCAGGGCCTCCCAGTACTCGGAGTCCTTCGAGTCATCTCGCACATCCTCCCCCACTGTCAGCGGTGCCCGGAAGTTCCTGAAGGACAAGAGCACTGGTCACGATCTCCACCTGACACCCCGGGTCCCCAGATGGTGCCGGTCTCGGCCTTCAGGTCAGAGACTTACTGGCTCTCCGCCTGCCAAATTCCCACTCAGCTGTCCGAGGCTATCCATTAGATCGTGGCAGATGCTCCGAAAGCTTGCCTTGATTGTCCCTGTTCCTCTCAGGCCACCTGTCGCCTTTGTAACACACTGTTGGAGTCTCCTCCACAACCTTGATGGCTCAACAGCTCATTATCACTTCCCTTTCTTCCTGAGAACTTCCAAAGCAGCTGCCGAATTTTCTCACCTTCTCCCCATCCACTCTATGATGCCCTTAACCCTCCCACCTGACAAGCCTCTTGCTTGCTCTCCTTGTAGCCAGCGCTGCTCCCCTCCCTGCCCTCAAAGGGCTTCTTCTAAAATGCACGTTAGATCATGGTTCCTCCTCCCTTGAAAATCCTCCCCTGGCTCCAGCCAGGAGGGCAAAGACAAAGACCAAGACCACAGGCAGACAGGGCAGAGTCTCCAAGCTCTGACCTGGTCCCCGCCCATGGGTCCTACCTCCTAGACCCATGACATGAGGCCATCCTTCCTGTCAAGAAATTCCCTGCGCTCATGTCTGGAAAGGCCCCTTCCCACCTAAGAACATACAATTCCTGGGCCATGTCCTCCCTATACCCTTGCCGAGAGCCAAACGGAGGCGGCACTTCCTTCGCATCCTGTTAGGACATTACACCTCACGCAGGCTTCCACCACTGTTCTGATCACAAGGTGCTCTCTTCACGGTGCCTACACACGGCAGACCCCAATAAACATTTGCTGATTGAATGATGAACAAAAAAGGTGCAAATCACTCCTACACCTCCTTCCTTTCATGACTATGTCCCTCAGTTTCCCAAAGTTGTGCCCAACCCCCTCTTCTCCACTCACTGGGTGGCTCCAGCCCTCTGCCCCCAGCCCCAGGCTCAGGCAAGCCCTCCAGCCCCACGGCATACCTGGGTTTCCTCAGACCCGTGATGAAGGCCTCCAGAACCTTGAGGACGTCATTGGGGTGGATGAGCCTGGGAGAAGCTGGGGCTGCCTGCTCCTCCTGCTCCCCGCCATCTCCTTCCTCCAGCCAGGTCTCCTCTGCTGGCTGCGACCCAGGCGCCAGGCTGGCTCTTGGGACGGCAGATGAGAGGCTGCTCTGCTCCACTGCTGTCCTCATGCTCAGTCTCTCCACCCCTGACACGAGGCTCGACTGCTCCGTTCCTGCTCCATCCCTGGGGTTCACCTGGAGAGAGGTACAAGGGTAACCTCGCAGGGGTTACCGAGCATGAGTGTGTGAAGAAAAGACAGGAAGAGAAGGAAACAAAGTTTACAGAAAGTTCCAGAGAACTTGCAGAGGGAGACATTTACACCAGGACAAAACAGAAAAAAGAAGTGGCTGGGGAGGAGTGGGTGTTGGGAACAACAACAATGTTCTAAACCTGGGTGGCAGGTGTTCACCGGACTGATACCTTGTCACGAAGCTTACCAGCTGTAAATATCCTTTTCACTCATAATACCAACTAAACTTTGTTTTGATTTTTAAATTTTAAAAGTCTTCTGTTTCCCAATGTATTCCGTTTACCTCCCCCAGGTAAACTAATGTGATCAAGTTTCCTATATATTCTTCCAAAGAAATCGTGTCTGTTATCAGCAAATATGTATAGAAATACATACAGAAAGACTTTTCCTTCCCATTGTTAACTAAATGGTACTACTCTACAATGCAGGCGTGCACTTCCCCCCCTTACAGATTTTGCATATAAATACACAAAGAACCTTCTTTTTTGTTTTTACAACCACATATTATTCCACAGTGTCCAAGTTTAAAAGCATCATTTATTATTAAATAAATTCCTTAATGGTAGACAATTAGGTTGTTTCCAATCTTCTGTTTAAAAAGCTTCAAAAAACACATCATTTCAATTATACTGAGATTCATCTATAGAATAAAATCCTAGAACAATGAAGCATATACTGTTTTGTAATTCATACTGGTGAAGTGTCCTTACTTGGAGGTGACGATGCTATGTGTTATCAAAAGTTTAGATTTCTACCAACTCGAGGGTAAAACTGGAATTCGGGCAGTTTTAATTTGCATGTCTCACATTACAAGGAAGTCTAATTACCTTTTCATATGCTTTTAAAGTTACCCATGCTATCTCTTCTAGGAGGTTTTCCCTCCAGGCTACTGTCTGATCTACTGAGCTGCTGGTCTTTCTCTTATTGGTTTTTGAGAGCTCTTCTGTATTTTAGGGAAACTGGCCCTTAACTGTGATATGAGTTGAAAATATTTTTCCCCAGCTATTATTTCTCTTTTAACTTTGCTGGTAGTGACTTTTGCCCTAAGAATTTGTTTTAATGTACTCAGAGGTATCTTTCCTTTTCCTTACGGATTCTCAGTTTTGTTCATTCAGCCAACCCTTTTGGAGGCCCTATCAGGACACTCGCCTCTGGGGGTTAGAAACAGTAAAAACATTTTTTAATTCAAATTTTTAATTTTAAAATTAAGATGTTATAATTTTTAATATGATGGCTTCTTCAGAACAGTTGCTATTTGATTTTCTTACTGAAATCAGTTACAAGAAAGATAAGTCCAGTCATACAAATGAGCTGTACTTTTCAGAAAGTGTTAAGAATCAAAGTTCACAGAACATGGAGGGCCCAGGTCTCACAATACCTGAGGGCCCAGGAAAAGACCCCTTGGGCTTCACTAGGAGAACAGAGCCTCACACACCCCCAACCCCCACCATTCTCCGCTTCCCAAATAGAAATAGTAAAGGAAAATCTGTCAGCTCGCCCTGACATAACAGCTTCCCCCCACCTTCTCCAGGATTACTCAACAGCAGCAATGCCCTCTGGGGGCTTCCAGGAGAACTGAAAACACGCTTTGCACTTTACTTCACCTGGCTGGGGGATCCGTGGTGGGCTTGGTATTTGAGGAAGAAGTTCACCAGTTTGTACAAGTCATCCTCACTTTCGATTCCAAGGGCCTGGGAAAAGCAAGATGGCTGTTCAGGCAGGCAGAGAGGCCAGACTCGGGGGCTGGAGGGTCTCAGCTCCCCAGAGCTTAGGCCTTCCTGGAGCCTGCCACAGCTCAGAGGCACTGGCTCAGCGCTTGGAAGCCACAGTGAAACTGGGGTCATCAGAACAGAGACAAGCGAAGCTCGGAGTCCGGAGCAGCCCCACACAGATCTGTGAGCTTGAGAGTGCTGGAGGGAGGGTTCAAACACATGCAATATCTGAGTTAGGGGTGTCAAGGAGAACTTACAACCTGAGGGCCTGGCCATGAGAGAGAGAAGCCAGAGAGGAAGGGTCACAGATGGGAAACATCTAAGTGATGCTAAGGACAGTTTCTTTTTTGAGAGCAAGTTAAGGAAGGCCCCGATGGTGAGCCCAGGAAAGTTCCAGATCACCACCTACTGTCAGAGCTGAGGCGATCAGGAAGACAGAGACAGGCTTCATCCTCCCGCCCCAGCCCCACGTCCTCTCGGCCCAGTGGGACTCACTGAGAAGATGGCGTCCAACCTCAGCAGATAGCACTCGGTCTTCTCCAGTGGAAGGAGGAGGCTCAGCAACTTGCTCTCTATGAGGAAACCCTGAGGCGAAGGAAGAAGGCATCTTCAATTAGAGACAGGCTCCAGGAACAAGGCGGAGGGTCTGCAGCCACCCCTGTGTGACTCTCCAGGGACAACGCCACAGAGCAGAACCCCTAGGTGAAACTTTGGCCCCAGAGGAAGGACCCCCCGGGGATGCCTAAGAGCCAGTCGTCCAGTGATCAAGGCCAGCAACAAAGCCAGTCTGTACCTTGCCCACAGCCATGGGGCAAACAGCAGTCTCCACAGCGGTCCAACCCAGACCTAGCCGTGGGTGCCCACTTCATCACGTCCCCAGATAGCTACAGAACCCAGCAGGAGGCCCTGAGTGGAGACCATGGCATGGGGCATGCACCATGTCAGGACACAGTGCACAGCTGACATGGGGAAGGGCCCTCGAAGACGAGGCCTGCCCTGAGCTGGGGAGGCGGCCACTGCCATCAAGCTTGCAAACAGAGGGAGGGCCTGCCACCCTCCATGGGCCAGCCTTTGCAGCAAAGAAGACTGCCACGACTGTCGCAAGGGCTCAGAGGCTCCTCATCCCCTGCAGAACTGTGACACCTAAATAAACACTGACTGTGTTTGGTAACCACCCAAGCTCCAGCAAAAACAGTGCCAATACAACATTTAATTTTCTAAGTTTAATCCTTTGTGCTTTTTTTCCTCTTTGTGGTACTGGGGATTGAACCCAAGGAGTGTCAAGCAATCCCCTAGCCTTTTTATTTTTTATTTTCATGTAGGGTCTCGCTAAATTGCCCAAGTTCGCCTCAAATTTGCAATCCTCCTGCCTCAGCCTCCTGACTAGCCAGGATTACAGGCCTGTGCCACCACACCTGGCCTAATCCTTTTTGCCAACACACAAGGCAGATTTAAAACACCTAACATATCGAGGAGAACCTCACATTGAGCCCCCAGAGAAAGGCCACAGCAGCTGTCAGGTAAGGATGAGACAAGAGCAGAGGGAACTTTAGGTCCGGTCATCAGGAACCACTGGCTCGCCTGGACCAGGCCTCTGGGGGCTGTGCCACTAGGGGAAGAGCCATTGCCAGCCGGGCCACTCAGAGGCACAGGCACCCTGTGGCCTGCCCCCCATGTGCAGGCACCCCGCTGCCCCCTCAGGCCCCTCCCGGGGTGTGCAGGGTGTCACTCCTGACTTGGGCCCCATCAGGCCAGCGGAAACCTCAGAAACATCCCAAGCGCCTCACCGACTCATCACACAGAAGCATCAGGATCTTTTTGGTAGTTTTTGCTGAAATTTGCTTGGGCAGGTCCAGGTACGACTCTGGATGTGAGGAAGCCTCTTCTGCAGATAGGTCATGGAGGGAGAAGACGGAAAGAAAGAAAAACAAGGTAAATTCTTGGCCTTGGTGATTTTGAGCAATCATCAGATGGCCTCAGAGGGGCTTTAAGAAGCCAAGAGAGCATTTACCAATCACACTCTGTCTGCTGAAGGAAGCTTATTACGTGGAGGACAAGGGCTGAGGGGCCAGAATCAGAGGATCCTGGGAATCAGTCGTTCCCAGTCAGCCTAACACCTCGCTTTCCCAAACTGCATCTGTCTGGAGACCACACTCAAAATCCCCATGAACCAGGAACTGGGAGGGGCAGTGTGAGTCTCTTCACTCTTACTTTGGAGACAATCTAACAAGCATGCTACATGTTTCTAAACCTGCAGAGACTAGAAGCAGCCCACTAGAAAGGGTAGAAGTGACTACCACATAAAGGGATGTTACCAGCAAAAACTGACATCTGACAGCAAGAGCCAAACTTTTTCTTAATTAAAATATAAAAATTTTAAAATGTTTTATCTTGCATATTCCTCATCAGAGAACAGGAATAAAAATCATTATGTACTGAGATAAAATAAAAATCATTATGCATTACTGGTTATTCAAAAGGAAAGAAAAGTGTCTATGAAAAGTACAAGATATCAAATTGATGGTGGGGCCAGGGATTTAGCTCAGTGGTGCCACCATCTGCCTCAAAAATACAAAGTCCCAAGTTCAATCCCCCATACCAAAAAAAACAAATTGATGGTGGGAATGCAAAATTGTATCATCTCAGTGCAACAATAGCCAACAAAATGACACAGACATTTGCCCTTTGATCCAGCAATCCTGCTTCTACCCATCAATCCCAACAATTCAGTAGCACAAATATGAGAAGGCAAATGAACAATGTTTATAATCACAAAAACGAAATTTTTTTAAAAATCCCAACAATGATCTACAGAGGACCATTTGAATAAATTATGGCACAGACATGTGGTAGAGTTCTATATGAAAAAAGAATAACAAGTATTTCTTTTTACTCCAATAAAATGATCTCTAGGAATATTGTAAGTGAATAAAGAAAAGTAGAAAAAAGTATCATTTCACTTACCTAAAAAATTGGCTCATACACACACACAGGCACACACACACACATATATATATTTGTTTATAATTTTTAAAAGCAAAGGAAGGATAAGCTATAATTATTTCATAGTTACCTATAGGAGAGGGATGAAAGAGTTAAGAGATTAAATAAAAGATAAACTTCTTTGCATATACCTTGATTTTTATATTTTACTCTGCAAACATAAACATTTCACATAAGTAAAAAACAAAACTAAGTAAAAAGTGATCCCCAGTGACCAAAAGTAAAATGAAACAAGAAACCTAAATGTATATACAAGTGGTAACATAAACCAGGCAGAAACTATTGCAAGTGGCTATAAAGTACAGTTACCCATCTACAAATCTGGAGTGGGATATGTTTTAAGAACAAAAAGAAAAGAACAACAACAAAAAAATTCAAAAAGATATAAACTATGTTTAGCAATCACTTGTTGGTAGATATTTTCTTCTAAGACTGTTCTGTGGTGCTATGGGGAAAGCAATTATTTTGGAGTCGTTGGTATGACATTTTCAAGTTGGGAGGAAGAAGGCATCCTTTAGTAAGATTGAGTAAAGCTCCTGGATCCTGTTAATCAGGAAATATTAGGATGAATTCATTATTTATTTGATCATTAAAAAATAATCCTCTACCCTTGCTCTGTCCACTGAAAAGACCTAGAAACAACAGCCAGTCCAAAGCAATGAGCTCCTGGCACCGAGTGTGAATCCAAAATCCCACTTCCTATTTAAAAGAACCAAAATCCTTGGAGAAATGGCTGATTCCAGACTTGAGGCGGGAAAGTATAATGTGGTCCTGGAACATCTGCTTGTTCTGGACAGCTGGAGGCTACCAAAGATGACTGGGTCTGTGTCAAAGGGACCCAGACACCAACATGAAGTGGCTCCACTGGTCACCAATGGGACTATCAGTATGCACAGGACCGCGGTAAACCGAAACCTTAAAGTTTGTTTCGATTCATATGGTCATGATGATAATAACAATTAAAACAACAACTCACTGATACCTTTGGAAGGTGCTAGAGATCCAATCCATTATTCTGAAAAGTGGTAAAGAAAACAAACATCTATCCCGCTTTCTACACAAACCATCTCTCAGGGTAGCAAATGGCTGATGAGGGGAAGAGTCTCTTTTCAGAAATGTTCTAGTTAACAAATGAAGACATAGTGATAGAATTTTAAGCATCACAACTTTGCAACCCCAATTTCATTAATGGTTCTTTAAAAATGAGTATCAATACTTGCTACCATTCCAAAAAGAAAGGAACTGACATTAGTCTGCTGTGATAAGGATACATAAGAGTGTACTTAGCAACAATAAATTAACTTGCATCTGATTGGGCTTCTAAGTCTCACGACAGGTGTAGAATACAAGGGGGGGGTGTGATATCTGCTGCTCACACTCGACACTCTCCCAGACTCTTCTTAGCTGTAAGTGGAAGGCGGCCCCTCCACTCTGGGACTTGGCTCTGGTCACCTGTTTGCCTCAGCACCTCCTCTACTATCTGGGTGGCAGACTTCTGCGGCTGCTGGGAAATGGGCCCCACATTGTTCAGGAACCAGAAGTTGGGTGCTGTCCAGGGGAGCCCCAGATGCTGGGTGTGGATGATCCTGTCCACATCGAAGGCTTTGGCTATGAGTCCCTTCGCCTCCTCTTCATTCATCAGCCAAATCTCCCGAAACTTCTCGTTGTCAATGAGAGCAAAATGCCTGTGAAGGAGAGTCACTGAGAGTGGCCAGCTGACCGCAAGGCCTAGCCACGGTCCACTCAGTGAGCAGCAGAGCAAGAGGAAGAACCATGGTAAATCCAGGACCTGGCCAAATCCCTGCCTTGAGGAAACAGAAGCCATCCCAACAATAGGCCAGAAAAAGCAAGAAGACACCCGAGAAGAGAGAGAGAAGGAAAGAGAAGATTCTTCATGCCTTGGGCAAACTCTAAAGAAGCTGGTGGGATGGAGCCTAATAAACCCCATGGCCACTAGGCCACTCTCAACTCTCTCTCCCACCCATGTCACCCACCTCTAGCCTAGGACCCAAGTCCCTAAAATACCTCATGGATTTCTGGAGCTCCTTGAACTGCATCATGAGACGTTTGTAATCTGCAGTCAGAGACTGATTCTCTTCCTGAAACTGCTGTATCTGCTTGGTGTATTTTGATCTCAGGTTGTTAAGGATATCATGCAGGCTGGTTAGAGGGGGAAAATAGTGAATTCGCAGCTAACTAGAAGGTATAAACAGAATTCCTTTCACCCACCTGACTCAGTTCCACAAAAAACTCAGAGTTGTTGGGTTGGAGCTGCAGAAGGGCAGAAAACCCTCCCACGTAGTCCCAAACCCAGGTCCTGCTGCGGTCCAGGAAAGAGCAAGGCAACAGGAGGCAATGGGATCTCCCATTTAAAATAGCCCAGAAACCCAGGCACAGCATGGGGGGGCCCTGCTCGGGGGTGTGACTGAACCTTCCACACCCCACCGTGAGGGTGTCTACCTCGGCCCAACCATGCATATTTAAATAATTTATCACAAGTATTTCATGGCCATGATCTAGATGCTCATTTCAACTCTGAAACAAAAAAAAATTCAAACTATACACTGCAAGCCTATGATATATGAATCCCCCATTCTAATGAGCTAATACTGTTTAACAGGTCCAGTAAGTCACTCATTCATTCCCCCCATTCATTCATTCTTTCACTTATTTATTCAGCCAGCATGAAATGCTTCTATTGAGCAAAAGATTTGCTTGATTACAAAGATGAATACTAGGATATTTTTTCAAACAAGGCACTGTTGGTCCAGTCAAAGAAAAAGATGAACATTAATAACAGTGAAGAGTGAAAAGTGCCATGGGAGAGCTTACGCAGCGTGCCAGAGAGCCAGGGGTGAGGCACTGACCCCACCCAGGCTTGTGGGGAGGAGAGCAGCCAAGTGCTCTGGAACAGCAAAGGACAGTTACCACCTGGCCAACAGCACTGTTAACCCCAAATGAGGCTGGGATGTAACTCAGTGGTGGAGCGCTCGCCTAGAATGCAGGAGGCCCTCTGTAGGTTCAACTTCCAGTGCCACAAAGAAAGGTGAGGAGGGAAAGAGAGAGGAAGGAGGGAGAGAAAAGTGGGGGAGAGAAGGAGGAAGGAAGGAAGGAAGGAAGGAAGGAAGGAATAGTTGATTCTAAAAAATAAAAAATTTACCTCTCCTAAGCATTGTTTGATTTCTGAAAAAAATCAAAAGGTGTCTTAAATGCAAATATTCATCATTCATATTTTCATCCTCAAGAAAATGTGAAAAATTTTAAATTAATCTCTGACAAAGAAAAATGTCCATTTTCTTAAATGTAGCACTTTAAAAGGCTTTCAAAACGTAGGTAAAAATGTAGAACTTTGGAAGGCATTTCCAGAAAATTTTAGAAGGCTTTCCAAGTACAGGTATGAAATGTTTTAAAGTAGTAAAAAAAAATAATAATAAAGTAGTAGCTGGGGATTTAGCTCAGTGGTGCTGTACCTGCCTGGCAAGTGCAAGGTCCTGAGTTTGATCTCTGGTATGAAGAAAGAAAGAAGAAAGAAAGAAAGAAAGAGAGAAAGAAAGAAAGGAAGGAAGAAAGGAAGGAAGTCATCCTACGTACATTGAGACCATAATGTTAAGTGAAGTAAATAAGACACACAGGCTTGAATATCACATGGTTTCTCATCTATGAGAAGCCCAATATATAAATAAAGTACAAAAGAAAAGACAATAAGAAAAATGGGGAGAGGAAAAAATGTTATTGTAATTCAGCTTGCAATGTATCTAAAAGAATACCTTGATTTCATATGAATTTCTTATATGTTTTTCATATTTTTTGGCCTGTTAGCCTGGCTATTAATCTGTATTTATGATAATTAACTTGATAAGGACTTATAAAATAAGTAAATGAATCTGACACTGGGAAAAAAAATTTTTAAGTTGGGGTAGAGAGCCAGGGGGAAAAGAATTGAGATGTTTTATGTACATGTACCAATTCCCCACAATAAATGCAATCACTATGTACTGCAAACATGTACTAATAAAAAAAAAATTTTAAATAGTCATCCCAAGTATTTTTTGCAATGTCATAGAGTCAAGGAGTTTCTATTTGTCATCTAATTATGAAAGCTAACACAACAAAAGTGAAGAGCAGGTACATACTGAAGGGAACAAGAGGGATTAGACACAAAAGAATGGCTACAAGAGGAGTTTTAAGCTCCTAAGGCAGAGAAGCTCAGCCAGTCCCAGAACCCGGAAGGAAGCTCCCCGGCTGCCATCCCAAGCTCCTAGACCAGAGAAGCTGAGCTGCATGGGTCCCAGAAGCACCCCCTCCATGGAAATGAGAAAACACATAAGCCTCAAAAACAGAGATCCAGATCACCTACAGCAACCCCAAAGGGAAACGAGATGGAACACTCTGATATTCAACCACCTGGACTCTCTGAACTGGCAACAAAAGAGGATCTGGGAAAAATGAAATCAGAAATAATTACTCA
>NW_004624738.1:8543816-8584379 GCF_000247695.1 Heterocephalus glaber | reverse complement strand
TTTGGTACCAGGGACCGAACTCAGGACCTTGCACTTGCAAAGCAGGCAGCGGAACCACTGAGCTAAATCCCTGGCCCTGTAACTGTATTTTATACCTAAAATGTACCAATAAAGTTAATGGGGGAAAAAAAAAAAGAGGAGTTTTAACAAAAGTCCAGGTTCTTGGCACCTGGCTAGCAGCCAGAGACAAAGGAAGTGAGGCCAGAGAGCTGGGAACCTGGGAGTGGTTACATAGTTGCACAATGACAGTGATTTTCTAAACTGAACTGTCGTGTTGCCAGTTCCACATAAAGCAAAAAGGTAAGGTCAAGATTAGCGATATGAAGTTGGTAGTCACCAACCAAAAGACTGACGTTCGTGGCAGATAGACTAAAAATAAAAAGCAAAGAGGGAAGGGAAGGCCTGTGGTGTCTAGAATTCTTATGTAGATATTCCAGAAATATCAGGCAAGAAAAAGCAGAACCATCAAAGGAGACAGATAGCAACTAAAGTAAGAAGGAAAAACAAGTATTTCAAGTTCATGAAAACAAAGAAGCTAAGTTTAGTATCCAACTAAAACAGGATGAAGCCTGAAGAAAAGCCATGTGTTTGGCCAGAAGGGCACCACTGGTCTATTGTTGGAGTTTTTGCCCAATTCTGGGGTCATAGGTTGCCATGGTGTGAATGTGTCCCCTCCAAAGTCCAGGTGTCACCATTGTGATAGTGCTAAGAGGTGAGGACCTTTCCAGGCAACATTGTCCTAGCCTTTTGGGACTCACATCTCACCACAACTTACCCTGGGGCTGGGACGTGGAGCACCGGGTTTAATGTTTGTCCTTCTGGGTTTCGATCTTGCTTTGGTCCCTTTCCTTTTTATCCCCCTATTCCTCCCTTTTGGAATGAGAATGTTTACTCTATGCCAGTGATGGCAGACCTTTTAGAGACTGAGTGCCCAAACTGCAACCCCAAACCCACTTATTTATCACAAAGTGAGCACTGCAATACGGAAGTTTTAGTTTAGAAAGAAACAACTGCTACCCATGCTCAGCTGCTGTAGTGACTTGGTTCTCATGCTGACATAGACCGGCTCTGCATCCCCACTGCAGCACATGTGCCACAGGTTTGCCACCACTGTGCTATGCCAATGCATGTTGGAAGTATTTAACTCCCTTTGATTTTTACAGGGGCTCACACCTAAGAGTTTGCCTTGAGTCTCAAAGGAAACTTTGGACTTGGACTTTTCAGCAAACCTGAAACAGTTAAGACTTTGACAACTCTTACATTTTTCATGATGAGATGGTCATGAGCCTTCTGGGGACCAGGGGAAGAATGTTATGGTTTAGATCTAAAATGTCCCCCAAAAGCTTTATTTTATTCAGAGGTGGAGATTTTGGAAGGCAATTGGACACTATACTCATCAGTGGATGAATCCATTGATGAATTAATGGCTGAATGTGCTGTTAGAAGATGGGGCTAGGCATGGTGGTGCTTGCCTGTAATCCCAGCACTTGGGCCGCTGAGGCAGGGGGATTGCTGTGAGTTCAAAGCCAGCCTGAGCTACACAGTGAGACCCTGTCTCAAAAAAATAAAAAAGAAAAGAAAGAAAGAAAAGAAGACAGGGCCTGGTTGGAGATGGGCCATGAGGGGAATGACATAGAAAGGTGTATTCTTGTCCCAGGCGCCTCCCTTCTCTCTCTGTTTCTTGGTGGTCATGACATGAGCAGCTTTCCCCTGCCATGACCTTCCACCATGCCATTTCTGCCTTGGAGCCAGCTGACCATGGACTGAATCTCCAATCTGTGAGATCAATTAAACCCTTCTTCTGAGTTGTACGTATTGGATATTGTGTGCTAGCAAAAGAAAAGCTGACTAATATATAAGTTTTCTATCTCAGATAGACCAAGACAGAGGTCAAATTATGAACTATTGCAGGGAGAATGGTACTGAAAAGAATATGACAGTGAAAGCAGAAGAAAAAGCACCTAGAGAGAAGCAACAGGGCAGTGGAAGGGTTCTGTGGGCCGAGGGAAACTTGTCCAAGGCTGAAGTCAGAGTGAAGAGCTGGTAGAGTGGGCAGTGTGATGATGCCATTCCCCTCTCCTCTCTGCCCTGTGCACCAAGCCCCAGCACTGCCTCAATGCCTCATCCTGCCTCCCATCTTGCCAGCTGCGCCTTGGCCATCACGTGACCCACAACATTCTGGTTCTTGCCTTCTGCCTTCAGCGCTGTCCTTCTCCGCCACCACGTAGCACAGCCCACCCAGAGTCTCTTTTTGCCAATCCATGTCATTACACCCTTCACTATTGCACTTCTTTTTTTTTTTTTTTTTTTTTTTTTTTGGTACCAGGGATCGAACTCAGGTCCTTGCGCTTGCGCAGCAGGCGGCGAAACCACTGAGCTAAATCCTCGGCCACTACTGCACTTCTTTGGGAAGCTTCCTCCCATATCTCCTTCTCACTGATCCCTCTCTCTCTCTCTCTCTCACCCCACCCCCTTCTATCTCTCTCCCTTCTCCCCCATCTAGTATCTAGTGTGGGCCATATGGGGGAATTTTTCCATAAGCAGTGCCTTTGCTCATTTCTCAGGTAATAAGGCTTAAGATGCCAGCTCATTTTTTTCAGTATCATTTTCTCTTATAAGTAACTATGTAAAGGTCAACTGGTATTTCTCTATATACCCAATATTTGTCAACCTACTAGTGGAAGAATGCTTAAGTAATACTATACTATTTTGGCTTTGAGAGAAAATCCTCAATTCTGTCTTCTTTAAACAAGATACTTTATTCTACTCTAATCTTCAGAGCCCAACACAATGCTCTGGAACTTAGGTAATTCTTAAAGGAAGAAAGGCAGGAGGTGAGAAGGGAGGAAAGAGGAAGAATGAGTGAGAAATTCTGAGAAATAGGTACCTTTCAGTGAGCCACAAAAGCAGATTGGCACATTGAGATGAGTAGTTGTGTTGGTATTATTTGCAATACCAAAAGATTAGAAAGCATCTACATGTTCATCAGTAGAGACTGTTTAAATAAGTCATAGTCCACCTATGCTGTGGAGTACTAAGCAGCTTAAGAAATAATGTGAAAGCTCTCTGTGAACTACAATGGAAAGATCTACAAGATATAGAACAGTTCTTACAGAAGCCATACTTGTGTGAAGGCAGAGGCAGAATTAAAATATTTACTTGACTTCCTATATGCATAAAGAAATTCTGGGCCAGCAGTTTAGCTCAGTGGTGCCAGAGCCTGCCTGGAAAATGCAAGGTCCTGAGTTCAATTCCCGGTTCCAAAAAAAATTCTGGAAAAAACAAATAAGTGTTCTAGAGGTAGGAAAGGGGAACAAGATAGAAGATGGGAGAAGGACTTTTTGCTGAATATTCTTTTCAGGGGAGGAAAGAGTAGAACCACTTGAATATGCTGTATTTTCCAAAAAACTTTTATTAGAGTTGTATATGTTAATGGGTTTCTCCTCCGGGAGAGAAAAGTACATATACATCCCTGTTCTGAGCATAAAAGGGTCCAGAAGAAAGATGCTCTACGTGCTTGCTTACCGATTGATCTTCCTCTTCTGCTGGGATTTAATCACTGTGTTTTCCTCATCTCTCTTCTTCAGCACCTGCAAGTTGTACTCTAACTTCTCTTGGTTTAGTTGGTACGTTGCTTTCATCTGCTGAAGCTGCTGCTCAAGAATCTAAAGTTTAAAAAACAAAACAAATACACAACTAATTGGCTCTGGTGTAATTGTTGCCTGAAGACCTTGACAGTGTGTTCCAGTCCTGCCAGAAGATTCTTAGGGACGAGTGCTTCAGCCTGGATTCTCAGACATTTTACCAGTAGAGGCAGATTAAAGGCCAATTAGACTTAAAAAAAAAAAAAAAAAAAAAAGCCAATCCTCCACAAGCTGAAACCTGCATAGCCAAAGCCTGAGAAAGAGCACTGTTAAAGCCTGCAAGTCCAACTAACTCTGGCACTTCATACCAGCCCTTATAGAGATAACATCATGAAAAATAGTATTGCTTCAAAAACTTGAAATTTCTCCACTTTGATCTTCCAGAATGGCAGTATTAGTGTTAAGCAAACCATGTGTAGGTCAGGGACAGATAAGCAAGCACCAAGAACAAGAAGTAACACACAGGTAGGCACAGGGTGTCATGGAACCAATGAGAAGGGCACTTTACTTGGCCTTGAGGAACAGGGAAGTATCCTGGGGAGGCATGTCTGCCTGAGACATGGAGAATGGGCAGGAGTTCCTCAGGTGACACTGAGAGGAGAGCGCTCTGGAGAGAGGAAATGGCATATCTAGAGACACAGAGGAAAAGGGGAGACAGAGTGTCTTGGGGACACCATGTGCAGCTTAAAATGTGAGACACGATGCAAGGAATGGTCAGAACTGAGGCTGACTGAGCCAGGCCCTTAAAACTGTGAATATAAAACATTATCCAGAAGTCCATGATGCCACTAAAGATGGCAAGCGGGAGAGGGAAATGATCAGCCCAGGCCCTGCAGAAAGATCACTCTTGACAATTTGTGAAAAAAAAGATGAGAAGCAAGGCTGGGGGCCTTTCCTGAGTGGAACGTAGGAATGGCGAAGGCAATTAAGTGCAATCACATCTCAACAAAACAGCAAGCCTCACTTCCAGTCTCCTTCCCCCAGCCTACAGATTCCTGCCAAGGAAGAAACAGTGGAAGTGATTCCAAGCAGTGATCACAAACCCCCTCAACAAGGGTAGCTTCTAGGAGGTGACGCAGAGCAGAATAAAGGCAATGACACACAACCTGGGTGTGGTGGTGCACACCTTAATCCCAGTGCTTGCAGGCTGAGACAGGATGGTGGCAAGTTCAAGCCCAGCCTGGGCAACTCAGTGACTTAACAAGATCCTGTCTCAGAATTTAAAATATCCTTATATGCTTTCCGTTGTAAAAACTTTTCCTGATTGAAATAGCAAATTTTATTTTGAAAATTTGGAAATTACAGCAAATGGAAAAGCAGAGGTCACAGGGGAGAAAGGAGAGGAAAAACTGCCTGTAATTTCAATACCCAAAGGCAATTTCCGTTAATATAACTGCATGTTTCCTTCCAGTGTTCTTTGCATCAAACTAGGCCTATAATTTTATATCCTATACTTCTCCCTTACTATTATCACATAGGAATTTTCTGAGCTGTGCATATTGCATGTCTGTAATCCCAACACTCTTGGAGGCAGAGGCAGGAAGATTAAAAGTTCAAGCCCAGTCTGTTAGCAACTTAGTGAGACCCCATCTCAAAATAAAAAATAAAAAGGGATGGAGTGCAATACAAAGGTCCTTGGTTCAATCCCCAGTACGGCCCACACACACACCTGTATTAATGAAGTTTTATTAACATTAATTTAATGGTGCATAATACTCTTATCACATATGAAATATTTGTGCTCACCATGTATCAAAATATTTTACATTTACCTATAGTTATATATTTATGTTGTGTTAATACTTTTCACAGCTATAAAATAAGGCTGGCATCAATTGTATATAAAACTCATTGGGTATTTTTATTTCCTTAAGTCATTTCTTAGAAGTGAAATGACAAGAACAATTGAAGGTTTATGCTCTCACTGGGCAACAGTGCAATCCCAGCTCACCACACATACTGGCACCAAGCACTGGTCAGGGCCAACCTTGAGCAGGTGCTTGAGTGGGTCAGGGTGCTGCCAGAAACTGCACCCAGCCCTTGCCAAGCATGTCTAACATTCAGGCTTGACATTTCTGACATTTACAAGAGATCACAGAGCCTGTGGAAGCTGCTGATAGCACAGCCTCAGTTCAGGTGAAAAGATCTGGGCTCTGTCTCTTACCTGAAATGAGAATTGGAGCCCACAGGAAGAGTGAAAAGAGGGACCTCAGTGCAGAAGAGGAAGGTGGCAAATGGCACTTTCTCTCTGAATCTCGGCTCATGATGTGAGAGAAGTGGCTCAATCCTGCAGAAGCACAGTAACTACTGGTGATTCTAGAGGCCTCCATGGAGAAACACACCAGTGGAAAAGAGAGCAGTGGATGCTGTGGGGTGCAGTAACTAATGAGTGATTCCAATCCAATGAAGGATATGGTTAGTGAATCTGGAGTAAATACCAATTTTTAAAATGTAGAGAAGCTTAGGAAAATGATGGAAACCATGAATGCCCAACAAAGGAAAGAAATGGAATTCATGAAACAGACTCAGAAATCCAGGAGAATAAAAAACTTATTGAAAGTATATGCAGCAGAATGAACCAATCGGAGGACAGAATATCAGATCTAGAAAACAAGTTTGCAGTTAGTGAAAATGAAAAGAAAGATTTCTTTAAAATAGCAAGGAAAAGAAAGGAGGGACAAGAAAAAAGAATAGAAGGAAAAATGGAAACAAAGCTTTTATAAATGAGGAGAAGAGGAAGTTGAGGGGGTAATTTAAAAAAGAAGTAAGATGTATCATGCACAGGTACAAATTCTCTATGATGAATATCATTGTGTATCTAAAATGTTTTGCAAAAAAAAATAGCAAAGGATGATGAAAAAGCAACACAACAGCTACTAGATGGTGTAAAGAAGAATAACATAAGATTAATGGGAGTAAATGAAAAACTGGGAAATACTACAAAAGACATAAAAAACCTGTTCACAGAAGTAATGGCAGAAAACTTCCCAAATATGGAAAAAGAATATGACATATAGATAAAAGAGACATATAGAACTCCAATTAGCCATGATCAAAAAATCTACACCAACACATATAATAGTCAAAATTCCAAAAATTCAACACAAGAACAGAATATTTAAAGCTGTTAGAGAAAAGAAACAAATCATCTATAAAGAAAAGCCCATAAGAATCACAGCAGACTTCTCAACACAAACCCTCAAGTCAAGGAGAGCTTAGAGAGAAGTATTTCAAACTCTAAAAAGAAAAAACAGCCTCCAACTCAGATTGATGTACCCTGCAAAACTATCTTTCAAAATTGATGGAGAAATAGGATAATTCCATGACAAAAATATCTGAAGAAATTTATGACCACCAAACCAGCACTCCAAATGTTCTGAAGGACATTCTAGAAAGAGATAATGAAGACTACAGCTTCGTGAACCCCAACAGAATAAATCCACCAGGCTAGGCAAACAACTAAACAGAGGAGAAAGAAAGAGAACCAACAGGAAAATTATTTGACAAGGATAAGTCAATATATGTCAGTTATAACCATCATTGTAAATGGCCTCGATTCATCAATCAAAACAAATGGGTTGGCAGAGTGCATCAAGAAACAAAATCTAATAATATGCTGTGCACAAGAAACACATTTAACTCAAAAAGAAATTCACAGACTGAAAGTCAAGACTAGAAAACAGGACCAGGGATTTAGCTCAGTGGTTTTGCCACCTGCTGCACAAGCACAAGGACCCAAATTCGATCCCTGGTACCAAAAAAAAAAGAGAAAAACTGACTTTGGGGCCAGGGATTTAGCTCAATGGTTCCATTGCCTGCCTTGCAAACACAAGGACCTGAGTTCAATCTCTGGTGCCAAAAAAAAAAAAAAAAAAAAAAAAACAACCAGAGAAACATCCAACCAAAAAAGAGAACTATAAGCCAATTACCTTAATGAACATAGACACAAAAATCCTCAGTAAGATACTGGTAAATAAAATGCAGCCAATCATCAAGAAGATTATACACCATGACCATGTAGGACTCATTCCAGGGATGCAGGGATGGTGCAACATATGTAAATCAATAAATGTAATACACCACATTAACAGAATGAAGGACAAAAAGCACACTATCAGGGGCCGGGGATTTAGCTCAGTGCTTCCGTTGCCTGCCTTTCAAACACAAGGACCCGAGTTGATCTCCAGTACCAAAAAAAGTACACTATCATTTCAATAGATGCAGAAAAAGCATATGACAAAGCCCAACACCTATTCATGATTAAAAACCCTACAGAAAATTAGAATACATGGTCTTTATTTCAATATGATAAAAGTCATCTATGACAAACCAACAGCCCACATATTAAATGGTCAAAAATTGAAATTTTTCACTCCAAAATTAGGAACAAGACCACTATCACCACTTCTGTTCAATATAGTTCTGGAAACATTAGTGAGAGAAATTAGACAAGAGAAAGAAATAGAAAGAATAAGGATAGGAAAGGAAAAAGTTAAATTATCATTATTTGCAGATGACACAGTATTCTGCAAAGAAGATGCCAAAAATTCCACCAAAAGACTTATAGAATTAATAACCAAATTTGGTAGCATAGCAGGATACAAAGTCATCACTCAAAAATCAGTAGCATTCCTATACACAAATAACAAACTCCCTGAGAGAGGTTAGGGAAACAACACCTTTCATAATAGCATCAAGAGAAATGAAATACTTAGGAATCAATCTAACCAAGGAAGTAAAAGACCTGTACACTGAAAACTGCAGAACTCTGAAAAAGTCAATCGAAGAGGATACAAGAAAATGGAAAGATATCTCCTGTTCTTGGATAAGAGAACCAATATAGTGAAAATGAACATACTTCAAAAATTGTTATACAGATCTAATGCAATCTCAATCAAAATACCAATAAGCATACCTCACAGAATTAGAGAAAACAATCCTAAAATTCACTTGGAACCAACAGAGACGTACAATAGCAAAAGCAGTCTGGGCAACAAAAGCAGGGCAGGGGGCATCATAATCCCTAACTTCAAATTATACTACAAAGCCACCATGATAAAAACAGCATGGTACTGACCAAAAAAACAGACCTGAGGATCAATGGAACAGAATAGCTGATGTAGAAACAACTCCAAATACACTCAGCCACCTTATCTTTGACAAAAACACCAAACACCTTCTCTGGAAGAAAGACAGTCTCTTTAATAGGTAGTGCTGGAAAAACTGGCTTTCCATGTGCAAAAGATTAAAATTAGATCTATATCTTTTACCATGCACTAAACTAAAATTGAAATGGATCAAAAATCTAAATATTAAAACAGAAACACTAAATCTGCTTGCAGATAGAATAGGCAGAACTCTTGAAGACATAGGTGTGGGTAAAGACTTTATGAACAAAACCCCAATCACACAGAAAATATTACAAAGAATCAACAACTGGATCTTATTAAAAAGATTTTGCACAGCAAAAGGAACCACCAACAGAGTGAAGAGACAACCTACAGAGTGGGAAAAAATTTTTGCCAGCTATAGCTCAGACAAAGGACTACTATCTACAATATAGAAAGAACTAAAAAACTCAGACTTCCCAAATTTAAAGACCCAATCCAATCATGGGCATCTGAAATGAATACACTTCTCAGATGAAGAATTACAAATGGTAGATAAATATATGAAAAAATGTTCAACATCACTGGTCATTTGAGAGATACAAATTAAAACAATATTGAGATTTCATCTGACTCCAGACAGAATGGCTCTTATCAAGAAATCAATCAATAACTAATGCTGGCCAGACTGGAGAAAAAGGAACCCTTCTCCATTGTTGGTGAGAGTGTAGAATGGTACAACCTCTGTGGAAATCAGTATGGAGATTCCTCAAAAAACTAAAACTAGAGGTTTCAATTGACCGAGCTATTCCCCTTATTGGTGTGCTCCCAAAAGAATTAAAAGCATCATACCACAGCAATATATGCACACCATGTTTATAGCAGCACAATTTGTAATAGCTAAATCTTGGAAATAGCCCAATGTTAATCAACAGATGAGTGGATAAAGATGTGGTGTTTTTCATACAATGGAGTACCACTCTGCCATAAAGGATAAGCTTGAGACATTTCTAGCTAAATGGATACTCCTTGAAACCATACTCTTAAGTGTAATAAATTTGGCACACATGTTTAAATATCACATTGTTTCTCTGGTGTGAGAAACTTAAAAAGCAAATAAGGTCCAAAATGTATAATAGATATTGGGGTATCTATACCCCAGTAGAAGAAAATGTTAAAATGGGAAGGGGAACACAGAAGGGAACATAGAGGGAAAGGAAGGAAGGGACCAAAAAAAAAAGAATAGAAGTTTAAAAATGGAAACAAAGCTTTTGTAAATAAGGAGGGGAAGAGGAGTTGAAGTGAGGGGAGAGAAATGGGAAAAAAGAACAATGAAGATATATTATGAACAGATACAAATTCCCTATCATTAATGTGATCATTATGTATATCTAAGATGTAGCAATACAATTAATTTTTTTTAAAACTCAGAACTAAAGGAATTCGTCCTGTCTTTTTCTTTGCAAACTGAAGGAATTTAAATCTGTGATGGTTTCATTGTCCCCCCCCAAAAAAAAAATTCACCTGATTGTTTTAATTTCCATTTCTTTGCTTGCCCATGTTTGCATATTTATTTCCTCCTGTGGCAAACATTTGCTGCTGTTCTTCACTAGAACATTCCTGGAGGACCAGTGCCTGGAGGAACTAGCAATGCAGCAAACACCAGGTGCTCGCTCGCCCTGGCCACAAGGTCCCAGAAGCAAATTAGCCTCCTCCTGGCTCCATGATGGACCAGTTTACAAAGCTAACAATGGCCCAGGTCTCAGGACAAAGTGACGTCACTTACACTGCTCATCATTTGTTTTCACAACAATGTCAGGACTAGGGACTCTATTGCTAATTATCTCAGGTTTTAATCTCAACACATAGTCATCCTGATTGCTTTATATTGACTATAGTTTTATATTTTAAATTTTTTAATGACTGTGTTAAGTATCTGTACTTATTCAATTATCTAAAGAGTTTGCCAAGTTGAACTATACGCTCCCCAAAACCAGTGGGCAAACATGACGTTTGGTTTTTGTGAATAATTTATGGAGCTCACAAACTAACCTGCCACCAAAGCGCTTCAATGTGAAGGTGACACAGGTGTCACCCGTGAGTCCTCTTTTGCCTGAGCAGTGGGGCTTTCCTGCGGCTGCTTCTGGGGCCATCTCCTGCTCACCAGGTGGCTTAACAAAGCAGCTGCCCTTGCTGCTGACTCCAGAGAAGCTGCTCGACCCCAGGCTCCACTCTGGAACCAGTAGACCGGCAGCTTCACCTATGGCCCACACCCTCCATTCCCCCTTTTGACGGTTTCTGCCTCTTTCTTCCTTGCTTTTCTGCACAGTTTGCCTAGCTGGCTTCCTTATTCCATGGATGATAAGGTCCTTGAGGGCAGGGAGTCTATCTTGTTTAATCTCTGAGCTTTGCATAATGAAAATTACCAATATTTGCTCAATAAATAATATTTCTGTGGTTAATTCTATATTAAAGCTCCTAAATGTGAACTGGGCCGTTTTATATTTTAAATGAGAAAGAAGGAAGCCATTATTTTTCCTGTTTCAAGAACTAAAGTAAGTGTTTCTAGCAGTTTTATTTTGGGCTGGGCGGGGAGTGGCAAAATCTCTTTCTAGTGCATAATGTTTACAGGTGCCTTTTTGCTCCAATCTTTAAGAACATGACCTTTACTAGCAGTAAGTACTTGAAAATGTACATTATTTTCTCCCACTTTACTCATCCAACCAAATCTATATATGTAATGGATCTTCCTGGTTTTGTGGTTGTTTTGTAAGAACTTCAGTTAAGTACTTTAGAACCAATAGAGTGCTATGAATTAGTTGGAAAGAACAAATTCGTGACATGGACCTACAAGACGTATCTTCTTAACAAAAGCCCACTTCTGACTTGATTGTCCAGGGAGAGAATGCCTAAAGGGTTCTGTAGTAAAGTGCAGTTCACCAGAACGGTACAGGAACAGTCCCTGATTGACAGTTCTGTTCCCCTGAAAGGTAAGTGTGTGCCCCTCGCTTCCCCCTGAAGTGGGGAAGCACTGTGATGCAGATGAGCTCCACCCCCTTTCTCTGGACAGCGTCTCCTCCTGCCTGCCTCCCCCAGTGCACTCTCCACCTTCAGCCCCTTGGGACAAGGCCAGCCAGGACAGCTGTGTCCCCAGCTCCAGCCCCATGCCCCCTTCCTCTCTAATCTCACCTCCCCTCCTTCCTCCCAGCTCCCCATGTCCCAGAATTTTGTTTGTTTGTTTGTTTGTTTGTTTTGGTACCGGGGATTGACGCTTATGCAGCAGGTGATGAAACCACTGAGCTAAATCTCCGGCCACCATGTCCCAGAGTTTTTGTCTTTACTTGAGTAGCTGAACATCTGAAAGGTCCCATACATCTCCCTGTTTGAGGCCAACACTGTGATTCTGTCACATAAATTATCATAAAACCAAGACAAATTCAGAGAGCTTGACAATAGTCATTTTCAGGAAAACTGCAATCTATACGGCCCACAGAATAATGCTGCCCTCTAAGACAGTAAGTTCTCTGTCAGTGACTCTCATTCCACAATGCTAATATGACAGGGGCCCAGGAACATTCTCAAGACTGGTAAATACATTTGTAGTCCAATGGGACTTTACAAATAGCACTTCCTGATATAAAGCCACAGGCAGAGTGAGAACTGAGCGTCTAGCCAAGGTATGCGGAAAAGCTTTAATCTAACATCCAGGCTACACAGAGACTGAAATGACTCAGCTGTGCCTGAATAACAAGACTGCATCACAGCTACATGTAATTAGAGATGCATTTCTTAAAACTGGTGTTGAATTGCAGGTGGAAAGCACTTTTGAAACCAGTCTAATCTCCTTCGGCAAGAATCCTTAGGCACTGAAGACAGACGGGTGATTCGGCCTGCAAATACCTAATGAGATAAAGAGGATGCTTGGTGTGCGGTCTCCCTTTTCTGCACTGGATAGTTCTGTTAAAAGTCTTTCTGACGGTAGTCAGAATCTGCCTTGCTGCTGTTTCCAACCACTAGTTGGGATCTGTGTGATATAAGGGGCAGGACTGAAGTGGGTTTGTCGAGTACTTGAGAAGAAGCCCTTTGGGCTGGGGATTTAGCTTAGTGGTTCTGCAGCCTGCCTCACAAGTAGAAGGACCCGAGTTCAATCCCCAGTACCAAAAAAAAGAAGCCCTGTCTCAGCGTCATTTTCCCCACGTATAAAACGCTGTTAGTGATGTTAGCACACGAGTTAGAGATACTGTACATTAAATGTCCTGAATATCAGAGACACCCAGCAGACAGTTGCTGGTCTCAGCAGTAGCGGACCTCACTGTAGGCCTGAGACACAGCTAATTTGTCCCAGGGACACTTTACATTTGTCAGTCTCGAAATCCCAATTCTTCCTTGAATGCTCACATGTCCTACCTCCAGACCCCGGCACCGTCTTACAGATCTCCTCTGCTGGTTTCCTATAGAAAATGCTCCTCAGGGCTGGGGGTGTAGCTCAGTGGTACAGAGCTTTCCTATTACATGTGAGGCACTGGCTCTGTTCCCAGCATGCAAGAAAGAGAGAGAAGGAAGGGAGGAAGCGGGGAAGAAAGGGACAGGGAAGAATGAGAGAAAAACAAGAAAGAAAAAAGGACGAGAGAAAGAAGGAAATAAGCAAGCAAGCCAGGCATGGCGGCAGGAGGATAGAGTTCAAGGCCAGCCTAGACTACATAGTGAGACTCTTGTCTCAAAAAAAAAGTCTGATTTGGTGGCACATACCCATAATCCCAGCACTCTGAGAGGCTGATGTAGGAGGATCATAGTTTAAGCCCAGCCTGGGAAATTCAGTGACTAGCAAGACCCTGTCTCAAAATATTTTTTAAAAATGTTTTAAGGGCTGGAACGTAGCTCAGTGAGAAGGCTCTGAATTTAATCCCCAGTACCAAGAAAACAAAAGGAAGGAAGGAAATGCCCCTCATATATATCCTGGCCATGGCCATGTGTTCCTCCAGATACGAGCACGGAAAAGAAAGCAGACATTAATAAATACTTGGTGAGTGGGCTGCCTCTGGAGTTCTATGGGTAGCGGCCCTCAGCACTCGGCACCCGCCAGCCACCCAGACCCTGCGAGAGGGCGCCTCGCACCTGCACATCCTGCTCCAGCTTGATCTTGATGATGATGTACTCTTCACAGTCCCAGATCCGCTGCTTGTTCAGCTGCTGCTCGTATTCCTCCACTCTCTTCATGCGGTTGACAAGGTACTCCAGCTGTGTTGCAGGAAACCAGGGGGAAGTTAGGGACCCTCCCCACCCCAACTCAGCCCTTCCAGCAGCCTGAGAAGCGTGGCCCAGGTAAGGATTGGAAGTCCCGTGGTTGGGGACGTCTGGTGGCTTTCAGCAGCGCCAAGGCTCTGATCTCTTGGATCATGGCCTGCATTGCTTACGGGGCCCTCGATCCAAACACTCAAAGAGGAACATTCCATCGGAGCCTGAACACATACCTTGCAATCATTGATATTTCTAAAACATTCCTCTGAGTCTTGGTCAGAACCCTTTTTTATTCCCTACCTCTCTGAAATAAAGTGGGAATCCCATACCCTTTAAAATACCTTCTTGGGCCATGAGTATCCAGGGCTGGGGTAGATACCCAAGGAGAAAGTGGCAGGACCATGGAAACCACGGCGGGTTGCAGAGGTGGTTGGTGCTCGCCCCTGAGGGGGACACCCTCACCTGCCAGGCCACAGAAGCCCAGTAATGAATGCCCGCCCAGCAACCCTGGCCCGGATAGGAAAGGCTGGCCAGCCAGTCACAGGGGAGTTGCCCTGGACTGCACCTGCCCCTCTTTACCTCCTTGGTGCTGTGAGCCTGCAGCACCCACTCCCATTTCTTCTTGTTGCTGGTCAGCAGCTCCTGTCGTTCCGCCTCAAAGGCTTTCTATGACCAGGAGGGGAGAAGGCCCTGTGTCTACTTCCAGTAAGCAAGTCCCATCAGGATCAAAGAAATTTTAGATAACCACACTAGTGCTGCATCACCAGCCATAAAGACTAAGTCACACCCAGCCACAGACCACCCAAACTTCATGCAGCCGAAGGGCTACAGGAGTTGTATGGAGATTAAGTGTTAGGAAGTCTATACCTGGCATGAATTTAGAGGGGAAATTCGCCAACAGAGGCAAGGAACTGGAGGAAGACCAAGGCAGTCGTGGGGTAAACTCGACCTTGGCGGCCAACTAGAACATGGGTTCAAGTTCAAGGTCCTGATTCCTGAGTCCTGTCTGGCACTCCCTTCCCCATTGCCCCATGCCAATTGCCATAAATAAACAAAACATGGCTCCCATACACCTATGGTTGTGGAGTCCTAACCGCCCCCTTTCACTCCTCATTCCTGTCTTATTTTCTTTATTTGTGGTTTTTTGGGGGGTTTTTTTTGGTACCGGGGATCGAACTCAGGACCTTGCACTTGCGAGGCAGGTGCCGGAACCACTGAGCTAAATCCCCAGCTCCTGTCTTATTTTCTCTCAAAACACTTACTACCACCTGTCAAATTATACAGCTACTCATGTATTTGTTTATCTCCAGCTATCTCCGAGTAGAATACGGGCTCCACTGGGGACCTTGCTTTGTTCACAACTGCACCCTGGGCTCCTGGAACAGTGCCTGGTATATAGCAGACACTTGGTGGTTACTTGAATGAGCAGATGAGTGAGCGAATAAATGAACAACACCCGAGAGGAGAGACAGAAATCAGAAGACAGACATCTGGGTCCCCGCTTCCATCATTAGGACCTCCCCAGGGGGTTCCCAGATGCAGAAAGCAATCTATTCACACCCCTTGCCTCGATGTGAAGGAGCTCCTGGCGGAAGGCTTTCGTCATGCTCTTCACTTGCTCCTCCATCCTCTCCAGAAGCAGGGAGATGTCATCTGCCTGTTTCTTCAAGTCCTTCACATACTGGTCATCCTTGATTTTTAACTCCTTGAGAATAACATGAGATCATAACATGAAATGAAATAAATCAGACACCCAAGCTTAAACAGTGCGTGGTGTCTCTTATAGGAGAAACCCAAAGTTTAAATAAAGAGCACAATAAAAGGTAGAGAAAAGGAAACAGGGAAATTGATCTTTTGCAAATGGGGAGGGACCAAGAGGTGAAGGGAGGAGGAGGAGAGGGTGGGGAATTAAGATGCGTCATCCACACATACAAACTCCCTTCAGTGAAGGTAACTGTGATGCATTGCAAACACGTACCAATAAAATTAAAATTTAACAGAGAATAGCATGTACAAAGTTGGTCCCAAACTGTGACAGAACACAGATGCCAAGCACATACCCCCTGGTCCCCTCCATCAGAAACTGTAAACACTAAGGATGAAACTGTACAAAGCAAAGAATGGCCCCAGCAGTCTTTGGAGGCGTGGAGGAGATCACAGGTGGATGGCCTGGAACAAGGTCAGCTCAGGGTAGCAGGAAACGGGCTCACAAGATCAGACCCCTTGATTATCACTCACTGTAAATCTCCCTGCAAGACCCCAGGAAGCCTAGTGTCCCAGCTAAGCAGTCAGCGTCCAGATCTAACACCAGGCCACATCTATGCAGACTAAGTTCCATTCCTCAAGCAAGAACATAAAATCTGAAACAGCGTTTCCTATAAAATCACATCTTTCTATTAGAGAGCCAATGATTCTAAATTACTACCATGCTTTTTCTTTTTTTTTTTGGTACTGGGGATCGAACTCAGGACCTTGCGCTTGCAAGACAGACAGCAGCACCACTGAGCTAAATCCCCAGCCCTACTAAGTTTTTTCTACCAGGTACAAATTTATTTCTAGGCATGGTGGTGCCCACCTATAATCCCGGTTACTCAGGAGGCTGAGGCAGGAGGATCACAAGTTCAAGGCCAGCCTGGGAAACTTTGTGAGATTCTGACTCAAAATAAAATTTTAGAAAGGACCAGGGATGTGTGAGTGCGAGAGAGCGATATAAATGTTGACAAGGATGTGGAGAAATGGGAACCTTCATGTACTACTGGTGGGAATATGAACTGTGTGATGAGCATGGAAGAGTATGGAGATTCCTCTAAAAATTGAAAATAGAAATACTATAAAATCTAATAATTTCAGTTTTAGGTATATACCTAAAGGAATTCAAAGTAGAATCTCAAAGAGCTATGTATACACACACATGTTCACAGCAATATTATGCACAACAGCCAAGAGGTAAAAGCAACCTAGATGTCTACAGAAAGATATGATAAAGAAAACAGTAATAGATAAAGTTATATGCATATTGTGCAACCTTGAAAAAGGAAAAAAATCTGTTAAATGCTACCACATGGGGTACATTATGCTAAGCAAAGACAGCGAGTCACAAAAGGACAAATACTGTACGACTCCACTCACTACTATCTAGCACTACTAAGAAACTACTATCTAAAGTAGCTAAAACCATAGAAACAGAAAACCAAAAGTTGGTGACCAAGGGCTGCAGGGACGGGGAAAGGGAATTAGTATCTAACAGAGTTTTAGTGCTGCAAGATGAAAATGTTCTGGAAGTCTATTGTGCAACAATGTGAATACACTAATGCTACTGAACCAGACATTTTAAAAATGGTGAAGGTGATCAATTTAATAGTGCACGGTTTTTACCATTAAAAAATAATTAAAGAAAGAAAGTTGATCATTTGAGTCATGCAGCATTCTAAGTAATCAAGTACAGCCTTCACATGTTTCCATTCAGGAAAAGCAGACCAGAGATCCAGCTCAACCCTGCAGCCAGACCTGCTCGGCTAGGGCAGAGCACCCGGGCCTCTTGCCTGCTGCAATTCACTGATGAGCTTGTTCTTGTCTTCTATCAGCCCAGCACAGTGCAGCTGCTGAGTAGTGAGCATGTCCCACAGCTCCTGGGGAATCCGCTTCTGTCTGCCCTCTTTCCACTTGGCAGTGATTTCATCAAATTTGTCCTGGCTGGTCTTGACTTCGTTCTCCAGCTTCTCGATTCTGAAAACGCAAATGCCAGCCGCTCCAGAGGCTGCCTTGCAAGTGCGGGCTGGTTTTCCACTGCCTGGGGTGCACAGTGCACTGCAGTATCACAGTCAGACCCCAGCACCAGGCTCCGCCACTTCCCCCCAGTAAATGTCTGGCAGAACGACAGGCACTAGTGGAGAAATCCCACCACGAGAAAGGGAAAATAGGGACCGCCTTTCCAGAAATTCCAGAGAAACTGTGAAGGGCCCTGAAGGTCACGCTAAGCCTCAGAAGGCTTAGGAGGAGATGAGAGGGGAGGCACTGGGGCTCACACGGAAGCCCTCTGCAGACAGTGCTGGAACCCACAGCCTCCACTCTCTCTGTATCCAACGCACTGTAGTTCCGTGCAACTATCTCCAAACGGGACCACAAAGCCCCTCAAGGACAGAATCCCAACTGAAACATGCTGTGAGCCTCCCTTGTCCCTCTTTCCACCTGCCTTCCAAGCTAGGGCAATCAGTGTGTAATCTAATTTGATAGAAGGTTTGCCTCAGGAATAGCTGAACAGCTGCCGGGTCATCTTTTGGAAAAACATTTATCTGGAACTCTGCTTCTCTGCAGCTTCCAGTTTTCCTCAGTGGCCGTGGGGTGAAGCCTCCCTCCTCAGCATGACACTCAGGACCTGTCACAGGCTGACCCCATCACAGGCAATCAGCCAGGTCAGCTGCTGGCATGGCCCTTTCAGGCAGGGGAAGTTTCAAAAATTAAGTCACAATTCTATCCTGGTAGTCGAACTGGTCAAGCTGCTAAAGGGAGAATGACTCACGCTGAACAATTTAAAAAGTTGTATGTACATGCTCAGCTAAAATGGCCCAGTGGCTGACCATTTCTAATTGAACTGTGTTTAGGAAATGAAGAAGATTCCAGAGTAGATTAAATGAGGCCCTCTGATCTTGCTATTGAGTCCACTTTCTGTATGCAAACCATTTTTTGTGATACTGGGGATTGGACCCTGGAACTTGCCCACATGCTAGACAGGTGCTCTACCACTGAGTTGCAGACCCCATCTTTTTCTATTTTTATTTTTATTTTGAGGTAAATTCTCACTAAGTTGCCCAGGCCATCCTTGGACTTGCAATCCTTCTTCCTCAGCCTCCCAAGTACAGTAGCTGGGATTATAAGCGTGCACCAACACATCCAGCTCAAAGGTGATTATTCTAAATAGCTGACACCTCCCTGCTGGGCAAATGAGACTGGGGAAGACAGGTGTGGAAGGCAGCTTGCCTACCAGGCTGAGGTCTGACATGTGTCCTTTTGTCTCTCTATCCTAGGCACAGAGTCTTTAACACTTTAATATGCTGCTACACGTGTACAGTACACTTTAATGAGCTGCTACATAACACTCAGACCTCCGTGGGTCTGGTCATTCTGATCAGCTAAACTCAGAGCTGCCCCCTGGATCTTCTCAGCTACATCTGTATTCTTCCACCCACCCCATGCATGGCCTCATGCCTCTGTTCAGGCTCCTCTGCCTAAAATGCCCACTCCTCAACTCCTCAAACTCCTACTCATTCCTGAGGCCCAACTCAAATGTTGCCTTGCCTGGGAGGTTTTCTCTAATCTCTGCAGAGTCCCAGAAACCTCCTTGTGTGTGTTTCCACAACTCCTGACACATGCCTGCTTACACATTCGCATTTTGATCACCAGCAGAGGCCAAGTGAGAGTTTTCTAACCACCCGGCACAGCACATGTCAGCAATGTAATGCTTGAGGGAGAGAGGAAGAAGAGAGGGAAGGGAAAAAGGCGGGAGGGAAGATTTACAAGGGGCAGGAGGGGCATTCTAGGCTAAGCTGGACACAGCTGCTTCTCAACAACTGAGGCGCATGTAGCGGCCTACAGGGACCCCCCTCACGCCCACCGGCCTGCGAAGAGTCCAGCCTCTCACCTCTGCCGCTTTATCTCCTCCTCTTCCACTCTCCTATGGATCTCCCTGACATCTACAGCCACCCGGATATTTGTGACCAATTCAGTGCCGTAGAGCAGCAGTTTAGCCAATTTCTGAAATCAAAGAGATGAGAATTTAGAAAGTTAAAACTCATGGTGAAGAATTTAGAAAGTGAGAAACGTGTGTGTGTGTGTGTGTGTGTGTGTGTGTGTGTGTGTGGTGCTGGGGATGGAACTCAGGGCCTTTCCCAAGCTAGGCAAATGCTCTATCACTGAACCATACCCCACCCAGTTAGGAACATTTGCACATTTCATCTGTAGCTCTTCTATCCACTGAGGCAGGAATCAACAGCTACCTTAAGACTCTGAAAAGCAGCATCTTCTTAGCAACCTTTTCTATCAAGACATTTGTGATGTGACATTAAGGCTACGCTTTGCCAGCATCCCCTGGAGTAGGGACAAGCCAACCAGTACACTGCCATATGCTATCAGCACATCCCGGCCCTGTACCCAACAGATCCCCACGCAACTGACCCTACCCAGGTCCTTCCTATGAATCTCAGTTGGAGAGGTGAGGGATTAACAGCAGCTATCCTCCAGTGTTCACCTCCTCCTCTGCTGTGAGTAACAGAGCACTCAAATTTTAGCTCAGCATGCAACCTCCCCAGCCTCTCTTGCAGCTAGAACATGGTCTGCCCAATGGATGCGTGACAGAAATGATATGCACCACATGTGAATCGTGCCTTTAAGGGCAAAGGCAAACTCTCTCCTGCCCCTTCCATTCCTCCCCTTCCTCCAGCCTGGAACATGGGGCTAATGTATGCCACCATGAGCGGACAGAAGTGGCCTGAGAATGGCAGGGGCTGAGACTGCAGGGAGCCCCGTCAGCCCTGCACTGCTCATGCTGGAGACTCCTGAGTGAGGCAGAGAAGGAAGTGGCTAATTGTAGCTAATGTTGGCTGGGTCTTTGCCATCACAGAAACTGATTGCTCTATAATTTTATGGGCACAGGGGATTTTTTCTGCTATAGGTGCCCACTTCTAAGGCCCTCTTTGTAAATCACAAAATCAGTATCTTCACCCCTGGCCTTTTTGTAATGTTATGATTTCAGGGTGATAAATCCTCCAACAAAAAATTCAGATATCCTTGGCTTATGCATAAGGTTATCCACAAGTGTTTTGGAATTTGTGAACTCTCTAACTCTCCAATTATTTCCAACCTAAGGACCTGGTAGGGATGCAGCTCAGTAGCAGAGCACTTGCCTAGCATGTATGAGGCCCTGGGTTCAGTCCCCAGAACTGAAAAAGAAAAATGAACTAAGAACTCATTTATGAACCAACTTCTGTTCCAAGCAGTCACTGCAATGTTCAAAGACTATTCTGTGGAAATTCTGAATGTAGTGTCGGTGAATACAGAACAAGACTTAACCCAGGTATCCAGGGCACTCCAGATCTTTTTAATGCCTGCAGCATTATCATTTATATTAAATGGTTTTATATGCATATGAAAATCAAGGCTTTCCTATGGTTGTGAGCAATTTTCTATTTTTTACTCAATGTGAACATTAGAAATTTCTGAATCAAGTACTTTAGACTCAAACCAATATTAAAAATCAAAATATTATAGTTACCAATAGGCCAGTGGACCCATACACTTACAAGATCCAGGGAAGAGTTTAAGTGGAGGCCCTCGTACCCCTCATAACTGGGCAGCTAAGGGAAAGCCAGTCTGACCCACCACCCACTCCCACCTCTGACCAGCAGGTAAGGGGGTTTCCAGGTCTGAAAGCTCAGCGATTGAAAAACAGTGGCCCTGCTTCCCCTGAGTAGAACAGATGCCAAAGAGACGCCCACCAAGGCCTTGAAGGTGGGCTCAGAACCACTTCCATTCAGTGGGCTGGAAGACCTGTCTTCCTCACTAAGGCAAGAAAAAGAAACAGTATAAAACTTGAACAGGCAGAAATAAAACAGTTATTATTTTCAGATGATCTGATTATTTGTGTAAAAAAAATCCCAAAGAGCCTACAGGTCACTAATAAGCAAGAATTAATAAACAGAATTAATAAGCAAATTTGGCAAGGTCACTAGATATCATGTCAATACATAAACACCAAATATGCTTTCATATGAAAACATGTCTGATCACAGCCTTGCGGTGGTTTGCAATCTGGAATGTCCCCAGAGGCTCGTGTGTTGAAGGCTTGGTCCCAGTGTGGAAGTGTTCAGAGGTGGAGCTTTGCGGAAGTGGCTGGGGCATGAGGGCTCTGACCAAATCAGTGGATTCAGCCATCGACGGGCTCCAGAGGGTGGCATTACTGGGAGGTGTTGGACACTAAAGGAGGTGGGACCTCGTTGGAGGAAGTAGTCACTGGAAGGGTCTAACCCATCCCCAAGTATCTCTCATGCTTTCAATCTCTTTCCCCCCTTCACCATGGGCCCAGAAGCAACAAAGCCGAGTGACCAGGGATTGAAACTATGAGCCAAGATTGTTTATTCCTGGGTATTTTGTCACAGGAACAGAAAGCTAACACAACCTCATCAAAAACTGTTAAAGATTACCGAGTGAAATTAAAGAATATCTATATAGGTGGAAGGATATTTTACATTTATGGGTTATAAATTCAGTTGAATGGCAATTAAAATTCCAGCTGATTTTGGGGGGATAGAAATTGACAAGCTGATTCTAAAATTTACATAGAAATGCAAAGGGCCAAGAATTCTCAAGACAATCAGGAAGAAGAACATGGTAGGAGAACTTAACCTACCAGATATTGAGGTCTGTCATAAAGCTACAGTAATTAAAAAGTACGGATTTGGCATAAAGACAAATAGACCAACGTAACAGAATAGAGAATTTTGGAAAATAAATGTATAGGGATCGCTTGATTCATAACAAAAGTTCATGCTATGCAGTAGAAAAGGATGATCTTGTCAATAAATGGTGCTGGGTCAATTAAAAATGTATATAGAAAACAATTAGCTTTGAGTCCTACTATATATCATACACACAAAAAATCAAATCTAGATAGAGTGCAGACTAAAATATAAGTGGTACAATAATAAAGGTTCTACAAGAAAATCTTCATACATTTGGAATACACAAAGATTAATCAGGACAAGAAAGAATGGCTTTTTGTTTTAGTCACTTTCTCATGGCTGGGGCAAAATACCCAATACCCACAATTTAGAGAAAGAGAGGTTTATTTTGGCTTATAGTTTTAGAGGATTCAGTCCATAGTCGGCTGGCTCCAGGGTAGAAAGGGCCTGGTGGGAGGGCCTGGTGGGAGGAGGACAGCTGCTCCTCCCCTGGCAGCCAGGAAAGACAGGAGGACCCAGCAATGAGAATACAGCCTTCCAAGTCAGCCCCACCAGCCCTTCCAACAAGCCCCCAACAACATGAAATTTTTAGGGGATATTGTAGACTTTTAAAAACTGATTAATAAAGAACAAGGCCAAGGACAGGTCTGAGGGAAGAACTGGTCAGCAATACCTTGGTTTTGAGGATGCCAGCATTTTTGTATACATTTCTCTGTGATGTCAACACTCTTCACTACTTAAGTCCTAAGTGAAAGGAACCTTGAAAAGCTCTAATGACAATATTATCCCTTTCGTTCCATACTCAAGAAGAGGAAAAGAGACGCATAATGAGCAGTGTATTGGTATTTTCAAGACTCTACAAATGCTTTAGCCTAGACACAAATGCTCAGAAATCCCTGACTTTTGTTTTGGTACTGGGGATCGAAGAAATCACCGACTTTTAAAGGAAGGAAGTTAAGTATGAAGAAGTGACACGGGAATATTCACTCTATAGGAGGCGAGAGATGTGGAACGACAATGCACATTAGCCCAATATTTTTCCACTACAGTAAAAGAGCCTTTCCCAGACATAATATATCTCTATGCTTTGTAATATTTCAGTAACCTGAGTATGTTTTCTTCCAGAGAGTACTCTTATTTTTGCCAGAAATTATCACAATTTCTCCTGCACAACACTTTAAAATCCCACCAATTGTCTAAGCCTCAGCTCATGTTCCACTTTCTGCATATAATTGCCCTGACTAGGCCCATTGGGAAGCATGTCTTGTCACACAGGACCACTGGCTCGGCGTTTCATTTAGCATTAAGTACACCATTCGGCCAGTTCTGGTTTGCTATTTCGAACTGTTGTTTTTCCCTCTCAAACCTCTTGTTCCACATCCTTTATTAAATATCTCAGGAGCCCTGTCCTTGACAGAGGAGAGAGAATGATTTTTTCTTTTCTTTTTCTTTTTTTGAGATGGGATTTTGCATGTTTCTCAGGCTGGTCTTGAACTGACAGGCTCAAGCAATCCTCCTGCCTCGGCCTCCTGAGTAGCTAGGATTAAAGGGCCCTACCACCACGCTTAGCAATTTGTTTTTTTTTCAGCACTCAGGATTGAAACCAGGGCCTCACACTGAGCTACAACCCCAGACCTTTTTATTTATTGTTTTGAGGCAGGGTCTTGCTAAGTCACCCGGGCTGGCCTTGAAGTTGTGAATCTCCTGCCTCAGCCTCCTGAGTAGCTGGGATGACAGGTGTGCACCACCTCACACAGCATAATTTTTTTGTTTTGTGTTTTTGGTGGTGCTAAGGATCAAACCCAGGGCCTCATGCATGCTAAGTGAGTACCCCACTACCGAGCTACACTCTCACCTGATTTTCCTTTTATGGTTCATTAGCGTAAGCTCTAAACACTCCACAGCTAGGAAGAGAGGCCGTCGCGCTCAGAGAGCTTCTAAGTTACTTGGGGACGCTGCACTCACACACATTTGCAAGGTCACACAAAGCTGACAACTAGCTAAGATGAATGACTGCTACAGAGAAGTACTGTATGTGTGGACTAAAGGAGTTCGGGCTGATGTTAAAGCAGGCTGGGGTCTCTGAGGGGTTAGGGGTCCCGGGAACTACCCTCCACCATTCTCCAATTCCCTCACCCTCACTGCTCCAAAGAATGAGAAAATGAGGCCAGACTGGCTCAAAGCCAAGGCCACCTGCGCTCCAGGAAGCCGGGACTGAAGAGACTTGCCCAGTGAAAGTTTATCTATGGTGCAGCGCATGCAGGAAAAAGCTACTGTATCAGCAGAGTGGGCTGCAAGGCCCCATGGGTCTGGTGTGCTCGTGGGGGTAAAATGGTTTCTAAAAGTAACTTTCACTGGTTGGTGTGATCTAGGCCAATCAGGGTCTTAGCCCTTGTTCCTGGGGGTGAGGAAGAGTTCAGTGGGCTGAGGTTCCTGGAGCACCCGGTGCACAATAAGCACGTGGTAACCTTACAACTGTGGGCCACCCAGGTCGTGCCCAGGATTCCCTGCCTACACCCCTCTCACCTGTCCCTACCCTGGGCTGAGCAAGAATCCACAAGAACCTGGGAAGCTCAACAGTCCTAGAGGATGGGAATGCAGCCTTTCTGAGAAGAGAAGGGAGGAGAGGAGGAGCATTGAACGGAGGGCACTGAGAGGCCCAGAAGATCAAAGGCTCAGAACAGGGAGGAGGAGCCCCTGGGGGTGAGTGGGCAGATGCGCCTCTCGGGAGAGCATGGAATGAGGCCAGGGTGGGAAATGAGCCTGCAGGGTAAAGAGGGCAGACCCGGCTGAGACTCTGAGCTTCGTCCTGTGAGTGCGAGTGACCACTAAGAGCACACGAGCGAGCGGGGGAAGAGGCAGCACAGAAGCGCCTGGTGGGCAAGCTCGCTCCTGCAGAGGCCCCAGCTGGGAGCAACCTGAGCCCGGCGCCCTCGAGGGGTCTCCGCTGTCCCCGCCTTCCTCGGCTCCACTTCCTACCAGCCTGCTCTCTTCTCTCTGTTTGTAGCTCTTGCTCTGATCTTCTTCACTCTCCTTCCCGTCTAAATATTCTCCGAGCGCTTCCCTGTGACAGAAAAAAGCCAGAGAACACGAAGTTACTTCGAATACGTAAATACTGCATGGAAAGTTTCCATGGAGCTTCACTGCATAGAGAGATACACTGCATTTGGATAAAAATTTCAATATTAAGAAAATGCAATCATAAAAGTACTAGAAGTGAATGTAGGAGAATGTTTGTCTGATCTTACTGTAAAGAATCCATCTTTGAATAAAACAAATCAGGAGGGAGTGGATATTGATTTTTACTTTCTAAAATTTAGAAATGTTAAAAGTCAAGGCATAAACCGGTAAAAGAAATTTGATAAAATTTTACTGTCTCTAAAATAGACCCTGGGTTCAATCCCCAGTACACAAAAAAAGAAAAAGAAAGAAAAAATGACTCCTTCAAATAATACCAAACCCCTACCAAAATACCAAATATAAATTAATGGGAGATTTGAATGTGCAATTTACAGAAGAAATGCAAATGGGAAATGGACATTTGAAAATGTAATCAGCTCAAATATAATCAGAGGAAGTAAAGCCCTGTGAGATATCTCTACTCTCCTATCAGACTAGAAAACATTTCAAAGGTGGAAAATACCAATATAGGCTAAGAATTTGGTTGCCCAGCTATTTAGACCCTATTTAAACATGTAACTACCAGTGTAAAAGGCAAACTGGGAAGATTTACCAGACATTTAAATGCGCCTCCTCTCTGACCCAAAGCCCGCCATTGAGGATCTTCCACAGGAATCTCTCGCAAGCACACAAAGAAACGAGCACAGGACACTACTGCAGCACTGACTCTAATAGGAACCTGGGAATATTCCCCATACGTAGTAGTAGCTGACTGTCCGAGTAACTTATGGAGAAACAATATAAGAAAATACTCTGTAGCCTCCAAAAAGGATGTAATGTCTAGCAGTATGCAAAGATGGCCACAGCTGTCAGGAAAAAAAGAGTCAGTGGTAGCTTCCCACGGGTCCCTGGCTGTTCTTACCGTTCAGGTTTCCCTATCCTCACATAGCACTGGCAAGGACAGAGCCCAGTGACAGAGCCCAGGGCCTCCCACGTGCTAAGCAAGTGCTCTGCCACTGAGCTGCACACTCTGGCCCCCTTATTTTACAGCAACACACATGTGATTCGGCCCCTTCATCCAGCTATAAAAATACATTGCTGGGCATGGTGGCATATAACTGTAGGGCTGAGGCAGGAGGATTGCAAGTTCTAGCCCAGCCTGGGCAAGTTAGTGAAACTCTGTCCATAAATAAATAAGGCTGACAACATAGCTCGTGAAAATCCCCAGTTCTGCAAAACAAAACAACACGTGTAGGCAAGACAGTTCTCTGAACCCTGGCCAGAGTAACTCCATTTTGTAGTAGGCTACTGTTCAGTAGTCTGGAGAGCCGCAGCAGGTGCCAAAGCATTGTGCCAGTCTGCACACAGGGCCGCCCACCACCATGGCTTGACAGAGCCTACTGAGGCTGGCAGGGTTCCCCATGAGCATGGGACAGGAACAGAGTGTGCATAACTTCCCGCAAGGACTCTTGACTTTTGCTTCTGCCTTTTGATTACCCTAGAGCCATACAAAAACTTACTCAGCAAACTGGGACAAGGGTGGTGACTTCAGTAGTGCTGCCACTCATAAGCCACCCACCGCCCTGTCAGTACCTTAATAAGCCTATTTGTACGTCAAGCTGGACTTGATTGAATCATTCTTTGGACTGTCGCCCTCTCAATTTGGAGGCAGACATTTCTTTTACATTTCCTTGGGAAATTTACAGAGCACGCATTCATCAGAACTGCCTGGTATCTTCCTAAACATGACTTTCAGTATCCTCCACTTCATGCAGAAGTTTTCTTGAACATCTTCAAAGACGCTGCGTGCCCTTTCACAAGGAGCCAATAAGAGAACAGGTACATTTTTGCTTGAGACATCTCTCCAGTACAAGAAGCTCTCTCTTTGTTGCCAAGGCCTTGGCTTTTCCCATCGTCCCATGTGAGAATCACCAGGACAGCATGGTGTCCATTCATCTCCATGAAGCTTAGGAAGTAGCAGGAGCAAGCAATGTTTCCAGCCACGTCACCAAACACCATCACTGTGTGATGGCCCACAGCCAGCATCAACACAGCTCTGCCAGCCCTACCCCGGTCATGGTCATGACAAAGACCTTATATTAGCTTTATCCAGATGGCTTCTGGGGCCAGATTCATACTGACTTGGGAGGGATCAGATGGGGTTTTGCTCTGCCACGAGGAAGCCTAACCGAAGCAGACCGTCTTCAACTTCTTTCTGAAAGACTCCATGAAGCCATAGTAATAACAGGTTTGGGGACAGAACTACACCTTGAACTTCTCCCCCTGCCGCGTTATCCCACCTGGTTCAGATCCCTGAGATATTTGTCTTTAGTGACCTTTTCTTTTCAGCTGTAGTCACTTTAGTACTTGAAGATACTTGTGCAGAGGAAGGACCCAAGAGACACAGTCAAGTAGAATAAAGTAAAGCTACTCTTTTTGACAGCATTAGCTTGTTGACTGTAAGCATTTTGGTGGTACCCTTTTCTGCTTCTCCTGTTTGGCTCTTTCTTTCCCCACCAGTGGTAATGTATTCTTCATAGATTGTTCTTATTTCTAGAAATCACCAGTTCATAGTAATGCTTAAGCAAGAACTTGGAAATCCTGACAAGCTCTTATCATGTCCTGTTATGTTAGTTTACATTTAGTCCTTTGACAGATTACATTTCCAAGTTTTAACTGTCTTGAAAAATATAAAATTTTTATAAAGAAAAAAGAGGCAGCTGTAAAACAATATATGGAATAGTGTATAAATTTTCTTTTTAAAACAGGCTCACATACACATAGGGCATTTTTCGAAAGATCTGTGACAAACAGATAACCATTACTGGGTAAGGAAAAGGAATTAAACTACTGAGGACTTCTATTTTCTACACTTTGTTATTGCATGAATTTTACAAATAGTGCATGTGTGCGTGTATTGATCAGAAAATGGACTAAGAGCCAAGGGAAAGAGCGGGTCCCAGATTATGGACGTCTCTGGGGGAGGCAAGAGAAAGACCTTGCCAACTCTCCAGCCACTTCCTTCACAGAGGCACCGCTCTGCTCTGGCACACAGCGCACACCAGGGCTCCCCGTATGCTGCAGGAAAAATGAAACCATCGTTTACTGGGAAACAAGTGGATCTGTTTATCTCACTCTTTCCTGACCTTTTCTAACATAGACTTCCAGAACCACCCCCTGTTCAAAGTCCAGCACAGCCCACACAGCAATACACCATTTTGGGACACACGGTTCCCACCATCCTCCACTGCCAGTCTAACTGAAGCCCCTTTTCCCTGTCATTAAATTTGCTTCCCTGGTTTTTGGGTTTTTGGGGGTTTGGGGGGGTTTTTTGGGTACTGGGGATCGAACTCGGGTCATTGCGCTTGCGGGGCAGGCGGCGGAATCACTGAGCTAAATCCCCGGCGCTGCTTCCCTGGTCTTATTGAACCAGTCTTGGTTATCTTAGTAAAAACACTAATTGTTCTGTTCCACTTGGGTCTTCAGACATTACTGGACCACAGCAGTGTTCTCATCCCCACCCAAACATACTCCTTCTCTTTGAATTTCCACTTTGACCCCCAATTGATTAATTACCAACTCTAAACAAACCCTTCCAGCCACTTCCTGGGGCGAAGATCAGGCTTCAGAAAGAAAAAGAGCCTGCAGTCCAGATCTGATACAAATTCTTTTCTAGTTTCAATGTAAATCCCATTGCTACCTTTTACTCATCATATTTGAGCCTCAAGCACTTTGCTGCCCGCTCTGGTGGCCACCAACCACATGTGACCACCAGGCACTTGAGATAAGGCTGGTCCAAAGCAAATGGGCTTTGAGTGTAAAATGCACACTAGAAAATGTTCAAATGAGAAGGGGAACGAGGGAGGGGGAGGGGGAGAAGGAAAGTAGGGACAAGAAAAAAAGAGAACAGAAGGAAAAATGGAAACAAAGCTTCTGTATATAAAGAGGGTAAGAGGAGTCGAAGGGAAGGAGAGGGAATGGGAAAGAAAGAAGCAAGATGTATCACGTTCAGGCACAAATTCCCTATGATGAATGTGATCATTATGTATAACTAAAATGTACCAATAAATGTTTTGCTTCAAAAACTACGCACAAGGGCCAGGGATTTAGCTCAGTGGTTTTGACGCCTGCCTCACAGGCGCAAGGACCAGAGTTCGAGCCCCAGTAACCCCCCCACAAAAAAATACCAGATGTGATAAAAATATATGGGGTTTAAAAAATTTATTACAGTAAAAGATACATTGCTATTAATCCCTCCAAACCCCACCACCACCACCACCATGTCCAACATACTTATCCTATTGTTCCTAGCACTTCCTGAAGCAGCTCTGGAAGTTCTCTTTTGTGAGCACCTTTAAGAGGTATGATAAAAAATTTAGTGAATGCTGCTGTCAAGTGCCATCCTACAGAAAAGCAGGCTCACAAAAACCTTATGGTGTGTTCTTATCTACGTTACTCACCATATCTGGCACCGTGTGACTTCTGGCTCTTCCCCCAAGGCAAAATGACAGTGAAAGGTAAATGTTTTGAATCCATTCAGGACATCAAGGCAGCCATGACAATGCAACTAAAGACACTCACAAAAGAGGACCTCCAGAGCTGCTTCAGAAAGTAGCAAGAATAACGGGATAGTGTGTGTTCAAAGCAGGGGGAGGGGAGTATTCTGAGGGAAATTAATGCCAATGTCTTTCATGGAAATCAATTTTTAAAATATAAACATTTACTGTATTTTAATCATACCTTATATACATTATACTGATTATTATACTTATATACATTATACTGATTAATCATATATTATGATTGCATATTGAAATGATAATATTTTTATATACTGGGTTAAATAAACTGAAACAGCAAATTTAATTCCATCTTTTAGAAAACTTTTTAAAAAGTGGCTAATAGAAAATGTTAAATTACACATACAGCTCACACTATATTTCTATTGTTCAGCACTGACCTGACCTAATTCCCAAAGGACCTCTCTCAGCCTTCTTGCTCCTCAGATGTGAGCGCCCTTCTGGGGCTGAGTCCTCTTTGGAGAAGCCATTTCCTCACCACAGCCACATCTGTGGTGTAAATGGGATCCGCCATATTGGATCACCTCCTGACCAAGTGAAGTCCTTTCTCAAGATTTTCAAAATTAGAATTTGATTATCTACCTAGGTTTAGAGTTCTAGACAGGAAATCATTTTACTTCAATGCTTTTCTGGTGTAGCTATTTGAGAAAACTGAAGTAATACTGTCCCTTACACCTTTTTTTGAATGGACCAGTTTTTGGTTTTTGTTTGTTTTTTTGTTTCTCCTATTCTAGAAGTGTATATATTGGCCCTTTTCTTTGTTCTCAGTTTTCTGAACATTCTCAGTGGTTTAACTGGGGTGGGTCTGTTTTGTTTTAATTTTATTCAGTCATGTCTATACTTTTTCATATTTTGGTTTTTTAATAGACTTACACATAAAATTAGATATTACTTTTTCCATTAATGTTAATTACTCCATATTGCTATAGTCTTCATTTTTTAAACCTTGTATTTTTTATTAGCACATATTTTTCATACATACTAATCACATTCATCATGGGGAATTTGTACTTGTACATAATATATCTTGATTCTTTTTTGTCCCATTCCCCTCCCCTTCCTTCAGCCCTTCTTCCCCTCCCTAGTTACAAAGACTTTGTTTCCTTTTATCCCTCCTAGTCTCTCTTTTCCTTTTCTCTTCCTTCTCTTCCCTTCCCCACTTCCTTGTTCCCCTTCCCACTTGAATATGTTCTTCCTACTTCCCAATATCTATCCTCCATTATGCTCCTTATTTACTCCTTGTTTCTCACACAAGAGAAACAGTGTGATATTTAAGCTTCTGTGTCTGATTTATTTCATGTAAAATTATGGTCTCAAGGTGCATCCATTTTCCTACAAGTTTATCTTTCTTTATGGAGAGTAGTACTTCACTGTACATATATATACTATGTACAGTGAAGTACTATATACTATATACTCTTTATCCATTCATCTATTGATGGGCATATGGGATCTTTCCGAGATTTAGCTATTATAAATTGTGCTGCTATAAACATGGGCATGCATACATCACTGTGCTATGATGTTTTTAACTCTTTCTGGAAGATAACTAGGAGAGAAACAGTTAGGTCAAATGGAACCTCTAGTTTTAGTTTTTTGAGGAATCTCCATATTGATTTCCATAGTGCTTGTACTGGTTTACACTCCCACCAACAGTGGAAAGCAGTTCCTATTTCCTCACAGCCTTGCCAGCACTTGTTATTGGTTGAGTTCTTGAGGGTAGTTATTCTATCTGGAGTCAGATGAAATTTCGGTGTTTTTAAAATTTGCATTTCTCAAATGTCTAGTGATGTTGAGCATTTTTTCATATATTTATTTGCTGTTTGTATTTCTTCATCTGAGAAGTGTCTATTTATTTCAGATCCCCATTTTTAGATTGGGTCTTTAAATTTAGGGGGGTTCTTTACATATTCTAGATTTTAGTCTTTTGAGAAGTAACTGTAAGAACTTTTTCCAATTCTGTGGGTTGTCTCTTCACTCTATTGGTGGTTTCTCTTGCTATGCAAAAGCTTTTTAATTTGATATGATACCAGTTGTTGATTCTTTATAATATTTCCTGTGCGATCAAGGTTTTCTTCATTACATCTTTGCCTACATCTATGTCCTCCAGTTTTACTAATTCTATCTACCAACAGATCTAGTGTTTCTGTTTTAATATTTAGATCTTTGATCCATTTCAGTTTTAGATTAGTGCACAGTGAGACATATGGGTCTAGTTTTAATCTTTGGCATGTGGAAAGCCAATTTTGTCAGCATAATTTATTAAAGAGGCTATCTTTCTTCCAGTGAAGGTGTTCAGTGCCTTTGTCAAAAATAAGGTGGCTGAGTGTTCTTGGAGTTGTTTCTGCATCTTCTATTCTGTTCCATTGCTCCTTGGGTCCGTTTTTTGGTTGTTTTGTTTTGTTGTATTGTGCTGTTTTGCCAGTACCATGCTGTCTTTATCACAGTAGTTTGTAGTACAACTTCAAATTGGAGATTGTGATGCTCCCTGCCTTGCCCTTGTTGCCCAGAGTTGCTTTTGCTATTCTGGGTCTCTTCTAGTTCTATATGAATTTTAGGATTCTTTTCTCTAGTTCTGTGAGATATGCTATTGGTATTTTGATTGGGATTGCATTAAATCTGAATAACAGTTATAGAACTGTGGCCATTTTCACCATATTGGCTCTGCCTATCCAAGAACAAAAGATATCTTTCCATTTTCTGGTATCTTCTTTGATCTCCTTTTTCAGAGTACTGTAGTTTTCGGTGTATAGGTCTTTTGCTTCCTTTGTTAGATTGAGTCTTCAGTATTTCATTTTTCTTGATTATTAAAGGTGTTGTTTCCCTAACTTCTCTCTCAGGGAGTTTGTGTATAGGAATGCTATTGATTTTGAGTGTTGACTTTGTATCCTGCTATGCTACTGAATTTGGTTATTAACTCTAGGAGTCTTTTGGTAAAATTTTTCAGGTCTTCTATGTAGAGTTTCATGTCATCCACAAATAATGATAATTTAACTCCTTCCTTTCCTATCCTTACCCCTTTTATTTCTCTCTCCTGTCTAATTCCTCTGACTAATATTTCCAGAACTATATTGAACAGGAAGTGGTGATAGTGGACATCCTTGTTCCTGATTTTAGAGCAAAAGCTTTCAGGTTTTGACCATTTAGTATGATGTTGGCTATTGATTTGACACAGATGACTTTTATCAGATTGAGATAAAGAGCTTTTATTCCAATTTTCTACAGTTTTTATTATGAATGTTGTTGGACTTTGTCAAATGCTTTTTCTGCATCTATTGAGATGATCCTGTGGTTCTTTTCCTTGGTTCTGTTAATGTGGTGTATTACATGTATTGATTTCCACATGTTGAACCATCCCTGCTTCTCTGGGTTGAATCCTACTGGGTCACGATGTATAATCTTCTTGATGACGTGCTGCATTTTGTTTGCCAGTATCTTGCGGATTTTTGCATCTATGTTCATCAAAGAGATTGGCCTGTAGTTCTCTTTTTTGGTTGGATCCTTCTCTGGTTTTGGTACTAGGGTAATGCTTGCATCCAGGAATGACTTTGGAAGTATTGCTTCTCTTTCAATTTTAATAAATAGTTTGAGGAGTAGTGGCATTAGATCTTCTCTAAATTTCCTGTAGAATTCAGCAGTGAATTCATCAGGATTTTGGATTTTCTTTGTTGGTAGTTTTTTTGTTGTTGTTGTTGTTATGCTTTCAGTTTCACTGGCTGATCTTGGATCACTTAGAATTTTCGTATCTTCTTGATTCAGCTTTGGAAATTCATATGTTTCTAGGAATCTGTCCATTTCTTCTGAGTTTTCCATCTTATTGGAGTACAGGTTCTCAAAGTAAGTCTTGATGATGGTCTGGATTTCTGCAGGGTCTATCGTGATTTCACCCTTTTAATTCCTAATCACATGGATTTGAGTCTTTTCTTTCCTTTTTTTTTTGATAAGGTTGGCTGAGGGTTTGTCTATTTTATTTAATCTTTCAAAGAGCCAACTCTTCAATTCATTGATTCTTTGTATCATTTTCTTGGTCTCTGTTCAATTAATTTCTGCTCTGATATTTATAATTTCTTCCCTTGTCTGCACTTTGTGTTTAACTTGCTCTTCTTTTTCTAGACCTTTGAGGTTCAACATTAGCTTATTTATTTGAGTTCACTCTGTTTTTCTGATGTGGGAATTCACCACTATAAATTTCTCTTGTAGGACTGCTTTCACTGCATCCCGTAAGTTCTGGTATGTCATACTGGCATTATTGTTTCATTGTAGAAACTGTCTAATTTCTTCTTTAATTTTATTTGTGACTCATTGGTTGTTTCGGAAGGTGTTATTTAATTTCCATATGTTTATGTAGTTTTCATGGTTTCTTTTGCCATTGATTTCCAATTTCAGTGCACTGTGATCTGATAATATGCTTTGGGTAATTTCAATTCCTTTGCATTTACTTAAGCATGTCCTATGAGCTAGTATGTGGTCTATTTTGGAGAAAGTCCCATGTACTACTGAGAAGAACATGTATTCTGTTGTTGGGTGGAGCACTCTGGAGATATCTACTAAGTACATTTGTTTAAAGTACCGGTTCAACTCTGATACTTCTTTCATGATTTTTTGTCTAGTTGATCTATTTGTGACAGTGGGATATTAATGTCCCCCATTATAATTGTATTAGTGCTTATCTGATTTTTCATATTCATTAGTGTTTGTTTTATATATTTTGGTGCACCAGTATTTGGTGCATATATACTTATGATTGTTATCTCTTCCTCTTGGATTATTCCCTTAACAAGTATGTAGTGACCTTTATCTCTTTTGATCAGTCTTGGCTTGAAATCCACTCTGTCTGCAAATAGCATAGCTACCCCTGTTTTTTTCCTGGGTTCCTGTTCATGGAGTATTGTTTTCATTCCTTTGACTTTGAGTCTATAAATTTCTTTTTGAGTTGAACATGTTTTTTTTATGCAGCATATTGTTGGATTTTTGTTTCTTGATCCATTCTGCCAATCTGTTTCTTTTTATTGGTGAATTGAAACCATTCACATTGATGGCTATAACTGATATGTATTGAGTTATTCTTGTCATATTGTTTTCCTGTTGTTGGTTCCCATTCTTTCCCTTCTGTTTATCTGCCTTGCCTAGTGGGTTTGTTCTGTTGGAATTCTTTAAAATGTTGTCTTCACTGTCTTTTTCTAGAATATCCTTCAAAACTTTTTGGAGTGCTGATTTATTATTCGTGAATTTCTTCTTGTGTTATCATGGAAGTATCTTATTTCTCCCTCAAGTTTGAAAGATAATTTTGTAGGATGCATCAATCTGGCTTTGAGGTTGTTTATTATTAGGGCTTGAAATACTTCAAGCTTTCCTTATAGGTTTGAGTTAGAAGTGTGCTGTGATTCTGATGGGTTTCCCTTTATAGTCAATTTGTTTCTTTTCTGTAACACTTTTTAGTATTCTGTTCTTGTGCTGAATTTCTGGAATCTTGACTATTATATGTTTGGTGTTCTTTTGCTTTTTTATCACAACTATATGGTGTTCTATATGCCTCATTTATCTATATCTCAAATTCTTTTCTATGCTTGGAAAGTTTTCTGATGTTACTTCTGTGAATAGGTTTTTTTAGCCTTTTCTGCTGTCTTCTGATTCTTCACTGATTCCAATTAATCTTAGATTAGTCTTCTTCACATCACCTAACAGGTGTTGGATTGATTTTTTCATGGTCCCTTGCTATTTTCAGAGGTCTTTCAATTTATAATCACCAATCACAAGCCTGTCTTCTAGATCTGGCATTCTGTCTTCACATTGGTTGACTCTACTGCATATACTTTCAGTATAATATTTAATCTCCTGGATTTCTACTTGAGTCTGTTTTATGGAATCCAGTTCTTTTCTGTGTTGGGCATAAATGGTTTCCAGGTCTTTCCTAAGCATCTCTATTTTTATTTATCTGTATCTACTCTAGATTCACTAATCACATCCTTCATTATGGTGATCATCTCTTATCTTTTGTTTTGTTTTTATCAAGAGACTTATTGATCTGTTTTGTTACTTCTGCTGCTACCATTTCATAAATTTCAGCTGGATGGCTCTTGATTTCTCCCATCTGAATGCCTCTTTGATGTACCTTGGGTGAGTCAGGGATTATGGGTTGTATCTTACTTCCATGTTTTCTCATTTTCTATTTTTGCTATTGTTATTTGTTTTCTTCATTGAGGCTTGTAAATTGCTTATAGTAGGTAGTTTTATTACTAGTACTTTTTTTGAGAGAGGGTCAGCCTGGCCTTGAACTCATTAGGTATCCCAGGCTGGCCTTGAACTCATGGCAGGCCCCTGCCTCAGCCTCCCAAGTGCTAGGATTACAGGCATGTGCCACCACACCTAGCCTTATTACTAGTATTGAGACCTCTTTAGGAAACAACTATGTTTCAGAGATGTCTTCTAGGCATACCTGGCTTTGGCTTTTGAGTCTGTCCCAGGATCCTGCATCTTTAAGTTATTAAGGATGAAAGTTTCTGCCTCTTCGGCCTAGCACTCGTTTGTTTGGTACTAGACTATAGTCATGTTTATGAACTTCAAATAATCTAGATATTGGTATACAAGGAAGATCAATCATTCACAACAAGCATGTCACCTTGACTAAAGTAGTACAGTCAGTAATAACAATGGAATCAAGCACAGGCTAAAAATAACAAACTGTGATTACTATTAATTTGCTAACTTTATAGGTATAAGATTTATAGTTACATCACAAGATCGCAAACAAATCAACAATTATATATACTAAATATCCACTCAGTAGAGCAATTTAACTGAATGGAATAAAATTGAAAAAGGATAAGAGGAAAAAAGAAAAGAGATTAGAAGCACGGCTGAAGGACAAAGGAAGATTACTCAAGCCTCAGGAATCTGGTGAAGGAGACATAAGGGAAAGAAAGAAGAAACAAAAACAAGAACAGAAAAAAACTAAACTAAAAACTATAAACAATTGTTCAACTTACAAAAAAATAAAAACAAAAATTTAAAAAATCCAAGTGAACAAACACACACCACAGACAAAAGCCCACAAGCAATGAAAAAAGACAAGAAAAAAAACAAAGAAGTTTCTCTGTGATTTTAAGCCTGTGATTATCTTCTGGGGCCTAAAGTTTTGTGGTAGCACGTCCAATTCAGGGTGTGACTCTGCTCTCACTGGTAGACTAAGGAGGCCATAAGAGCCCTGATCTGTGCTGAATAATCCCAGCATACCTGCAGCAGGATTAAGGCGAGGTGCTGGTTCTGGTATAAAGACAAAGTAGTATAATTTCAATCTAACTCCCTACTCATTTGGAAGCTTGTCACACAGTGGCAAGATGAAGCAGAAAAGAATGAATTCTAATCCAGTGACAAATACAAACTTGAATATTAAAGAAAATACAGTCTAGGAATCCTGAGGGTGGTGATGTGCCTCAACAACTGTGAACATCAGTGTGCAATGATGTACTCGGGCTGTTTTGTGGGCAGAACCAGATGCCAGCATCTCCCGAGGCTCCAGACATCTCTGGTCTCCTGGCGGTGGAACTCCCAGCACTCCAGGACCAGCAGTGGTGGGAGGCCTGCGAGATCTCTGCGCCCAGTACAGTAGTGAATCCCTTGCTTTTGTACAGTATCTTTGCCTCATCTCTGCCCAGCATCCCCCAAAAGAATGGTAGAAAGGTTCTTGGTATTTAACTATTAACTTTGATCCAATTCGTCTTATTTTAGTCCTTTTCTCATCTCTACTTTCAGATGATTCTAATGTCACCATATCCTAGGCTTTGGGGGCATTTACTGCAGGGTAAATCAAGGGAGTTCTCAGCTGTCCTCATGACCAGTTTATATTTCTCTATTCTTGAATCTGCAAAGCCATTTACCGTCCATCTTTATGCTTCCCAGTTTATAAAACTATTGCTGTTGAATCATCCTGTTTTTTACTTTTGGGGTTTATGCCTTTTCTACTTAGTCCCTTTAAGTGCCATTTTAAGGAAGTTCTGACAGAGATGCAAAGTAGATGTACGTATGCCATCTGCCACCTTTACCCAGAAATGACATCTCCCAGGAATTTGAAACTTCAACTGAGACACCAGAGATTGGGAGTTTCAAGAGCTTTAGCACATTATTCCTATCTTTATATGATATTTGATTCTGTTAACAGCTTTCTCCTTAAAACTATACCTCAGTGACACAGCAAAGCCCAGGTAGCTACAACAGCGGAAATGACAATCAAGGAATGCACTGTCTCTGCATAACTTGACTAAAATTCAATCTGCCTTTTATGATCACCATGCACCAGCAATTCATAACAACGTCAGTGATAAAATGCTTCTTTCTGAAAAAAAATCTTCTGTTGATCTAAGTTTGAAACAATTGCTGTGGTTACTGTTGATTTTTAACAGCATATGAGAAAGCTTCACCCCAGTACATTCAATCCCTCGTCCTATAATTAACAAGGTGAATAAGCCAGGAAACATAACCACCACACCATTATCATGGCCAGCAAGTTCCTCAGTATCACCTATGCTCAGTCAGCTCTACAAAAAGGCTCCTTCTTCAGGCCGCCCTTGAGCCACTGGCCTTCAGGTCCCACAGCCATCATTCTCCATTTGTTTCTGGCTTGTGTCCTTTAGGACAGTTATCAAAGTTTGCTATTATACTGTTGCTTGCTTGTGTGTTTTGTTGAGCTTTGCTTTATCCCCTCAATTAGGATAAAAGCTTCCTGAGTAACTAGATAGTGTTTATCTTGTTCCTCATCGAATCCCCAGCACAACTCCCAAGGGCAGTGTGGCAGCCAAGGACTTGACTCACAGCGAGATTCGGAGAGGCTTAGTTATGGTGTAATCTGGGGCAAAAGAGAAGAGCAGCCAACTCTGCACAGGGCAACTGCATCCTTGAACAGCTTGTGTCTGTTACCCAAAGAAAGCAGCAATGGAAAACTAGGCTGAGCGTGGTCATGCCAATAAAAACTCATCATCCCTTGCCTAATTCCTGAACCCATGCCAGGTTTCACACGCAGAATCTATTAACTAAAGAACCCACAGAGTCGCCAGGAGGAAGGACTTGGCACACAATGGCCCAAGTCCTTCCCTAAGAAGGGGCCTATGGTCGTCTACTGGACTGTTGATGAGGAAAATGATATTTATACATTCTTAGGGATATTAGAACAGGGTCTGAGTCACCAGTGATACCTAGAGACCAAACCAGCATCACGCTTTGACCCAATTAGAATGAAGCCCCATAGTGGCTTAATCCCTGCTTATAGAGGATTCCAAGGTCTGTGGACTCCACCAGTGGTCATTTTTCTGGTCACCAAAATTCAAATTGGGGTTGACTGTAGAGAAGTTAGAGAACCTCCACATGAGGCCCCGGCCTGGGGGTAAGAGCTGTCATAGCCGGGAAGGTCAAATGGATGCCTCTCTTTGAAACTGCACCTGAGTAAATAAAAGCCACATCACAGCTGGGGGATGGAGGAGTGGATCCCACAGAGGGGGCTCCCATCAAATCTCCATGTAGTTCAAAGGCCTGGCACTTGAAGACGCTGGATGAGCTCCTGAACATGACTATCGTCAGTTGTTGCAAGCTCAACCAAGTAGCAATCCTGACCACAGCTGCCATGCAAGTCTAACACCTGCTAGAGCCAAGTAGTACTGCCTCAGCCCAGGGAATGTGGCCAGTGACTGGGCCAAACGCTTTCTTTTCCACCTCAACTAGAAAGAAAACGAGTTCACATTTACAAGGAACAGACAGGAATATATAGTCACAGGGTAACAGCAATCCTCCTGGTCTCTGTCCTAAGGTATGCTGAATAGATCAGGAACATTGTTCTCCCACACAATATCACCATGAGCCATTATCCTGGGTCAGCAAACTATGGGTGGTCTTGTATGGCCCTCAGGCAAAGAGTAATTTTTACAATTTTAAATGGTTAAAAAGATTAAAATAGGGAGAGCACAGAGGAGTTTTAGAACAATGTGTTAGCTTTCCATCACTGTGACTAAATACCTCAGAAAGTCAATTTTTGCATCCTATGGGACACATTCATGGTACATCCATACATATTACCACAATAGGGGATACACACCATTGTAAATTTACCCAAATCTACAGAATACACAGCACTAAGCAGGAGCCCTAAGGGAAGCTATGGACTCTGAGTGATAATAACATGTCAATACAGGTTCAGCAGGGACAATATCTGTACCCTCTGGTGTGAGATCCTGATAGTGGCTATCTGGATGGGTTCAAAGGAATAAGGGAATTCTGTACTTTCTGCTCAATTTGATTGCAATCATAAAACTTCTCTAAAAAATAAAGTTTCTTAATTTATTTAAAAATCAAATGGAATATGAGAAAATGAAAAAAAGGAAACAAAGTCTTTGTAGATAGGGAGGGATGGAGGGGTTGAAGGGAGGGCAGGGGA
>NW_004624738.1:8465327-8534750 GCF_000247695.1 Heterocephalus glaber | reverse complement strand
AAGGGAAAGGAAAAATGATGAGAAATAGAAAAGATGGAAATAAAGTCTTTGTAAATAGGGAAGGGTGGAGGGGGTGAAGGGAGGGCTAGGAATGGGGAAAAAATAAGAACCAAGATGCATCATGTAAAGGTACAAGTTCCCAATGAGAAATGTAATTATGTTGTACACCTAAAATGTACTAATAAAAGAATTTAAGAAAAAAAAAGTTCAAAAGTAAAAACAGAACTAGATATTAGAAACCGAGCATCAACCATGTTCCTGACTTGGCACCAGCTGAATATGGACTGACTCCTCAGGAACCATAAGTCCAACACGCCTCCCCTCTTTTTAAAAGAAAGACAAAGAAACCAAGCATTTACCTTAGACCACTCACAGTGTTAAAATAAACACTCTACATGTGTTATTCTCATTTAGTCTTCCTACTGCATAACTGTGGTGATATTAATCTTATTTTACAGGTCAGAAAATTATGGCCTAGAAAAAAAAGAAAGAAAAAAACCTAACTAACTTTCTCTAGGTCAAAACTTGCAAAGTTAAATACAAGAAACATTTACTGTTTGGGAGGTCTTAAGAAACTCTCAGAATAAGAAAAAAAATGGAAGGGACAGATACATAATTTCTTTCAAGAAGCTTGTAAGCAGAGGAAAAAAGATTAGAGCAAGAAGAAAAATAAGACCCTTTGGTGACACTGGGTCTGTTTGAGTTTTGGGAGACCCAGGCATGGGAACATAGCATTTACCTGCTGAAGGTCAGGTACCTGCTAGGTGCTGGAGGTGTGCAGGCAAAGGTGGGTAATAACTGCCAGGTCAGCCTAGGGGAATTAGAAGCACAGGGCTGGGAAACTGGCCTAGGTTGAGACATGGGACATTTCCTTCCTCACCTTCAAACTATCACTAAAAAAATTTCAAAGGTCTCCTGCCAGAGCTGGGAAATAAATTGTTGTAAAAAATGAAAAAATAGTTTTAGAAGCAAAGTTAGATAATTGCGACTCCTGGTTTATATATTCTAAGTTTATATATTTATGAATATTTAAGATATTCTAGGGCCAGGGATTTAGCTCAGTGGCACTACGCCTGCCTTGCAAGCGCAAGATCGTTGAGTTTGATGCCTGGTACTGAAAAGGAAAAAAAAAGGAAATATTCTAAGTATGCTGGGTATGAGTTAATAGTTTCTGTGGAAAGCAAAGTTCGGAGAATAGTCTGGAAATTAATGCTATATGTTAATATTCTTTCTATGGCAAATGCTTGTGAGGAATTGACCACCACCTTACAAACTGATTTAAGTGTGACCCAGTTACTATAATACACACACACACACACACACACACACACACACACACACAAAACACATACAGAAAATGAAAAGTATGTTGCATGTTTAAATTTTAAAAACTTTACATTGCCAACAATGGTGGAGTAAATGTGGTCAAAGCAAGGAGTAGTACTTAAAGAGTATTCTAGGTATTTTGAGGGGGATTAATGGCAAAATTACTGGGAGTGTATATATGAGGAGTGGTCAAAAAATATGATGAACATTTAAACATAAACTCCCAGTATGGGAGTCAAGAGTAGCATACTATTAATACTATTAATAGCTATTAATGCCACCTGTCTTGTTTTCTGAAATAAGTCACAGGATCACAGAATACCCAAGAGGAAGCAGGCTGATCTTCCCAAAACAAAAACAAGACCAAAAAACAAAAGCAGTAAAAAGTTGTTGTTTTTATGTTTAAATGTTCATCATATTTTTTGACCACTCCTCATATATACACTCAATTCTTCTAAGACAGGTGGCTGAACATTACTTTTCCCCTACCAAAGAAAAACACAGACAACCTGAAAACAATTAAAAGGATTTAAAAATTATTTACTTGTTTACTTTTATTACAATAAATATCAATAAAAGAAACAACTTTAGACTAAAACCTACTGCATTATTTTTGGGGTTCACAGCAGCAGAAATAAACATAAATCCAGTTGAAAGGTCAAGGTTTCCACAATCCAGTGATGAGAAACAGTCAGGTCTTGATTATCTGGGCTAGCAGCAGGGAACAACAGTAGTACAGATAATGCAAAATTAACATTGAGATGCACTGTCATACTCTACATCAAGTTACCTGAGACTTCACACTGGAGCAAAGTAACTGAAGCAAGTCGCAAAGCTGTTTCTACAAGCGTTGAGAGGCCTCCCTCTGCAAGCCCATGGGCTCCGCTGCTCACACAGCTGCTCTCGGGGCCAGGACTGCGCCCCTGACTGTGCAGACCCAGAGGCCTCTGCCCTGGTGGAAGCAGCCAGCATTCTCGGAAGCTGTCTTTTGGCTCACAGGATCCCGGGGTTAAAAGGACGTGGAAAGTGACACGTTTAAAGGGCTTTCTCAAAGACTGAGATGAACGGCCAGGAAGAAAGGCTGCGGCTCTAGACCGGAAGGAGGCGCCAGAGTGACGGGCCACATGCACACCAATTCCACATCAATAAACAAACTAAGAGGGGCTTTCCATGTGGCTGATAATCTAGAGTAGACTCTGTACATACATGGTATCATACATACATACACAGAGTGTATGCACGTTAGATATATATATATACAGAGAGCACACATAACCAGCTAAAATAAATACATTATTTACTACAGCCACAGCAAATCTTAGACCAGTTACTGATATGTCCAATTATGCCTGAAAGGGAAAAGAAGATCTTATGCGCCTCTTCATCTTGCTAATTATATACTCTATTTGCACCAAGCACATTCCACCTGCTCTAGCGGAGCTGTCTCTAGGTACCTGAGAAGGAATGGAATTGGTCTCTCATTTCAGAATAACCCTGAGGGCCAACTCTACCAGGGCCACGCAAACCCTCAATAACTGACTTAGCCAGATTCCTGCTACATAGTCTTAGTCACAGGGCAATAAAGTCTCAGTCACTTTTACTTAGAAGAAAAATATTAATTTTCTTTTCTGCAAGTAGCCACAGTTTAATCTACTGTGTTAGATGGGAAGGAAAGTAAAGAAGGCAGGCGGCTGGGTAATTAACCGTTACCTTCCCCTTCCCAGAGGAAATGCCATGTTTTTTGCAACTTGAGTCTCAACAATAAATTCTGCTTTCTTGGGCTATTTTTTTTCTTTTTTGGTACCAGGGATCAAACTCGGGTCCTTGTGCTTGCGCAGCACGCGGCTAAACCACTGAGCTAAATACCTGGCCCTCTTGGGCTATTTTGAAATGAGCAAATCATTACACATAGCTGGGTCTTTGTCTCCTAAATCATTGCTCTCATGAGATTAAGCGGTTTAAGTAAAATAATCTTTAAAAAATGTTTATATTATAAGCAGTCTCAAGTAGTAGTTATTAAGCTCAAAGTGTGATACTGAATAACAGATTTATAATGCAGCATTCACAGATCATGCAAAATTAAATCAGACTTTTATAACCTGGTTAGTAAAATCAAGTATTATCCAAGCACATTATGTCAAGGGCTTACTTGCTGGATATTAAAAAGTGTTCATTAAAAATATCACAATCTAGAATTCATGGTGAATTGTGGGTAGTTTGATGAAAACCCAAAATCAGTTCTAATTTTAACTGTCATCCTCAGAAACTGCTCGAGAGAAGACTCCAACCAAAGAGCCAGAAGGCATCACAGCACCTCAGCCACTCCCTGTGCCTTCCATGTTGTCGGTGATTTCAATGTTAGCGTGTGCTGCCAAAGCGGGTAGTGTCTCCAGTTTCAGTGTAGCTTCTAGGTTCTCTAGGCCATCATCCAACCTGCATGCTTTAAAAACAGCACTGCTCTCATTTGAGCCCAGCTTTCTAAGGACGATTCTCTGAAGAGGAAGACAGGGTGACTGCCCTGTGGAAGAGCAGAACAACTGTTCTGTTGTGTCCAAATGGTTTTCCTAGAGAGACGAGCCTTTGTTAAAGACAGTTCATGTGACACTTGCCAGTCCTGGGAACCGGGTCTTCCAGACCAGATGCAATACAACCCCTTGCGTAGGCTACCTGTGAGAGGGATTCCGATGGTAAAACTTCTTCTGCTACCTAAACATGAACTCATTTAACATCTGTCTGTAAAAAGTGCAGATCCTTGCTGAAGAACAAAAACCAGCTAGATTACTATCTCTCGCTTTTTTATTAAAGAGAAAAGCATATTACTAGCATGCAGCTTAAAAAATAAGGTTACATTTATTTTGCACCATATAAACAGTAGAGATGAATCAGCGCATAAATCCAATTCTCTTGGCTCCACGCAAGGAAGAAGCACACATATCACCACTTTCTCTGGAAGAGAGACAACCATGATTTACTCTACACTGTACTCTAAATTGCCTACCATTATGCCAATCACTCGTACCACTGTCAAAGATGAAAACTAAAACACACAAATCATCGATCACATAATTAATAAAGAAAATTAAAAAAAAAAAAAAAAGAAAAGAAAATTCAGAAGTTTATGCAAGCTTCCTAAAATGTCCAGAGCATGACACTTTCAAGTTTCACAGTGATTAATTTAACACCATTTTACTGTTAAGACTGTCACCTTAGGGCCGGGGATTTAGCTCAGTGGTTTCGCTGAATGCTGTGCAACCACAAGGACCCGAGTTCGATCCCCAGTACCAACAACAACAACAAAAAAGACTGTAACCTTAAATGTACATGTCAAAGTGCTTCAAATGCAGCATACTAGTTAAAATTCTTCCTGGAAGGTTGTAGTACTGGCAGCTAACTTAGTAAGGTTATTCACCCACAGGGTGTTCAAGAAAGGGCATGCTACCTTACATAGATACCTCATGGGACAAAGAAAATTCTGACTTCACAAATTTCCTATAGAGTGCTGGACCAAGCCCATTCTAAGGCCAAAATAAGGCCACTCTGAACACAGGTGTCAACACAACCAGATTTCTCTACTTACTTCTGGCTTATTTGGGAACCCAAAGTCAAAAGTCTCAGCCAGGCGTGGCGGCACATCCCCTGTAATCCCAACGCTCAGAGGCTGAGGCAGGAAGATCACTGAGAGGCCAGCCTGGGTTACATAGTGACTAGTTCAAGGCCAGCCTGAACTACATAGTGAGACCCTGGCCAAAAAAAAAGAAAGAAAGAAAAAAAGAAACAGTGCATCAGGGTTACTTTGAGAGATCTAAGGCAATCAAGGAGATATGAATGTGGCAAGATCTCAGAAGTAACAAAGCAAAACTGAGTGGTCTGTCTATTCTAGGCAGTGTCTAGTTGAGAGCAAGCTCAAGTGAATGATGAAGAATTACAAATAGGCTTCTAATTAAAAATATAAGTGGGAAGCATAGTCTTTGATATAAACACCTTCATATTATCTTTTATTCTCTATAAGTTAGTCAAAGTGACCTTTGGAAAGCAAGGTACATTTCAAATGCTTTTGGTTGATTACCAAATAAACCAGTCCTTTGAAAGCTAAACACACATAGAAACTTTCAAATTCATGGGGCCATAAGGTGGTCCCTTCTTTCCTTTAAAAAGATCTTGTGTATATTCTCCAAATGCACAGGCTCCAGGTCAGAACCAATACTCTTGGTATCTATTTAGAACTTGGGTAACTCTAGACGTATACTCCTCTTCCCAACTCTTTGCAAGAATGAATGACATGCTGGTAGTAGTATTGTAACATCCTAGACCACAAGCAGCATTTAACTTTCTTTTTGAAATTAGAATTACAATCGATCCCCAGTACCAAAAAAAAAAAAAAAATAGAATTACAAGTATTTCAATCATAATGTTAAATGCCAAGGAAAAACATTTACTTTTTAAATTTATAAGTCACTCTATTATCCTTATAATTAAAACCCCTTAAACTACATCTCTTAGTATTTGTGGAAGAAGTCACTTTAAGTTGTGGCAATTTCAAACTGTGCATTGCAGAGGATCATGAATGTTATTAAGGATAACAAAAAAGGCAGCAGTAGCAATACTCTGTCCAGGCTTTTTTACATTTTTCTATCCCACATCCCTCCTCAAACCCAGGGGAATTATTTGTTTGACAACCCTAAAGGGGCATTTTCCATAACACAGCCTGAAAAGAAACTTCCTAAACATCTATGTAACTTTGGTCAGCACCAACACAATGCAAGCCTCTGGCCTGGCTAAGGCACTCGACTGCAAGCACAGAACGCATGCGTGTGTGCTCTCAACTGAGGCACTGCTCCCCACAAGACAGCTCGGGGGCCCTGGGGAGGAGGCTGGGGTGAATACACACCCAAAGCATCATGCATAAGCTCGGAAGAGCTTCTGTACTTTGGAAAGTGTACAGTAAATGGCATGACAGAAATGCACAGAGCTGCTGGTGACTGCGTCCGCACTGGATGCTGTACAACAAGTGGGGCGTTCAAGATGCACAGCACGCCAGCAGCCTAATCAGGAACACGGCAGCAGTGCATGGGTCCACAGTGTCCTCAGTTCATCCCTTGGTTTCACTTTCCCTTGGTGACAGGCTCTTTTCTTTCATCTAACAGTGCCAATAAAACTGACTGTGGCAAATTCTTTACCGCCATAGGGAACTATGTCACAAGTGTGGGCACAAAACAACTTTCAAATACATTTGATGCAACAAAAAGAGAACAGAAACACATGTGGAAGTAAAAGAGGCCCAAAAGTACATGACATGGTCCTAATGCGAGAATTAAAGTGTATTTTTCTACTACACAGCACAATGTGAAGAGTCAGTGGTTCATACCTGTCATTTTATAAATACTTATCAGTTTTTATCTCATTCTTGTGTATAAGGTCAATAAAACAGCAAAAAGGTTAGCCGAGAAATCTTAAAAACAAATTTCCCCATTCCAAATTAACACTTGATCTATGCAATTTTACAGATGACAGAACAAGGTATCCACAAAATAGTTCCCTCCCCTTAACTGGTTCATCCTCTGACCTCCATGACAGGAATTTGGTAACAAACACAGAAGACTATCCCCTCTTTTCTGCATCAATTTATCATCTATTTTCAGTGTTCATTTTAGTCTCTGACAAAATCACCAAATATAATCAAGTCTTTACAGATAATTTCTTAAAATGATTATGTAACCATGAGCTCCTTGGTTCATTTCTAATAACCTGGATGACAATGATTAGATCTAGTTTGTTTTTTTAAAGTATCAATGACAGTTATTTTTTACAAAGCAGCAGACTGAAATTCAACAAAAGGAATACACTGTAATATTTAACAGTGGTCACATCCATAGATAAATAATAGTTAAGAATTTAATTACATATCAACACAGTGGTGCCTATTTTATCCAAGTGCAACCTGTCCAAAAGAAAAGGGTTTAAGATACACTCTTCATTCAAGCACAAACTTCATTCACTGGACTATTAAAAGAAAATCAGCAAGTAAATTTCACCACCACCAAACCAAGTGAAGACAAAATCAAAAGGGAAGAGAAGAAAATACCCTCATTCATAAAAAGATGTGATTTATCCAACAACCACAATGAAGTTAAAGGGACTGTACTGTCCGAAACCCTCCAAAATTACCTCAAGCATATTAAGGACTGGGCACTCAGTAAGGCAGATGTTAAGTTTTCATCAACTGGGAAAGTGGACAAGCTGGAAAAGAGGGAACGTCTCTCAGCTTTATCCTGCATAAAAAAATACAGCTCCTCACTGCCCCACAAGGAGAGTGAGAGAAAGCTGGGAAGGACAGATGGACAAACAGTCAGAAAACTAATTTTGGTCATAGAGAAATTCATGAGATTCTTAACTCCAATTTAAATTTCCTCTTATAAGGTGCTTTCTCTGCATTTCTCACAAGCAATTATCACAAGACTAGAACTGTCAAACAAATTCTTACAATCATAGCTCGCAGCCACCAAATCCCAACAACCTGCAGTTGAGGGAGGAAAATGCCTCTCTTAAAGAGTGAGCCATGCTAAAGGATGAGCCACAATTAAAACCCATTCTCCACTAAAAAATTTCTCTTTAAAAGCAAACAACCATTTTTCAAGATCTATTCCATAATAAAAAGAGCCAGAATACCAGAGCAGCTCCCCTAGCAGGTGAGGACAAAGGCATTTCCAAGGGAAAGAGAAACCGAGATTTGGCAACTGTATACTGATCTGTTATCGCTGGCATCTCAAGGTGAAAGCTGATTTGTTTTTATCTTTTCCTATATTAGCTCTGGACTACTGACAATTACCATAGCTCTTACAAAATATCAAATATGAAAACAAATTGTAATTTTTCTGAATGTTATCAGTGTTTCTAAACCAGTTTGGGGACTTTAAAAATGAAAATACACCATGTTTAACTCTATAAGCCGAAACATTGTGGACTCATAAAACTAAAATCACCAGGAACACTTTGCTGGTCACATGTACATTACACTTAACTGAAATGTCATGTGGTTTTATAAAAAAATAAAATTAAATAAGCTGGGAGTTAGAAGGTCCAAAATTCCACAAGTTCCGGCCATGTTTCACTCCTGCTGTCCAAGTACCACATACACTGAGATCCCATGTCTGTCATGCAGATCAGATTAGTTCAATGGTGATGGAGGAAATATTTACAAGCATCTATTTACAGTACTTCTTTCTGAGGATTACAGGCCAATATTCTTCTCTTCCATTCCTAGTCAATCTGAGTTTGGTTTCCTCAATGAGAAGGGGTAAATCTGAAAATGGCTACTCAGCTGCTTAACCTATGGAAAACCAGAACACAACACAGTGACACATATGTACCTTATTTTTTAAAGCATAAAGAATTGACCTCGGAAACAACAATTTATTGGCATGGCAAAACCATCAAATAATGAAGAGGTCTGCTATTCTAGTAATAACTAAAGAGCCAGACAACTAGTTACTAGAACTACTCTGGGAATGCTAGAACTACTAGGACTTGACTATGGGTCTGCCTGACTCCAAAACCTAACCTTTCCAGAGTCCGCCAGGCCAGAAAAATCCACAACCAAATCTGAAAACCTGTAGGATTATCTGACATAATATCTAGTCGGTCAAATAATTACATTTTTAAGTTACACTCAATATTCAGACTGTCAAAATATTTCTAAGCATTCCCAGTGCCAATGAAATAGTCTGGAATCAGATCGGTGAATGTGGGGAAGATGGATGGATAAGGTATCCCTAGTGGGCCAGCAAGAGCTTAGTCATTTGCCAGTTAGGAAATGCCATTTGATACTTATTGCTGTTTGTATTTCAGTAGTTCAACAGAATGTTTTGTGTGGCCTAGCAAGTTGCACCTTCTGATCAGAAGCTGCAGTTTCTGCTGATTAGAGCATGAGAAGTAAAATCTCAATAATATAAAACCTTCCTTTAACCTGAAATTCTAACCTCTCTTACTACATTGCTCAAAGAATTGGACAGGGGAGGGAGGAACTGCTACAAAACCAATTTTAGTTTCTTTATGAATTAAGTTAATAGCAATAAAAATATCCCTACAGCTAAAGAGAAGAATTAGATAATAGGATTATTCAGTCCCACATAATTAAAAACTGTTTACAACTCTAATCTACAAGAAAATAGCTTAAAATCCACTTAAAATAAACACTAACTCCCCATAGTAACTATCCAGCTTGAGCATCATTTGTTGTTATAACATAACCATTAGAAAAATGACACCAAAATCCTTACAGGCATTACAATTAAATAACTTTTTTTGAAACCTATTATCTCCTTTCCACTTTTTTTTTGGCACCGGGGATTGAACTCGGGTCCTTGCGCTTGCGTAGCAGGCAGAGAAAGCTCTGAGCTAAATCCCTGCCCCCATCTCCTTTCCACTTCTTAGAAACAAACGGAAGCAGTTTTGCTCGTGATTACTCACCACTCGTACTCCATAATGGATATGGGCCAGGGTGAAGGCAGCTGTTAGCGTATACAGGAGAATGCTCTCCAGGTAAGAGGCTACTCCTAAATTCACTGCCATGACAACCAAGAAGAGCGGAACCAGCAACCAGTTCAAAGCTGGGCACCTCGTGCTGCTCATTTGACAAACAATCAACTGACACTTGAAGTTGGTTTAAAAAAGAAAGAAAAAAAAAAGTTAATTAGCAAAGCACTTTCAAAAGTCGTCACTCCAGTATTTAGAAAGTATTCAAAAACTTGAGCCAACTCATTACATTACTTAAATTCAGTGGTTCTGAAGTGAACCAGGGCCCCACCTCCCTACCCTCCAAATGTGTGTCTGAAGAGACTAGAAAATAATTTAGTAAGGATGGATAGAAGGCATTCTTCCACTGGGTAACGACAGTTCACATAGAACTTTCTCCCAATTTTAAGATTCTATGACACATGAGAAGAAATTCAAAATAACCTCCTACATCTCCACACAACTGAATGTCTTCACTGCAGTGAAGAGGATGCTACTGCCAGTATAGCAATATGCCCATAACTAATACTTCAAAACTTCTTTGGTTCCCTTTATTTCGATACTTTACTCGCATACTCTTTTGCTTTCAGAGGTACTTCTTATACAATGCACTGGTGTTTTCAGATCTGTATTCATTTCTTTTTGAAGTACTGGGCTTGAATCGAGGGACTCACAGACCCAAGGCAAGCATTCTACCACTGAGCCACACTTCCCAGCCCATTTTTCCATCTTTTAAACATAAAACATCAGTAGGAATTAGAATATTACACACATTACAGAATGAAAACAGGCTTGGTGACTCAGCTACAAGTTGAAAGCTTTGAAGAACCTGACCTAACATTCAGCAGAGGGTTCCTGACTCTCAGAATGACTAGGGTCTTTTCTCAACTCCCAATCTCTCCTTCCTGTGCTCTTCTTGCTGGCAACAGCACAGACATTAATTTTCACAAAATATAAACGATAGCAAGGAGGTGTAGCTCAACCGTAAAGTGCTTGACTAGCATGTGCGGCACCACACACAAAAAACGCACAACAAAAACTGTTGTGTTTGCCAGGCATGGAGAGGCACACGCCTATAATCCCAGCACTCAAGAGAATGGAGCAGGAGGAGCAAGGCCAGCCAGGACTACTTAGCAACACCCTGTCACAAAAGCAAACAAAGTTACACTAGTTACAAAATTTTTATTCCATATTATTAATCCTACAATCAGCTGCAGTGTGTATTTTCTCTCTCAAATATCCCTTTCAAGCTGGACGTGGTGGCACATGCCTGTTAATCCCGCTATTCTGGAGGCTGCAGCAGGAAGATTCCGAGTTTGAGGCTAGTCTGGCCAACTTAGCAATGCCAGGCATGCATGAGGCCCTGGTTCAAGCCCCAGCATCACCACCAAAGCTTCCTAAGGAAGTCATTAGGTCTACAGTCATCTCAACCATACTGGTTTTTATTTTTGGTACCGGGATCGAATTCTGGACCTTGCGCCTTGTGAGGCAGGTGCCAGAACCACTGAGCTAAATCCCCAGCCCCTGAACCATACTATTAACAGTGTTTACTCTGAAGGCAAGCTAAGTTGTTCTATGAGTTCTTCATCAGGCAATCAGGTATATTTAAGTATGCCACGGTTTCTTAACAGCATTCTGGTTTCAAAGAGCAAAGGGAAATAATTCTCACGGAGCTGGGCGTGTAGCTCAGTTGTAGAGTACTTTTCTGCATGCTAGAGGACCTGGGTTCAATTCTCACCACCACCAAAATTAAAGTTAATAAAAATAATTCTCAGCACATTCTGTCTTTGAGGTCGTTAAATATTCTTTCAAATTTGAGATATAAAAATCTTTAAATTAAAATCTCCTTATTCTAGTACTGTAAGAGTTCTTGCCAGGACGTAGCTCAGCGGCACAGTACCTGCCTTGCAAGCACAAGGTCCTGAGTTTGATCCCCGGTACCAAAAAAAAAGTTCTCAAATTATTAAACTGTCATATAGATGATTTTTTAATACAGATGTTTTTTAAAGAAAAAAAAATCTTACTGTGATGTTGGCAAAGGCTGTTCCAACCATAAAGTAGAAAATTCTAGGGTGTATCTCTAAAATATCTGAAGGTGACCAGAGGGTCCAGGCTGTAGACAAAATGAAGAGCAAACATGGAGAAAAGAAGGGGACCATCACTTCATAGACTGAATTGTGTTTCAAGGTGCTATTTTTATAGCTTCTGAAAAAAAGAATCAAGTAATACAAAGAACATTATTACATGTAATACTTGTAGTTTGCATTTTCCAAATTGCTTTTATATTTGTTCTCTTCATCCTCACAATAGTCTTATGGCACAGACAGAACCAATAATATTTTCTGTCTGTTTGTTTGATTTTGAGGCAGTGTCTCATTATGTAGCCCAAGCTGGTCTCAAACTTGTAATGATCCTTGTGTCTCCACTTCCCGAGTGCTGGGATTACAAGAGTGCACCATCAGGCCGCCATCAGGCCCGACAGAAACAACGATATTAACCCTACTTTACAGGCAGAGCGAGTGAGGGTGAGAGACCCTAATTACATAACTTGCTAACGATTCAGAACCAAGGTTTGAACTGAACACTCCTAACCCTTGCCCATTTTTTCCTCCTTAAACCAAACCATCAGCTATTGTGTTAAGAATGTAAAGATGAGCCAGGTGTGGTGGCACACACCTATAATCCTAGCACTCTGGGAGGCTGAGGCAGGAGGACCACAAGTTCAAACTTGGCCTGGGCAACTTAGTGACTTAATGAGACATTGTCTCAAAATAAAAAATAAAAACGGGTTGAAGATATAGCTCAGTACAAAGTTCCTGGCTTCAATAACTCGGAAATATCAAAAAAAACAAAAGTGAAGAGAATACAACTATATTTTTGCTCTATGAAATATCCTACTAGGAGAACTAAAACAAGCATGAAATTGAAATGTCCTCCCTAAGTCCACGTGTTGAAGGCTTAGTCTCCAGCCTGCAGAACAACCTGGGGTTAGTGGACCCTCTAGAGGTGAGGCTTTCTGCAAGGTCTTCAGTGATCAGGAGAGCCCTCAAGAGGAGATTCGATCGCAGCCCCTTCCTCTCTCCTTCTGGCATCTCAGCCAGTGAGCTGCTGCCCGCCACCTCATCCTCCCTGTACCACAACCCCAGAGGCAATGGGGCCAACCACTCATAACCTGAAACCTCCAAGACGCAGAGCCAAAACAAACCTTTTCTTTAAAAAAACAAAACAAGCCACCGTGGTGGCTCACGCCTGTGATCCCAGCATTTGTCTTTTCTAGGTACTTCAGATAGGCAGACTCATGCTCCATTTGTCCTTTGGGCCTGGCTTATTGCACTTAGCATGGTGTTTTCAAGGTTTATTCATATTTCTGTTTGATTTGGTTCTCTTTTATAATTTCCTGCTCTTTAATGATATTCACATTTGGTTCACACACTGTTTTCCTGATTTTCTTTTCTTTTGCTGTTTAAGCATATTTAAGAATGTCATTTTAAAGTCCTCATCAAATAAATCTGATTTCTGCGATTTCTCAGAGGGAAAAACAAAGTATTCCTATACATCTGTTCATCTGAAAAGAGTCCCAATATATTGCTCAATCAAAACCTCACAATTCTAAGATAAGGAGGAAATGACTCAATTTCTGCAGCCTTCAGAGCTTTAAGCTTTATGGTCTCTATGAATGACTTCCAGGTGCAATAAATATGACAGATACACAGAGCTTGGGTTGCCATGGGGTAAGATTCTGAGACAGACCTGAGCTCAAAGATGAAGTGGGAAGTACAAGAAAGTGTCTCAACTAAAAGAAACAATAGAGAAAACAGCCAGCACAAAATTATTAAGCAGGGAAAGAGAAAAATCTACCCAGAACACAATAAGTAAACACAGTACAGGCGAACAAAGTGGGGACACGCATAGGTCAGAGATATGAAACGGTCTCTCTCTACCTCCGAAGCCCTTCTCCCCAAAGACAGAAACTGCTATGCAAAAGCTGTTTGACAAGAGTCAATAAAGTCACTTTGGTCTCAACCTACACACATTCAGAAATGTTATGATCTTGTCAACTACACATACTCAATTTATAGAACAGAATGGAAACATCAATACTTAATAGGCAAACTCTGCCTCCTTGTAGGTACATTTACTTAAAAGAGTGACAAGTTGGAAGACTGCAGAGCCCAAATCTGTAACAAAAGATCCAGCTGCCTTGGGTGTGGCTGAATTGACTACTATTTTAGATTCAAAATATTGGCTTTAAGACTTTTTCAAAATGTCCAGATGCCAAAAGGAAAACAGATCCTTAAATTCAGCTACATAACAATTGCTAAAGACATTCATATTTCTTGCCCAATTGAAAAAATAAAGCACTTACCTGTAAAAGTTTAAGAAACTCATTGGAAGAGTCACACATACTGCACAACCTAAAAGAGAGAATATTTAAATTATCATGAGGTAGCCAAGTGATTACATTATAATAATTGAATCCACACAAAAGACTCAATGTTTTTAGACCCAACAATTCTCAGGTTCACCTTTACTTCTGTAATAAAACCAAACACATTTCTAAACAGCATTTCTAAACAGTGGCGACACAGTGCGACGGTCAATCTGGACCTCAATTTCGTTTGCACCATACACTGGTTATGTGATTTTAGGGAGTCAACCTTTCAGTGGTTCAGTTTCCTCATTTACATAATAGAGAAACTAGCAGTACCAACCCCATCAAATTCTGAGAATTGAATAAATTACTACATATGAAGACACCTGGAATAGCATCTATAAATAAATCCAAACGTAAGTGCAAGCTCCTAGAAGGAGAGATGCAGCCTGGGCTTCCTATTTATACTTACTTTCAACCTCCTGGAGATTTTCAATTTCTCCCCTCCCGATCCTACCTGTAAGGATGGCTTCCCAAGAAACTCTACCATTGATTCTGCTGCCCCTCTACTGTCTTACTCCACCATTTGTTTCAGTTTCTTAGCATTCTTTCATTCATTCTGCCCCATAACCTGCAGAAATCACATTCCTGAAATTTACCAGGCTTCCATAATGATCAAATTCAATATCCCTTTTCATTTCTGACTTCTACATAAGATGATGTAGCTGATTATTTGCTAACTGCAGTTCTTTCCTTCTTCTGCCATTTTAATTCCATTCTCCCAATGCGCTTGCTAGCCACCTAACCATTATTTTGTGTCCTTTATTGACAACCTGACTTCCTAGTGTCCCTTCCATTTTAAAAATTCTCTGAGTCTAGCTGAGTGTGGTGACACACACCTGTAATCCTAGCACTCTCAGAGGCTGAGGCAGGAGGATCAAAAGTCTGAGCCCAGCTTGGGCAACTTAGTGAGACTTTGTCTCAAAATAAAAAATAAAAAAAGGCTGGGGATGTAGTTCATTGCAAAGGCTTAGGTTCAATCCCCAGTATAAGGAAATTTCTGATTCTGTGGTCTATAGCAATTTTAATTCCTGATTTCTCTCTCTTTCAAACTACAAACCAAGATATCTCCCAACTTTCTGCACACTTCGTTTGTATACTTGTCACAGCCTAATGTGTCTATTCTCGACTCCTTCCTGGTGACTATTGGTTAGGTCAATGTAGCTATATAATCTTAAGGATCAAAGGTAAAAAACATTCCTTTAAAACAATTCCTAAAACAGCTGGCTAAGAACAGAAAAAAAGACTAGAATTCAGCAGAAATCTTCTCTCAAAAGATGAATTACTCTGCTCCTTACAAGCCCAACTGAAATAGTCTGTCAAATTAGACTATCTTAGAAAGAAGACAATGATATGCTTAATGTCCTCAGGAATTTTAGCATTCCTGAGTAGCATTTAGCTTACTCCACATCAAACTGAGAACCACTGAAGGGGAGCCAAGGCTAAATTAATTAACTCAGGATTACTTGAGGCTCTGAGGTGTCAGAAACAGGCCGAGGTTTGCTACCAAGATTAATTTTAGTTTAAAAAATTGCAAAGTATTTTGTTTGGTTATTTTGTTTTGCTTTGTTTGTTGAGGTCCTGGAGAATCAAACCCAGGGCCCACACATGCTATGCAAGCACTTTACCACTGAGCTCTAACTCCTTTTTATTTTAGACAGCGTCTTGCTAAATTGTCCAGGCTGGCCCTGAAGTTGTAATCCTCCTGCCTCCAGAGTAGCTGGGCTAAAACAGTTTTAAGTACAATAAGCATGTGGAAAGCCTGGACTCTACATAGCTTGCCAAAGAAAAAGACTGTGTCTTCTATTTCTTCTCTAAGTAGTACTTCAGGTACTTTCTGTAAAGAGTATTTGTTAATTTAAATATCTATTAAACTCCACATTTAAGAATGTAATAGTTGGGCCGGAGATTTAGCTCAGTGGTTCCAGCGCCTGCCTTGCAAGTGAAAGGTCCCGAGTTCGATCCCCGGTACCAAAAAAAAAAAAAAGAATGTAATAGTTATAGAATATATACATAATGTATAGCAATATCTATGCTTGTTTTTCAAACTGCCATTAATTAAAGGTCAGAATTAATTTTTTTAAAAGATCAAAATGAAGATAATGCAGTCATAAAAATATTTTGGTTCCTCACATTTCTTGCTTATTAAACAGAAACTTCAATTAAAACCATCAACACTAAAGTTGGACAGTGTACTATGTGGATGAAACTGGCTGGTAGAAATTCAGTCATACAATCCCCAAGGAGGGGATTACGGGAATGTTTAGAAATATGACATACATTTATCCTTTACCAGCAATTCGACTCTAGGAATCTCTTCCATAATACCCTGGCAAAAATATGAAAAGACATTTGTGCAAGACTATTCATTGTAGCAACGTGTGCAACAGAGGAGCCTGGAAAGAATCCAAATGCTATGAATAGAGGGCTGGTTCAACAAACTGCGGTGCACTGTGGTACACCCACCCACACAATCGAGCAGCCCACACAATCATTAAGTCAGAATGAGGAAGACCCTTATGCACCACGATGAAAGGATCGCTTTGATATACAGGTAGGTGGGGAAAAGGACATCACAGAGTAAAGTATGCACAGAATACCATCGTTATCATGAAAAAGAGACAATATTCATTTACTTACAATAAAGAAACAATGAAAAGATAAGCCATAAAACTACAAAGAAAAATGGTTATCTATGAAAAAAGAGAAAGAGGATGATAGAAGTTATACTTCTTTGAATATGCTGTTTTATAAATTTGACTTTATTCATGAGTATGTTACACAATTATTTAAAATCCTTAAAAAAAACAAACTTCTCATAAGTCAAAAATTCTAACTAGGAAGGGGAACCAAGAGTCAGAAGAAGCAGGGAGGGATGGGAGGGATAGGGATGAATAAAGAATTAAGATGTGTCCTGTCCATGTACCAACTCCACATGATAAATGTAATCATTATGCACTGCAAACATGCACTAATAAAATAAAAATTTGTATGTACATATCCACAACTCACCGCATAACCTCTGAATTAAGTAACCTGACTGGACATCTCTAGTGGGACAAATTGTAAGGTCAAATAAAATCGAGGAAGCCAAAACCTTACACTATTTTCAAGAGCCATATTTTTGCTGATTTTGGTACTGTATTTTGAATGATTTTTTTTGTTTTGGTACCAGGAATCGAACTCGGGTCCTTGCACTTGAGAAGCAGGCAGCAGAACCACTGAGCTAAATCCCTTGCCCCTGGTACTGTATTTTGAAACTGGGTGCTTCACAGAATTAAGCAAATGAGTAATTATTTTGTTATTGAACATCAAGATTTTTGTCATAGTTTAAAAGGAGATACAAATGTAAGATCAATGAGGTTAAGTAAAAATTCTGTAATTTCAAATTTTATTTGGAAATTTATCATAAAACTAACCAACAAATTTGAGTCCCCTAGCTATCCACTGAATAGATTCCTAAGTAATGATCATCAATGACTGTGAATACTACTACTGGCAGGTGAAGAACAGATGCTAACAGTGCAATGATATAGAATATCTGAACCTCCAATCACTATTAACATCACAAAGAGACAGCCAAGGGCTGGGGATTTAGCTCAGTGGTTCCAGCTCCTGCCTCACAAGCTCAAGGTCCCGAGTTCAATCCCCGGTACCAAAAAAAAAAACAGAGAGAGAGACAGCTAATACTGTGTGCCTCCTAATGTGATACAACTGGAAATACCACTACCTAATAAGCATTGTTCTCATACCACACCCCCAGTGAAACCTGTATCTAGCCAGGCCCATAGGTTTAACTATTATTTTACAGGAAAAATGAGAGGGCAGGAAATATGTTAAAATGATATGAGAATTCAACCAGGAAAATGCGGAATGTAAGAATTCCACAGGGCAAATAACCCAGTTTCTTCAACAAATAAATTACAAGGCAAATGGGGCCGGGGATTTAGCTCAGTGGTTCCACCGCCTGCCTTGCAAGCGGAAGGATCCAAGTTCGATCCCCAGTACCAAAAAAAAAAACCAAAAAAAAAAATTTACAAGGCAGAAAAAGAAAACGTATGTTTATCAAAAGAGATTTAAATAACATATCAATCAAATGCAATATATAGATCCACTGTATGTTTTAAAAGAAGAAATCTAGGGCTAGGGATGTAGCTCGGTGGTATTGTGCCTATCATAATAAATCCCTAGCACCACAAAAAAACAACTATCATTTACAGTTATACAAGAGGTGTTTATGAATGAAATGAAATGATGTCTGAATTTGCTTTTAAATAATCTAAAGGGAGGAAATGTCTGTTAATGGTACCACAATGAAGCAGGGCAATTCTCACAAATAATTACTAAAAACTAGACAAAAATATTCAAAATGACTACTTGAAGGTACTAGAAAACAGTCAAAAGCAGGCAGAAACCTTAGAAGGATTCACATTTGGGCCACCAGGGAATAGCTCCTTTGAGGCCTGCCTATCTATACCCTAACCTCACCCATCCCAGATGGTGGAAAACCTCAGCCTTCCTTGCCAGCTGTGGAGACAATATTATTAGAACTGAGAGCAGCAAAGATACTGCAAGTGGGGACAGGGCATCTAAAGAGCAATGCAGTGGGCCTGGGATGTAGCTCAGTGGTGCCGCCACCTGCCTCGCAAGCGCAAGGTCCCAAATTCAATCCTCGGTACCAAAAAAAACCCCAGCAACGCGGAAGGGCTGATTCAATCTGAGTATAAACTCGCTCCAATCCCTGGGGGGCTACTAAACTAAGTAAGCAAATAGGAGTCCTCAGGAACATGACGAAAGGGTAGAAATTAGAGGAGATGCTATCCTTTGAAAGACATAGGCACCCTTAGTGAGACCTGCGGGTCGGCTGAACCCCCCACGCCCACCCCTGCCCGGGTTGGGGATGAAACCCAGGGACTCACTCACGCCAGGAGGTGCTGTGCCCTTCATTTCACTATGTGTGCTTCTGAGCCACTCCATCTTGGGCTGCAGAGGAAGATGCCTTGCTGTGTTGAAGTATCAGAGGACAGAACACAGTTGCTGGGAGAGCAGCTGAAGATTCAGGATGAGAAACCCCAGAGCAAGAACCACAGAGAGGTGAGCACCAAAATCTCAGTATCACCTCTGCCTGAATCTTCAGCTGATGGCTAAACTACAGAGAAACAAGGAACAATCCCCCAAGAAACCAGGCTAAAGAAACAGCAGCTGGCCAGGCACAGCAGGGCATGCTTGTGATCCCAGCTCCTCAGGACGCCAAGGCAGGAGGATCATGAGTTTATGAGGCCAGCCTGGAAAACCTAGCAAGACTGCGTTTCAACATAAAAAATAAAAAGGGCTGGAGATGTAGCCCAGTGGTAGAGCACTTCCCTAGCATGTGGATGGGCCTGGGTTCAATCTCCAGCACTAGGAAGGGGAGGTGGGGCGGCTGAAAGCTGAAAAGAATTACATAGGGACATCAGCTGTTACATACTGTGAGGGACAGATATCTCAGTCTGAATTCAAACAAGTTAAATGCCTACTAGAATAACAAAAACATTTTTTTTCAGAAGAACAAAACAGATTCCAAAGTCTCTACAAATATTTTCTCTATGGCCCTTCTCTTTCACAAGGTATTGGGGATCAAACCCACGGCTTCCTTCACACTAGACAAGCACTCTACCACTGAACTACACCCCAACATACAATAACAATGTCTAGTTTCAACAACAACAAAATTGCTAGATATCCAAAAAGGAGGGAATAGCAATCATTAGAAACTGCTGGATTTGACAGACTATAAAGCAGCTATTCCAACATGTTCAAAGAACTGAAAGAAAATATGGTGATAATGAATAAACAGATAGAGATTCTCAACACAGAAAAACAAAATAGAACTAAGTGGAAATTCTAGAGCTGAAAAGTACAAAAACTTAATTGACAGTTTGAAAAGACAGGCTCAACACCAGACTGGCAATGGCAGAAGAAAGCAAGCAATGAATTTAAAGACACATGAACAGAAATGATCTAATACAAAGAACAGATTAAAAACAAGAGTACCGCCACCTGCCCTGCAAGCGCAAGGACCACAGTTCGATCCCTGGTACCAAAAATAAACAAATAAACAAAAACAAGAGTAAAGAAAAACTTAAAGCCTCAGAAAATTACCTATAAGACACAGCAAGTAAATCTAACATATATATAACATACATATGTCCTAGAAGAGAGAGAAGAGGCATAACAATCTGAAAAAATAAATGTGGCAGAAAATTTCCCATACACAGTCAAAAACATTAACTTACAGATTGAACATACCTAACATGCTCAACAAACAGTAAGGACAAACGTAAAGAAAACCATGCCTGAACAATCCTAGTCACACTTCCAAAAGCCAAAGATTTTAAAAAGAGAAACTTGAAAGTAGAAAAGAAAAATAATACTTTACACATAGGGTAATAAGGATATATAAGCTGATTCAGAAACAATGGATTTTAGAGGACATTAGAGTGACACATTTAAAATCCAGGGGGAAAAAAGACAAAATCAAGATGTTTTCATTACACAGAATGTGAGATACTATGCAAATACTTAAAATGTTTTAGGCAAAAGAAAGGTATAGTATTACTAGGAAATGAGCTGAGAGATTAGCAAATGAATATATATTCTTTTTTAGATCATGACACACAGTGTATTCACCAGTTATTCTCTAATCATTTTTGTTATGAAAAATTCTTTCATAGAACACTTTTATATTTTAATCTGGTTATTAACATTAATTAATATCTACTGGTATTATATTAAAATACAAAATTTTTAAAAACAAAAATGTTTTCACATAAATACAAAGAATGTATTGCTACCATATCTACACTACAAGAAATCCTACAAGAACACCTTCAAAATTCTAAGAAAAAGCACTATACACTAAGTCAGATGTACAGAAAGGAATGAAGTACAGCAGGAACAATAAGTCTGTGGGAAGCATAACAGATTGTATATGAGAAAATAACCCAGGGATTAGAGGGAAGTGGTACATCTGAAACAAGACTGACACGGGTAATGAAGACTGCTGACGCTAAGTGGTAACACATAGGAATCCACTGTATAAAAGTAGAAAAGCTACAAAGAATGCAGATGTTCAATTCCTTTTCACAACAAAAAGAAGGGGGGAGTAGAGACTGAATTCTGCTTTCTACCCTGGTAGCCTGTCTGCTACATCCAAAGGTGGTGACCTTCCATGCAAACAAGCCACTCACCTCCTACCAGGCTTTTCCACCCCCCCCCTCACCCTGAGGCTCTGCCCACCCAGCCACCTCAGCACCACCAATATTATCAGCAGGAGCTAATGGCACAGGCTCAACGGTTCTTCTATCCATTTGTACCTGCTGGACACAACACTGGGAAAGCTGCTTAATTTCTTTGTGCAGAGAGAAACAAATGGGTTATTTTACTTTAGAGAATTCAAATGAATTTGTAAATTACAAATAAAATTATGTGTCTATTAAAGAGTGCAATTCAAAACTATGCTCACATATCAGACATATTTTCACATTTTTTCTTTAATAACTGAGCATAAAATGTAGCAAACCTACCCTAGGACAGGCTGCTAAAATCAAGATTCACTACATGGTAGTAGAAAAAAGTAACCTTTTCGAGGTAAAGAAATAACAGCTTATACAGGTACCAAAAAATGAACTTTTGGTACATTACAGGGTAGTTTCCAAAATGTATATTCCTGAGTCATAGAAAAAGGCCCAAACCACTCCTCGGAAAGCCAGAACATAGACTTTGAGAATTCCAAAATCAAGCACTGTCCATGCCTAGTACAGACAGTTTTTAGCAGTTTCTAAGCCTTACCTCATTCCATTCCCTTGCCACACTTCACCAACAGAAGGAGACGGGGATAGGTAAGTAACACAGCAGCAGCCTATAGGTGTGCTTTTTACTTCTACAAAGTCCTTAGTGCCATTCCTAGTGCACTCAACACAGCGACCAGATTCTTCTCCCTCTTTACCCTTCCACACTGCTGACCCTGTCCTACACTCAATTACCCTACAGATATCCACTTCAGCTAAAAAAATAAGGAAACAGTACCCTATAAAGACCTTAAGCACTCAGTGGAAGGAGGGTGGGTATCTGAGAGGAAAAGATTCTTAACTTTCATTTTTGAAGTGCATAGATTAATCTCTACATTTCAACTGCTCTATTTCACACAAACTACTACTTTTCAACATTGAAGTAAATATGAAATCTACATCAAATGTCCACCTAAATGTGGATATTCCAGTACAGTCTAGGTTAAATTGAACGATTACTTTCCAAGGCCCGCGTGAGCTATTCTGGCATTTCCCCCTGATCGGAGAAGGCTTGGTGCTAAACAAAAAATCAAAACAAAGAAACTTTATTTTCTTTAATGTTTAGGTTGAAGTCTTATATAGTTGTAGGATTATTCTGCTTGCTGCAAGGCAGGGACAGGAGTGCTGTCATTTGTTATAGTCAAACACTGGCTTTTGATAACAAAGTGATGGTTAAAACAGGCTTTGACATGGAGCTTCTTACCAATAATCATTGCAGTGAATAGGTCTCTATATAAGAAATTAAACAGGAAAGGTTCATACCAGGCCTCAACTCCCACAACTGCAGTCACTATGTAGACAAAAGAAATAGTCTGGAAGGAAAACAAAGACAAAAGCACACAGAGGCATTAACGGCTGAAGAGACCAGGAGCTGACAGAGCTTCACCCAACATTAAGTCTAGTCAAACAGTTTTAGTAAATGCAAGAAATACTCTTAAAATTTGGTATATGGCAAGTCTTGCCTTTTTTTCTTTGTCAACAATGCCATAAAGTAACTAACTTCTGTCAGCTTCTACTGGCTATCATCTGAAGCATTTCAAAGGTGTCCCATACCCTGGTTAGGTCCTAAGATGATCCCATTTGCCCACCCAACCACCTCCTTCTACAAACACACTCCAGCTTCTGAGGGCTTAGGTTCAAATGGGCAAAATGCAACATCAAGCCTGGGATCCAATGGCAGGACTAAAGGAAGAGAAAGCTTTGTACTCACTGAAATTTGGCAATGAAGACAAAAGCCAGTAAATGAGTTACATGTGAATATCTTATCTTTTTTTACAAAAATCCACAGTTTAAATGAATGTTTAATAACATTAAGAAACCATTATATTTTGATGTAATAATGGCATTGTGATTATGTCTTTATCACTGAGAGATATAGAGCAAAATATTTATCACATTTCCTTTGAAAGAATTGGAAAGGGGTGAAGGAGGGTAGACATGAAACTAGACTGGCCACATGCTGCTAAATGCCTAAGATAAGTAATGGATATACTAGGCTTTGTTATAATATTTCCTCTATTTTTATATGTTTGAAACTTTCCAGGAACAAGTAAACAATTTTTTAAAATTTACTTGTTCTTTGAAAAACACACATCAGTTGTAACCAAAACGGCATAAGGGCAGTAAACAAGGAATGACAAGAACTTTCCAAAAACATCATGGCAGTGTTGAAAATTTAACACAGAACATGTACTTACCACCTGGCTAAGGTCATAGCCCCATGGCAGGAAAAGAATCCCTGTGTTATATTTTTCCCAGTGGGACAGGATGAAAGAAAACAAAACTACCCATAGCAGGAGATAAAGAACAAAAACACTGACACCAGTTGATCCTCGTCCAAAGATGGAATACACAGTGACAACAAAGTAAACACATGACCAACTATCCAGGCCATGGTCAAAAAGCTCCCCTAATGGAGTGCTGGAATTGGTCCTCCTAGCTTGCTTTCCATCTACGCCATCTGCAACAAAAACACATCACGAGAAAGAGTCAACACCTATATTGGTATGGTGGAAAAAACAAATCAGTACATCACAGAACTGGTAAGTGTAGCTACCAGCCAATACTATAAAAACCATACCCGTAATTCCCATAATTCAAAGGTTTGAGATATGAAATGTATACTTCTTTAAAGTATAATCTAAAAATCAGAACGCATAGCACACTGAATGGTGTCAATTTTAGATCTAAGAACTATCTAGCTGGAGTCTGAATTCTTCTAGCTCTGCCAAACATCCCAACTGGGTTGTTCTACTAATCATAAACTCTTAAACACTTAATAACTTTTCATTCCAACTTATCTATTCACTCCTTGCTCTAGGATCCAAACGGACTTCAGTTACAACACCTATTTCATCCTGTGTGAAATCAGTCATTTCTTCACAAATCTACTGCTTCTGTATTTTCAAGTGCATTCAAAACATGTACAATGCTCAGCAAATATAAAAATTAGGCCGGGGATTTAGCTCAGTGGTTCCGCCGCCTGCCTCGCAAATGCAAGGACCCGAGTTCAATCCCTGGTAGCAAAAAAAAATAAACAAAAAAATATATATATATATACAAAAATTAAATTTACTGAACGTGTGCAATAATACACTATTCTTCGTGCTGTAAAATTACAAGAATCTTAGAATAAATTAAGTTTGTCCTCTGAGTGTTTATAACTGAGAAAGGGACAAACATGATAAATAAAGGTATGGTTATGTCACAAATCATAAAAAACTTCATGTAACGCAAAGAAGGGGTTCCTTCAAGCTAAGATAACCTAGAATGGCTTTTAAGACAAGATGAAATCTGAGAGAGGACATAAAGAATGAGTTGGGTTTCGGCAGGTAAGAGATAAAGAAGTATCCCATTTCAAGAGGAAGGAGTACCATCGGAATAAACACTGAGATGGAAAAGTAGAGTCCACATTCAAAAAATGCAAGTAATGTAGTCTGACTAGAAGCCAGATGAAGACAGCAATATAAAAAGGCTAGAGACGAGGTCCGAGCCAGTTTGAAGGTGTTAGGGAGCACAGGAAGCTACTACAAGGTGCACAAATAGGGGACTGACAAGAGTGCAAGTGACGCTGTAAGAAAATCCACATGACATCGTTGTGAATGACAGGCTAGAAAGAGGGCAATAATGAGTAGGCCAAAATGGAGATGGAGGGCAGTAGGAATGAAAAGCTGGGGACAGGTGAACATTAAGGAAATAAAAATGCGAGAATGCTGCAAAAGAGACAAAAGGCCTAAAGAGACGACAATCTCTAAAGGTTCTAGACTGGGTAACTGAGAGAGTAGTAGTGTTCGTAGAAAGAAGTCAGATGCAGCAGCAAGAGTGAAGACAGGAGAGACTGTAATTTTAGGGACTATGCCTGAAGGTGTGAGGGATGACTCACATGGTAATGTCAAGCAACTCAATCCAAAAGTACTACTAGCAACACAGAAGGCAAATGAGGCCTAGATATAAACATGGGAATAGTGGAAAGTAAGAATGTTAAGTATGAGGATCCAGAGAATAAGGAAAAGAGAAAGCTAAAGAAAAGCACAAGAGAATGGCTTAACTTAGGGGAAGAAACAGAGGAGCCTGCTGCAGAAAGACTTATAACCAAACCTAGTTAAAAAGGAAGAGAAGAGGTTGAGGGTGTAGCTCAGTGGTAGAGGACCTAGCATGCACACGGCCCTGGGTTCCATCCCCAGTAGCAAGGTAGGGGATCCCTACAATAACTGTGCTTACTTTGCTCACCACAGTATTATCCTCAGAGCCTGGGTCAGTCCATAGAAAAGACAGCCTTTATAAATATTGTCGAAGGAATACATGAAAAGATAAATCCCAAAACACCGGCTCAAACCCTGCAGATCTCTGTTATGCAGGGTTGGGAAATTTTCTCTCGTCATGTAGCTGAAATATCCTCTAAAAGTCTTTTCCATTATTCATTGGCTTAACAATTTCCTATTTTCAATGCAGCTCCTGTATAGCTATATCATATGAAAATCATGAAATACATATTAATTAGGTTTTATAAGTTTTCTCAATGAGCCCATTCCAGCTTCATAAGTCTGGTTTCCAAGGTACGTCTAAGAATTTTATTTTAGAAAGGTAATTCAGGGTATATTCTATATATATTATGAAAAATATCTCCTATGACCCTCCCAGGACTTAGACCTGGGATCAAATACTCTAATACTTCTGTAGCAAAATGAATGCATAGTCACACTTTGTAGAATAAAAATTATAAACTGCTTCATGTTGGGGCCGGGGATTTAGCTCAGTGGTTCTGCTGCCTGCCTCGCCAAGTGCAAGGTCCTGAGTTCAATCCCCAGTACCAAAAAAAAAAAAAAAAAAACTGCCTCATTTTAGTTAAAGACAGGTTTTGTAACAAATAGTTCATGTTAGGTCAGGATTTTTACCAAAAGGTTGTGGACTTGGGGCCAAAGATTTAGCTCAGTGGTTTGTTCCACTGCCTGCTTCACAAGCACAAGGTCCCAAGTTTGATCCCCAGTACCAAAAACAAAACAAAACAAAACGCTGTGGACTGGAAGCAACAGGTAGATAGTATAGTACATTAAAAGGCTCTTAGGGAATGCTGTCAAAAGTCAGACTCACAAGCCACTCTCCTTTTTCCTTGTTCCAGCCACTGACTAAAACCAGTATTTTCAAAAAGAGACAAGGGTGTCCACTATCACCACTCCTGTTCAATATGGTCCTGGAAACATCAGTTGAGCAATCAGGCAAGAAAAGGAAACAAAAGGGATTCGTATAGGAAAGGAAGATGTCAAACTCTCCTTATTCACAGATAACATGATCCTTTACATAGAAGACCCAAAAAACTCCACTAAAAGACTACTAGAAAAAACAAAGTCAGCAAAATAGCAGGATACAAAATCAATACACAAAAATCAATAGTGTTCCTGCGTATCAACAATGAACCCACCAAGAAAGAAAATAGGTAAACAATACCATTCTTCATAGCTTCAAAAAAAATTAAATACCTAGGAGCAGGAGGCCTCACAATCCCAGATTTCAAGTTATATTACAAAGCTACAGTGACAAAAACAGCATGGTGCTGCCACAAAAACAGACATGTGAGGCAATGAAACAGAACTGAAGATGCAAAAACAACACCAGGCACATTTAGCCATCTGATCTTCCACAATAGCTGCCAAAAACATAGGCTGCAGGAAAGATCACTTCTTTGCAAACAGTGCTGAGAAAACTGACCATCCATACGCAGAAGAATGAATCCAGACTCATTATCTCTCACCCTGTACCAAAATAAAATCAATAAAATCAATGGATCAAAGACTTAGATATTAAAACAGAAACACTTAATGTGCTGGAAGGTAGAACAGGGAAAACTTGGGCCGGGGATTTAGCTCAGTGGTTCCGGCGCCTGCCTTGAAAGCGCAAGGTCCAGAGTTCGATACCCGGTACCAAAAAAAAAAAGACACAGTATGCCCATGACAAGGACTTTCTAACAGAACCCCAACTACACAAGAAATAACACCAAGAATCAACTATGGAATTTTTTTTTGTTTGGTACTGGGGATCGAACTCGGGTCCTTGTGCTTGCGAGGCAGGCGGCAGAACCACTGGGCTAAAAATCCCCAGCCCAACTAAGGAATTTTATCAAATTTAAAAGCTTCTATAAAAAAAAAAAAAAAAAGCTTCTGCACAGAGTAGTGGAAACAACCAATACAGTTAAGAGACAACCTACACAATGTGAAAAAATCTTTGTCAACTATTCCCCAGACAGAGGACTAATATCTAAAGTATATAGAGAAATTTAAAAATTAGGCCCCTCAAAATAAAATACAATCAAAAAATGAGCGGATACTTGTCAAAAGAAGCAGCACATATGGCCAATAAGTACATGAAAAAACATTCAGCATCTTTGACCATTAGAGAAATGTGAGTCAAAACACCACCAAGATTCCAACACTAGAAAGAATGGCTAGCATCCGGAACTCAATAACCAAAACGTGCTAGCAAGGCTGTAAGGAAAAGGAACTCTTCTACATTGTTGGCAAAAATGTAAACTAGAATAACCACTATGGAGATTGCTCAAAAAGAAAATAAAAATAAAAATTCCATCCTAGCTCATTGTGGGTTTTCCTGAAAGTTACAGACATCGTATTACAGTGATGCATGCATACCCATGCTTATAGCAGCATAGCTCATAACAGCTAGATCTTGGCAGCCACCCTGTATGTTCATCAACAAATAAAGAAAACGTGGTGTACATATACAATGAAGTACTACTCTGCCATAAAGAAGGCTATGTTTGAATCATTTGTAGGGAAATGAATGCGCCTTGAAATCATAATGTTAGGTAAAATAAATCAGATACAGATGGTTAAATATTTCATGGTTTCTCCTACAGGAGAAATTCAAAGTACAAAGAGGATGATAGGAAAATGGGAGACAGACTACGTGGAGATCAGAAAGGGATCCAGGGATGGCAGAAGACAAGAGGAGCTGAAATGGAAGGGGAAGTTAAAAGAACCAAGATGTCTTCTGTGTATGCACCAATTCCCCAAGGTGAATGTATTTATTATATATTGCAAACATATACTAATAAAAAGGGGAAAATGCTTAAATCAGTATTTACCACTTTCTTACCTAGCGTATAGGCTGTAAAGTTGAGGATGCCCACAACAATCCAAACCCAGTCAGGCACATGCTTGTGACCTGGTGCTGTAAAGGAAAGCAACCAAGATTTGAGAGCAGTCTTTCTGCAATCATTCTTACCATACCACTTCCTGCCAATGAGGAATGTTTCTATTTGTTAGATTCAAGCACAGTATGCTGAATGCAGAATACTAAAATTTAACACTCAACTCTGCATTAACAATAAGTATTCCCATTGAGCTTGTATTGTAATTCAAGACTAAGTGTTCCCCTTTGCTTGAAAATTACTTAGCCCACAATGAAAAATAACATATTTTTTAAATTTATAAAAATGACTGCAGGCTGGAGATTTAGCTCAGTGATACCATCGCCTGACTCGCAAGTGCAAGGTCTTGAGTTCGATCTCTGGTACCAAAAAAAAAAAAAAAAAGACTGCATGCAATCTAATTCTTATTGTTTGTGATTATACTACAAACATATATTGTTACAGTTTAGAACTAAAATGGCCCCCAAAGTCTCACATTTGGAGGTGGAGCCTGGTCAGAAAAGTGGGGTCACTCAGAGTATGCGCTGGCGTGTGCCTTGGAAGGGTGTATTCTCATCCTGGTTCCTCCATTCTCTCTGCCTCCTGACCACCAAGACATGAGCAAATTTCTTCTCCCAGGCTCTTCCACCACACGGCTTCTGCCTTAGAACCAGCCAACCATGGACTGAATCCACTGGCACTGTATCCAAAATTGTGGCTGTCAGGTACTTTGTCTCAGCGACAGAAAAGCCACTGATATATACAGAGCCTTCATACAATACTTTCTCATTATAGATGGATTTCCTCAACTGTATAATTTCAGCATCACAGTCATCTAAAATGTCTGGATCTCACTTTTTTTCCCTATGATGAAACAACTGAGAACCCAGAACTCTATGTTCTAGGCCTGCCTCTGTAATCCATCAGTAGTGTAACTCTGAATATATCATTTAACCTCTCCTATCTTGCATTTTCCAAGCTTACTGGGACTTGCTGGTTTATTAGTCATTCAAGTTCTATGATTTGAAAAAATGTACATAATTTTATATATTCTTATTTCTCTGAATGAGGTAATAACTTTATTTAGTCAGATAGTATTTCTAATTACAAAGGTAAATATTTAAGCATTTCCTAAAGATTAAAATACAAAATTAAAAATCTAAACAATAAAAAGCCTCATAATACCAAAACCATGCTTACTAAAATTTAATCTTACTGATTATTCTTATGCTATTTAAGATTTCAGTGACCATTTTGCTATATTTTCAGATGTGTTAGTTGACAAAATTTGTTAGTTGACAAAATTCAGCATACACAGTTTCAATATTCAGAACTTCAATAACATCAAAAAATGCTAAGTGATTGAAACCCCAAATTTTCCTACAAAACAATACCACCAATGGCTGTTGATTCTTCTGGGTCAGTCCACAAAAGTCTGCTGAATCCATAACACAGACAAATTATAACACTAAAATTCCGGATTACATCATTTAGAAGTTTTGATTTTGTTTGTTCTCTTGAGACAAGGTCTCATGTGTAATCCAGGGCAGCCTTAAACTCACTATGTAGCCCAGGCTGGCCCCGAACTTTTAATTCCCAGGCTTCAGCCTCCGAAGTGCTGGGACGACAGGTGTGCACTACCACACTTGACTCATTTATTGGTATTCTGATCAGAAAACAAATTCTCCCGCTTGAAGGCAAAAATTACTCATTGGCCTCCACCTTTCTACTCCTTTCCACTCAATGAACTGGCTGAACAATAACAATAAACCCTGTCTCCCAGTATCCCCTCATCCTTCAAACACTCCAGACTCCTGTGGCCAGGAGAACAGCTGGGTGTGGCAGAGCGGACAGGAAAGGATGCTGCAGAAAGCGGGCTGGACACTGACCCCCAAAGTGCTTCCGGTCTTCTCTTCCCCAAAAGGGGTCGAGGCCAGCATGAAGAACATTTAGGGAGGAGGCGGGGAGGGGATGAAAAAAGAATTAAGATGTGTTATGCACATGGACCAACTTGCTCAAAGAATGTGATCACTATGTACTGCGAACGTGTACTAGTGAAAATGTTTAAAACATTTAGGTCTAAAAAGCACTGTCAGAGGAAACTCGGAGTCATTAGAGCAGAGTGGGGAATGAACAGAGGGCAGGACAGACCACATCCCCTTTAGAAGAAAGGAGATTTTCCTTCCATGACTAGAAAAGAGGAAGGGATGGATATTCCTGGATGATGGGTATGTTGGGCCCTGCTTGAATTCATTTTTAAATAGTTTTGCTATCCTAAATTTCTGCCTTCATGTAAATCTAATTATTATTTGCCAAAACTTCATTGGCTTTTAGATAGCACATCTAAATTCAACAGGCAAAATGGTCTTATATTTCTAGAACTTAATGGAAACATACATAACACAACAGTTTTTATATGCAATTATGACATCTCAAATAACTTTATAACACCCAAAGCTTTTCAGAAATACAAGCACCATAACAGAATAAGAAAATAACCAACTACACCTCATTTTTCTCTACTCAGATATTTTAAACTTTATATTAAGCTAATATTCTTACCTGAAGCATAAAAGTCAGGATCAAAGTATGCCATAAGTAGAAAATTGAATACAACCAGCAGAAAGCCAGAAAAGGTTATCAGATTCGGAGCCAGCCAAGTAGGGAATACCTATTTTTCAAAATAATTATAAAATAATTAAAGGAATCTTTGATAAACACCACACATAAAAATTTAAGTCATAATAAAAGCTATTAATGTGAAAGATCATATGCAGGAGTTCTACATATTAAAAATGTTAGCCATAATCTCCAGTAGATAGAAATAAGCATTTTGCTGGGCATGATGGCATACACCTGTAATCCCAGCACCCTGGAGACTGAGGCAGGGAGATCGCCACAAGTTCAAGGCCAGCCTGGGCTACACAGTGAGCTCAAGGTCAGCCTGAACTACTGGGAGAGAACCTGCCCCCTCCCAAAAAAGAAGTATTTCCTATAAGCCAAAATAGTTTATAATCATAAAATTAAAATTTTAGAAAATGTTAAAAGGCATTTTAGAGAAATGAGCTTACATTATATAAATTTAGATTTCAACAATGAGGTAATGCGAAAGGTATGTGACTAAGGGAAGGGAAAATAGAACGTGTGGTGTGTCAAGCCAGGCAAAGTGGTCCACACCTATAATCTCAGCTCTAGGGAGGCTGACGCAGAAGGACTGGAGGTCAGCCTGAGCTACACTGCGGGACCCTGTCTCAGAAGAGAGAAAGTGTAGTGTATGTCTGAGTATCTTACTAAACTGAAAGCTGCATCCCTAACACCATAAAATAGGTTAAAATACTTAAAACTGAACTAAACAAAAAGTACATGCCTATTAATCATCTCACCTTCACTACAGTGTTCCAAAATGGATGCATGACGTACAGAGAGAGTGGGTTGCTGTCCACAGCACTGTACTGTTAAGAAATGAAATACGTGGAGTTAGTCCTTGCATGCTAGCAAATAGGTCCATATTTTTCAAAGGAAAACAACAGTACACAAATAACCTGCAAAATACACCTATTTATATGAATAAATACACCTCATCTGAATAACCAAACTAGAAGAGCAATATAAAGAGGGCATAGAAAGTGTAAATAAGGATTAAAATGATTAAAACGAATAATCAATAATTTGAAATAGGAAAAGGTCCAAAGGGTAGGGGTGGTGGGAGGGGAAGGGGAAAGGGAAGAAAGGAAAGGAAAAATTGTGAGAAAAGAAAACAATGGAAACGAAATCTATGTAAATAAGGAAGGGTGCAGGGGTGAAGGGCGCACAGGGAATGGGGAAAAAATAAGAACCAAGATACATCATGTACAGGGACAAGCACCCAATGATACATGTAAACGTACTGTATACCGTAAATGTGCCAATAAAAGAATTAAAAAAAAAAAAAAAAGAGGGCGAATCAGGTACGACTCTCACGGCAAGAAGGAAGGGGTGGTCAGGCAAGGTGGTGCACAACTCTAATCCCGGCACTCTGTGAGGCTGAGGCAAGACGACTGCAAATTCAAGCCTAGCCTGGGCAACTTAGTGAGAACCCGTCTCAAAATTTTTAAAAATGGAAAAAGTGCTGGGTATGTAGCTCAGTGTGAAGGCTCTGGGTTCAATCCCCAGTACCAAAAAAAAGAAAAGAAAGGGTCAGTCACAGGGGAAATCTACAGATCAACCCCAAATCAGAGTTAATCATACTGTGGTTGTTTCAGTCACATATACTCCTCCACAGTGCAAACTGCCAAGATGATCAATGCCTCACCCTTCCCTCTCAGTCAACTTTTATAATACCATAGTGTTTCAGTTAAAAAGATTACATTGCTTACATATTCTCAGTTATTACGCAGATCAGTAAAACACACGCCGTGTACAGTCAAACACTGACCACACACCTCAGCTCCCCTCCCCCCTCTCACCTACAGGACTGTAGTCTCCCCCGTGGTACCATTACTGGTATACTGCCTGTCTATGCTGCCTTGGGCAAGTTACCTCTTTCTTAGTTTACTCACCTGCAAAGTGAGTATGATCGCCCTTACCTCAAAGGACTGTCACAGGATTAGGTAAGTTAATAACACATGTAGGGCTGGGGATTTAGCGCAGTGGTTTCCCTGCCTGCTGTGCAAGAGAAAGGACCTGAGTTCGATCCCTGGTACCAAAAAATAAAAATAAAAAAATAAACTAAATAACATATGTGAAGCCCTTACAACACAACCTGGCTTTTATAAAAATAATACAGCTAATATTATTATACGTGTGTTGAGCACCAAAGGAATACAGATCCACTTACAGTAAGAAAGCAGATTCCGTAAGTCAGCAAAGGAGCCAAAAACAGGTTACCGTTGTATGGTAACAGATGGAGCCTATGCTCTAATTACTGAGCTATTTGGTAAAATTCAAGGGCATTTTAACAGATATATGTATGTATGTAAACCCTAAGAGTTGTGACTCCTTCATCTCTTCCCTTACTCTCTCCCCCACCTCTCTCTCTCTCTCATCCTCTCTCCCCTGGCACGCAGAAAGCACTTCGCTAGGTGTGGGGAAGGATATAAAATGTAAGAGGGAGTCTCATTTGTCAAGGAGTTCACGGTATTATTTAGGTTAAATTACCCAATGCAACCATTTGACATTTAAATTACATTAGTCTAGGGGCCGGGGATTTAGCTCAGTGGCACCAAAACCTGCCTTGTAAGGGCAGGGTCCTAAGTTCAACCTCTGGTACAAAAAAAAAAAGTTATAAATTATATTAGTCTAGTCAAATGTTTGAAAAGTTTGGGTTATATTTCATACTTAAACTACATATATGTAAACATTTGATAGCTAACATATGTTAAATTATAATTTAAAGGTCAAATTTCTTCCTGAATATGGAGGAACTATTTTCAGTATTTCAAGACTTAAAAGTATGACGGAACAAAAAAGTAAATAAATAGAAAATAATTACAGTACTGTTAGCAAAGAACTAAATGTTTATTCAGCAGACTCCATGCCTGAAGTTCCTCCATTTCCCCAACCCCTCCTGACTATAATGGTATAACCGGGACAAAGATCCAGGGCAGGTAGCAAGAAGATGATGGAGAACGTGGTTTGCTTTTCCTGGCCAGGCTCAGAGGCTGTAAAGCTGCATCCAGACTCTCAGCAGGAGCCTCTTTACCTTAGTCTCACTGATCCCCTGTACTTTCACTCTTACTAGGCTGTCCACTGTCACTCTGCAGTTGACAGAACTTTCCCACACTGTAAACACTGTTGCAGCAGAAGGTGTCCCAACCTGACAGGATCAGCTGACATTAAGCTTGCAGACCTGAGGAGCTGGTGACCATATGAACCCTATGGCTGCAGTGGATAAGGGGGAGACAGCCCTTCACCAACGTCTGCACCCCAAACCTTGTGAAACAGCCAGCAGGCAGATAAACTAGGAAATCACCCACTCAAGTCCACCATCCTCTGCAAAGTACTAAAGGTGTAATATGTGCAGGCCAGAAGAAAAAGGTTTAAGATATCACATAAACACTTAATACAGTACACAAAGTATAATGTTCTTAATTCAAATGTTTACTGAATGAGACTCAGCAGCTTTTCATAATTTTAATTTAGATCTCAAACAAAGTCCTTAGGGGATGGTATTTTGATATGAAAAGCTTTCTAAATTTTGAAGCTTTAAATCTCTACTTCAGGAGACCAATATAAAAGTCAGATAAGAATAAAGAACTAAACACACGAAGGCCAGTTTATCTACCTGGATTTCAGTTATTTGACATTCAATAGCAGCTGATGAGCTCAAACACAACAAGAAAAGACTAATATGAGATTGTAAATCACAGCAAACAATAAACCCAAACAACACACAGTGCTCTCACCTTACGTACCTGAGTATTTCTTAAGATCATGTGTCACTCGATACACATGAAGAAGCTCTAAACGAGCTTGTGAATCAACAGGAAGAAAAATAACTTAAACCTTCCACACATACAAGGAAAAAAATTCAAAATATAAACTTCTAAAAGTACTAAGCTAGATATAGGGTACTTGTTGATGCCTGTTAAATGTCCTTTATTCTGCTTTAGGGTGCTATTTTAACATACACCAGAAAACCTGAACCCGGTAACTAATCCAGTTAACACCTAGTGTGACTTGCTTGGCTCAGTAATCTACAAAGCCATGGAAAAACGCTCAAGGACCTCAGCCTGAGCTTAAGCATTCCAAGGCAAAAATCTCAGGGCACAAGAGTCTACTCTCACATTACCTTCACGTCTGATCTTCATCTAGGCAAACAGGTGCTATAGTCAGTTGGCCTAAACCGCCCCGGTGAACAAAAATAAAACAAAGCTCATTTCCTCCAAAAGCAACCCAATCCAGTGTTAAAACAATTTCGCTACACACTGACAAGCTTCCCCCACCCTGTATCTCCTATCTTGTGTTTTCATTTTGCTCAGCAAATTAAGCAGGCAAGAGTCCAATTTTTCTTCAAAATAACAGTTCAAATATTTGGAGACAGCTCTCCCTGTCACACCCAAATCTTCCCTTTATCCATTCCCATGTCCCTTTTGCTGCTCCTCTTGCCATGATTTCAATTTCCCTCATCGTCTAGGTCTAGTTTCAAGGGACTGGAGAGCTTTTTCTGTAAAAGGCCAAATATTTCAGGCTTTGGAGGTAGAACGGTAACAAATATGCTATACTGCCACTGAAAGAGGAACAAATTTGAAGAAAATATGTAAACTTATAAGTAAGCACAGCCTTGTTCTAATAAAACTTTATTCATAAAAGCAGGTAGCTTGGGGCTTCTAGTTTGATAATCCCTGCTACCAAAATCCAATTTGTTATTAGTCCAACAGAAAGGTTGATCCAGAGCAAAAGGAAGGTTTCAAGTGGTTAGAAATGAAGAACATGGCTATAACCCTCTCCTTCAATGCTGCATGCTGCTCAAGATATTATTAATTTCTTGTCATAACAAAATCACACTGCAGTCTCACACAGATTTATAGTCACCTGGATCCCCTGGGCCTCTCCCATAGGGACTGAGTCTCAGGTAATGCCCTCTATCCAAAATCAGCAGCAGACTTTGCTCTGCTTTGTCTTCTGATCAATATAAGGAGAACAGGACTCTTACTATCAAATGATTTTTTAATACAGGGCCTGTGCTTACCTATCTGAACCGTGAACTTTCTATCTATAAAACATACTTACTTAACTATGGAAGTTCATAATGTCACTTGAGTACAAATAATAGTTCATAAGCTGCACATACTGACATCACTTCAGATGTGAGCAAATAACATTTCTGGTTTTTAAAAATCATTTCCAAATTCCTTAAGTTCAAAATCATCCCTGGAAAAAAACAAAAAACAAAAAAAACAAAAATCATCCCTAGGAGTTTTGTTTTGAAAAGAGCACATCACTGGATGAAGTATATTTATTATTCATATCAACTCCCCAGATATAATGAAATAAGCACTCATTATCAACCTATCTTCAGAAATCAAGAGAGGCTGGGATGTAGCTCAGTGGGACAGCTCTTGCCTAACACACACAAGGCTCTGAATTCTATCCTCAGCCCTACAAAAAAACAAAACAAAACCCAAAAACCACTTCAGAAGAGAAAGAGAAAATGCCAACTCTCCATGGAAGCCCCGGCACAGGGTTGGTGCAGTTTGCTGCTAAGGCTCAAGACTCAACCATGTTTAAATATAAGTCTTTAAGGGGACAGAAGCCCCTGTGTGGCTTGTGGTCTGTTCCACCCTTCCAGGAACAGAGCTTTGTTCCTCTTTCTTTCTTTTGGAAGGGAGGGCGGTCCTTTCCTTGGTACTGAGCTACTTCCCCAGCTCTTTATTTTTATTTTGAGAAAGGGTCTCACTGAACTGCTAGGCTGCCTGAGTTGGGCTGGAACTTGTAACCTTCTATCAGAGTATTGTAGCATTGACACTCTAACTTCTGGGCACATTTTCCTTCACTAAGCACAAAACATAAAACAAGAGATCCCGATTATTAAAACCTTACTCCCTCAACAATATGAAAGAAGTTGAAAGGACTGCCTTTCACATACGAATGTCAGGCACAACGAGATATATAAAGAAATATAAAGAAAAGGTTGACAATGTGGAGAAAGTTCTGAAAGTTGATCCCTTCTGCTTCTGGCACAAAGCAGAAACTCAATAACCATACCTGAGTGCTTGTATATATGCAGAGGTAAACACACGGCCTTTCCGCATTTTTACTGAAACAGCAGCATACAGTTCATCCAGCAGGGATGAGACGAAGAATGAGTTCCTTCACCAAACAGATCTCTGCTCTCACAGGAGCTGGGCCATAGCAACTTTTACTTCACAAGGGGAAAACGCTTTCTTGTCCCCTACTGACAATACCATGTTGCATCTGTATATATTATAATTTTATCTTTTCCCTCATTTGAGATTCTAAAATAGGTAATTATCCCACCCCATTTACATAAAGACCATAAAATCCAGAGATTAACATAGCTAATAAAACAGGAAGGTCTAAACTGTAAGTCTTTCTGTGTCCAATAAGGATCAAGTCATCTCAGCGTACGTCTCTGAAACTGATCACTTTGTTTTAAACCAGACTTTCCTATCCTGGCTTGGGTACAAGCAAGAACTCCTTGGATCCACTGTACTGAAATCAGTATTCCCAGAAGATCTTCCAGTATACGTTGCTCTCTTCCAATCTGTGGCAGACAACCTAATCAATCTTCTTCGTGGTTCATTTCCCTTCCTTGAGGGCGGGACCTCTAACTTAAGTCCAACCAACAGAATATAGCAAAGCTGACTAGAGTCATTGGCTTGAAGGACACATTGTATGGCAAAGGTGGCAAGATGTCACTCCATCTTGGTGGTTTGGAGGTCTCCTGTTGACCTTGAAAAAGCACACACTTGTAATCCCAGCACCCTGGGAGGCTGAGGTAGGATGGCAGGTTTGAGCTCAGCCTGGGCAACTTAGGGACTTTGTGAGACCTTGTCTCAAAATAGAAAACAAAAAAAGGGTTATGATATAGCTCTGTGTGGAGGCCCTGGGTTCAATCACCAGCAAGGCACAAAAACAAACAAACAAACAAAAAAACCCAAGAAGTATGTTTTACAAAACCAACACTGTTGTTGCAATTTGTTACTCAGTAACTGAAAATAAACATGTCTAAAAGCATCACATCTTATCTTCTAGAGATAACTATTTTTTTTGGTACCGGAGATCGAACTCAGGACCTTGTGCTTGCAAGGCAGGCGGCAGAGATAACCATTTTTAAAAAGATGGTTATGACTACATGATCTTATTTGCGAAACCTATAGACCAGACCTTTTTTTGGAGGGGAGGGTGTTGTTGGAGATTGAATCCAGGGTCCTGTACAGGTTAAGCACACACTCTACCACCCCAAGCTACACCCCAAGCCCCCCAATGGAAGATTATCTTGAAGCTCAAAAATTAAGACTATTTGACTGGGCATGATAGTGGATGCCTATAATCCCAGCAGTTGGGAGGCTGAGGAAGGAGGATCATTACAAACGAGGCCAGCCTGGGCTACATACATGGTGAGTTCAAGGCCAGCCTGATCTCCATAGAGAAACCTTGTCTCAAAAAACAAAAATAAAATCAAGACTACCTTATATTGAGAGCAAATGTGATTATACTGGTAATAACATGACTTCTTATTCCTTTACATTCATTTCTTGGTTTCATTAACTGCTCTTCAGATTGCAGTATAACTGAGTATTTCTTTATGTGCTGGTTCTGAAAGCACAGATCTACACAATCAGATAATGCAGGAGTGTGGCCAAGCAACCTTTTAACAAACCCTCCAGGAAATTCTGATGTAAGACTACTGCTCAAGTGAAAATACATGAAATTCCCTCAACTTCTGAGTTGAACAATAAGCCACCAAAAATGGCTAAGTGGCGAACACCTATCTCCCTTATGTGACTTCAAATACAAGCAAGAGCCAAAGTATAATAAAATTCAGTACTAAATGCCCACAAAGTGCAAGGAGGCATTGCACTAAAACAATCTGTGACATGAAAACACCAAATCTAAATTTAAAATGCAAAAAAGGGTGGAGGAGATTGATCCCAGGGCAGAAATAAAAACTTCTTTCAGTACTTTTGATCAACACAAGCCTCTAAGAAATACACACAGAGCACATGACTCAGCAAACAAGGAGGTCTCCTTTCAGAAAACAGCTGTCAAACATACCCGCTGACCAGTCAGAGAAAGGGTGGAAAGAGCAAACTGGAGAAGAGTCGGCACCAGAAGACAAATACAAGTAGCCAGGACTACTTACTTAAGCAAGTAAACTCTAAGGAGATAAAAAGATAACTTAAAATGTTTGTTGAGGAATCTAGATCACAAACACATGCCCAACACACTGAAGCCACTGAAGATTCTTAAATAGGAGAATGGTATTTGAGAAAAAGTATCTCTCCTGCCTATTACACTGTTGTATGTGATTAGAAAGAAGAAGAAATCTAAGACCAGGGATTGTCTGTAGGATGCAGGCAAGATATAAACCTCACTAGTCTTCCCACCTGTCCATTAAGTTGCCACCCTAAATTTCCTTTCCTAAAACATACTTTCTTCTGGAATAACCTCCCAGATGTATGCACATGTATGTTACATGCTACTTAAGGTTCACAAGCAGGGATCCACAAATATCAAGCTTTGTTTTTTTATTTACTCACCATTAACATAGAATTTTGTGCCAGGTACTTTACAAATGTTGTCTCATTCAATTTTTATAACAATCCAATGAAATGGGTACTATCCCATTTCACAGTTGAAGAAAGCAAGTTTTAAGATTAGCTTACCTGCTAAAGATCACACAATTAGTTACGTGTTATTTTTAACTAATCAAAAGCCTTTTTTTTCAATTAGAACCAATTGTAGATGAAATATTCTTAATACAGTAGATCCTCTTTTCAAGTTTCACTTTCTGTGGTTTCAGTCAATCACGGTCTGAAAACATTAAATGGAAAATTCCAGAAATAAAAAAATTCATAATTTTTAAAGTGAGTGCTGTTCTGAGATGCATAATGAAATCTCACTCTGTCCCAGGCAGGATGTGAACGAACCATCCTTGAAGGTATCCATGCTGTATACACTACTCACCTGTGAGTCACTTGTAGCTGTCTCAATTTTCAGATCAACTGTCACAGTATCACACTGCTTGTTTTCAAGAGACCTCTACACACTAGTCTAACACTATGCCACAGTGCCCATGTCAGCCAGGATACTTGATCTCTTTGTGCAGGCATCGTAACATCCCGAGACATCCCCAAAGGGTTAGTACAAGATATTTTGAGAAAGAGACCGGGTTCACATTACTTTAACACAGTATATTGTTATAATTGTTCTATCTCATTATTACCTATTGTTGTTAATCTCTTTTTATGCCTAACTTACAAATTACATTCTATCAAAAGTTTGTGTGTATAGGAAAAATACTGATACATAAGGTACAGTACTCTCCAAGGTTTCAGGAATCCACTGAAGTTCCTGAAATACAGCCCCTACAGACAAGGGCGATAACTGTACTCAATTAAATGCATGACTAGTAAATGTAAGTTCACTTGTCCCTATTAGTAATTTTAAAACTGAGGAAAGAAAGGATAAGCAAAATTAGAGGTTTTCTTTTTCTTTTCCCACTTTGTTTTATTTTGTCCTACTGGGCATTGAACCCAGAGGAATTCTACCACACACCAATACCCCCAGCCCTTTTTATTATTTTATTTTGAGACAAAGTTTTACTATAAGTTGCCCAGGGTGGCCTGAAACTTTCAATCCTCCTACCTCAGCCTCCCTAATATCTGGGATTAACAATGTGTACCACCACACTAGGCCAACAGTTTTTTTACTGTACATTTTCCCCATCTGCAAACATCAAATGCATATCCAATTAAGCACATTTTGAGGTCTTTATCCTAATGCATTAGAATACAAGGCAGTTTGCACAGCATTCTTAGTTTTATGAAGCAACACAACTTGAAGAACACGGACTCCAGATCCCCGCTGCCTGGAATCAAATCTCAGCTCCATTACTTAGCTGCAGTACCTTGTGCAAGTTACTTAAATTGTCTGCATCTTAGTGAAACAGAGAAAATAATAGTTTGTCCACCCCCCAGAGCAGTTGTGAATACTAAATGAGAATCTATGTGAGCCACTTCAAGCAATGTCTGGCATATATCCCATATAAATGTTCACTACTGTTAACCATCATTCAGTATTTATGATGATTCTGCTCTTGCTGCTCCTCTTGCTCCTGAGGCATGGCCTGGCCCTTACACACCTACCACTTTCTTGTGCCTCTAACAGACCATGGTCTTCAAGCCTCTGGGTCTGAATTCCTAGGTCTCTGATTAGTACACCTTTCCCCACATCTCCTTACGCAGTGGGCAAAGTCTTATTCTCCGAAGTTTATAATATTAAGCATTCAGCAGTTAGAAAAGAATCCATCCCCGGTGAACCGATATTTGAGAAAGCAGTAAAGATCCAGTCAAGATGTTTCCTCCAGAGTATCTAATGATATAGTCTCCCTGCTGCGGAACCCCTCCCCTTCACTGTGCAGAACTTCCCCACTCTTCCTTCTTTCATGCCTTTAGAAAGGCTCCTCTGGGGAAAGGGGCTGTCGCTCAGTGCAAAGTGATTGCCTTCTTCAGGCAAGGCCTTAGTTCAGTCCCCAGCACCACAAAAACAAACAGACAAACCAACAACTCCTCTGTCACTGTCAAATGCAGAAAATAATTCTATGAGACATTTCTAAATCTTTACCTAAGACCATGGGAATATTTTTACAGAGAGGAACCTCATGGAGGCAATCAAGGTACAAATAAGGAAGAGTTAACGCTTGAATCAACTGTAACATCTGGGTAATGCCATAATTAACATGTAGGATGGCAGTCAGTTTGCAGCTATAATAAATGAAAAGAAAATCAAAAGAACAAGGATTTCTCCTACTGTTTCACTGTAGCTCAGGAGGAAAGTGTTCCAATCTTTGGAATTATTACAGAAATTTTTTCTGAAGACAAGTCAACCACAAGTAATTCTTTAGAATAAGAAGTTTTTTTGTTCTGTTTTAATTCCAAGCCCACAAATCACACTTTCGTGTGGCCCCATCCAACAGAAGTGCAATGCCCAAAAGCCTACTTGTTTGAAAAAAAAAAAAATGTTTAGAAGATTACAGTGTAGAGCGTCACAAAATCCTGGCTCAGTGACTGCCTCTCTATCCACCCAGTCGTCCTACCGGATCGTGAGCTACCCAGCCTCCTCCTCACCGTCTATGTGCCCCCCACACGCACACTACCTCTAGCTAGTCTCACGTTGGCAATCTTACGTCAAGGAGCACACTGATCAAGCAGGGAGGTTGAACTCAACAGATCTGCATGAAACATGGACTGGTAGGGAAACGGCAACTAGAAAGCCAATGGCCCTGCTAAAGAGGTCAAGCACTATCCAGCTTCAGCTGATAGAGGAAGATGAAATTCAGGGTCAGTGTTATCCAACATTCTGATTTTTCAAAAGCATCCAGCAATCTGCACTTTTATGAGAAAAATACTAATTTCTGAAATAAAGTAAGGGCCAAATTGAACATACCTGCTGGACAAATTCAATGTGTGACCTCTATTTTTAGAATCCCCATTCCATTCCATCCCTGCTACCTCAATTCAGACCTTAACATTTCTTACACAGTTTTAAGGCAGGAAGATTCTAAAGGTCTCCAGAGCATGCCTACCTCCACTACCATCTCCCCATCTACAGGCTGCCAGGGTGAGCTCCCAACATTCAAATCTGATCCTGTTTACAGGCTGTGCACGCCTGTAAAGGTCCCAGCACTCAGGAGGCTGAGGGAGAAGGATGGCCACAAGGTCAGGCCAGCCTGGACTACACAGCAAGACCCTGTCTCAAAAAAAAAAAAGCCTTCAATAGGCCCCTCCTTAGCCTTTCGCACTACAAAGTGCCATAAAACTCTGTAAGATGCTTAACATGCAGATAAGAGCAGGCGATTCAACATGAAATCTCCCGAAAAGGGTGTAGGCCAGTGATGGCGGACCTTTTAGAGCTTTCAATGATACAAACAGCCGGCTGTGTGCTCCCCGTAGGTTTGTACCACTGGCCTAGGAAGCTGCTAACCAATTTCTCCCAAGTGATTCTGACACCCACAGCCCTTGCACCACAGAAATACTGCTGTGCAGGGCAAAATCCAGGGGCTCTGCCAGGACCCCACCTCCCTCTCCAGTTTCCTGCCTTATTACCACAATTATGCCTAAACACGTCACCTAACTTCATGTGGTTCCCAGGAAACACTCTCTGGCCTCCACCTCTTTGTGCTCCGCTGCTCTCTTCTGTGACACGTTCTCTCCCTCTTCACCTGGTGCCACCCAGCCTCTGTCTTCCCACACAGAGCTCCACCTTCACCTCCATCCTCTAGGAAGCCTTGCTCAGCTCTAAGCCCTGCCCTACTTGATTCCCTGGAAGCTGCCTCCACTCCCCAAGGCACCCGCCACTTACTAACTGCACTTACTATTTATAACTTTATTTGCATGTCCACATGCCCCAACTGGGTTCTTTGAAGTGAGGAATTTCAGCCTAGCTTAACTCTGCAGTACCAATGCTGTACCTGACAGAGAGGCCCCTCATAAATGCTTGCCTAATAAACAGTCACACTGTATGAACCAGTAAGATGGAAGGCCAGACTGGACTCTGGTTCTTTAGCACCGCCAGCAAGATGCAGACAGCCTCTCTTTACAATCTCTTAATGTAATACTAACAAAGTCACAATCATCAAGATTCCTGTAATCAGACTGCCATTGACAGCCAAGTTAATTAACTACCAAAATAGCAGAAACCAATTCATCCTGACATCATATTCTAATACTTTAGTTTATTAGTACATATGTGTAGCACATAATGTTTACAGCCCTTGCGGGAAGTTGATACATGTACGTAACACATCTTAATTCCTTTTTTCATCCCTTATCCCTTCCCTTCCTCCTCCCTCCCTTTATCTCCTGACCCATTCCTGTCTAAGAACAACCTACTTTCCATTACCTATCTTTTATTTTGTTCTTTATTCTTGAAAACCAAGCCAACAACAGTATTTCACACAGCATTGCCTCTCTGAAGCAAAATGATACAATTTGAAACTGCTGCTACACTATCAAATAAAACCATGCTTTCCCTAGGTGGGATTAGGCAACCCACAACAACAGTTTTGCCCTTAAGTGGGAAAAATCCCTCAACTACAAAACCCAGACAAAAAGATAGGTAAAGGGGAAAGATGACAGCCCTCATAAGGGTGAAATCCCTCAACATTACTGTCTGAAGTTACATGGTTAAGCAACAGAATAATTGCAGTAGTAGTCAACTTTTTCCCATTCAAAATGCGAAAGTATCCTCCTAACATCCTTTCACCAAACTTCCAAAATGGTTTATATTCTTTTCCATTTTCATTCCTTCAACGTTCCCTGTGTACCTACTATTTGTGGTACTGTGCTAGACCTTGGTCACATTGAAAAAGGCAGCTATTGGCCCTGCCTTACTAGAGCTCATGTCCTAACAAAGTAACCAAAGCAGCCATTCAGTGAATTATTAAAAGAGCTATTTAATAGAATGGTGTTAGGTACCACAACAGAGAATACCAGTGTTAAGAGAGTATGTAACATAGAATCTATCCCATGCTTTCTTCTGTCCTGAAAACCAACTTTCTGCAGCTCTTTACTACAGAAACCTAATTACATCTCTATGTGTGCTCCCCTTTCGGCAGCTATTCTGTGAAACTGCCAGGTTTCCAACTGTAGCTCTCAGATGTACCTCTGGGGAAGATAAAGAAATTAAACTGGTTCAAAAGTAATTTTTCCACCAGCTGCTTTTATAGTATCCATTTTTCTCTGCACCTCTTTGCTCTATTATGAAGGGTCACACCAGGAAATAAAAATTTCTTTTGAGTATTTTGACTCTACCCGTTTTTGAGGGGAAAAGGTTGTTTTAATTCAATAAGCTTATAAAAACTCTTACTATCTCTGCAGGTGACACAATGGAAATGCAAGGACAGAAAAATCTGTGTGTAATTCACATTCCAGCAAAACTGACCACACAGATTTTCCCTTTGCACTCCTGGGTTCATATTTTTAATATGAATGCAGTAGTGAGTAAAGAACCCTCTACTATAAGAGGGTTATACTATGTTTAGGTTATAAATTTCTGTTCCTTTTTTCTCTCCCAAAGAAAACCTCACTGTAACTAAAAATAACATCAACTATATTGGAGTGAACTGAACACCTGACACTCGCTAAACTGACCTCTGTTTTCTGGGATGATAGGAAATCTGTCAGACACAAGAACTGAGATTAGAGAAGCAGGAAAGAGATAGAGACAGAAAAATCCACATTTACATTTCTGGCATATCAGGACACCTAGCTAGCTGAAAATACCAATCTAGAGAAGACTGCTTAGAAGAAAATGGAGAGACCCTATTAGACGCTGTTGCAAATAAACAACTATTCTATTAGCACTTACTCTGAAAGTCAGGTCCTAGTAAAGCAGAAAATATTTCACATGTCAATATTTACAGTGCTGAGCAGATAAGAAAAAGGCGATAGAACTTAGGCAAAACAAGAGGAATCTGGGTCCCTTCTACAATCAAAGTTGTAGAGTCCTGGCCTGAGTTCCCAACAAGGCTCTGGAACCTCAACTTTGCTTGAAAGCAGAGGAACATTCTAAGGCCCCTTATTGCTTTTTCTATTCCAGTTAAACCAAATCCTTTATGATTCATCCAGTTACTCATTCATTCCAACAAATATGTACCGGATGTCTAGTACTTACAGGAGCGCAGTGCTCAAGCCTTAATGGTCCATTAGGCAAGTCTCATGGTATGGGCATTACATTTAATGGAAAGACACAGTGAGAATAATACCATGAATGAACAGAGCACTCTTGAGGAGAAAGGGGATACTGTGCTTAGGGATGGCTTCTCTGAGAAGTTTAAGCCAAGATGTGAAGATCCACAGGGAACAAAGATGAAAGCCTGAAATCTCTACATCAGGCCTGTGCGGCTGAATGGTTAGAGAGGTCACTTACTGATAAGCGAACAGTGCAGGGAAATTAGAAGGTGAAGCAGAGACTTAACAAGCAGCGTGTACTGGGGCCTCAATAGGTGCTAGGCGCTTCTCAAATCCTTATAATCACTTTGCACGGTAAAAACTCTTCCCAGTTTACCAGCATAAAAGAGAGGCTGAGCGGGGTTAAAAAAGAGAAAGTCTTGCTCAGGGCTAAATAAAGAAACGTGACTTTGGCATCAGGTTTACCTGTGCTCTTTCCATTACACAGTTCCTTCCTGCACACATTTATTTCATCTGACAGCCCCGGCGCCAAGTACTACCGCTAAGGAAGCCTCTTTTCGGGGGAAAGAAGTGGAATGCAGCCCCAGGTGAGGCCTGGATAAGTCAGTCCCCTCCACAGCCTCCTCCGCCAGACGATCAGCCCCCCTTTGAAGTTGTATGCAAGAAAGGCAGGTGGAAAGTTCATTCAAACGAAAACTATTAAAATATCACAGAAGAAGTCAACTGCATCCTTTCAGGGGGCTAAAAAGCAATCATAAACAATAACAGGTAAAAAGAGAGAAGGGAATGCTCTCGCTCCACTATCCTCGGGAGCTCTTCCCAGGAAAAGGAAACCTCCAGGGAGCGCGCCCCCGGGGCGGCGGCCCAGGATGCTCTCACGCTCCCCGACCCGCAGCCCCAGGGCTCGCAGGACCCCGCACAAACGCCCGCCGGAGCCACGCGGCAGGCACAAGGTGACACGGACCGCGCGCCGGCCCCTCCGCCGCCTGGGCGCGGCCGGGGCAAGAAGAGAGAGGGGCGTCCTTCGGCCGCGCTACCTTGTACTTATCAAAGCCAGCCAGCTGCTCCGGGGTCACGTATTCGTAGCCAGTCATGACGACCCGCAAACCAAGCGCCCACTCGGCAGCTGCTGTCCGCGAGGAGGCGGTGAAGCACAAGAAGCACTCGGCGAGAGCAAAGCTGGGCGAGACTAGGCAGGCAGAGGTCCAAGCCGCGCTCCACCCGCCGCGCACGCGTAGCCCAGGCCACTTCCGCCGCCTCAGCGCGCAAGCGCAACCTCGCTTTCTCCCCTCCCGCTGGGGGCGAGGCTCTGCGCGCTATCCCCGCCCTGCTGCCGTTTTGGTCCAATCGACGTGAATCAGGCAGCACTAAGTCCCGCCTCCCAACTCACCTCCTCATTTTATTTGCTGTCGTCAACATTGGTGAGCTGAGGTAAAGCAGGAGGGGAGATGAAAGGTTAGCTTCCCAGTGGGCTTTGCTCGTCTCCCGGGTGAGGGGCGGACTTCTTGGGTGTCTGTGCCTGGGTAGAGATCTGGGATATCCTGTTAGTCCCCCGAGCAGGGAGAGTGCCTGCGGCCAGATCAGGTAAGAGGGCGTAAATCCCTCGTTGCAGTGAAGCAGAGGAGCAAAGGAAGGCCTATGCAGCAGCCCTCATGGGGCTCCTGATACGATGCGCTGCAAGAAGTAGGCGCTTAGGAAATGTGGCTTTCTGTAGAGAAGGCTGAGCCACAGCCTAGGCCGATGGGAGGTCCAGTGTGCGATCCCTGAAGAAACTGGGCAGGCGAGAGAAAGGACGTTAGAGACCAGCCCCTCAGGTCAGCGTTGCTCTTGAGCCTTGGGCTACGTGCTCACGCTCCGTTCTGTTAAGCCGTTCCAAATTCAGATTGCTAATGTCTTCGCAGACCAGATCAAAGCAGTAGCCCGTCAGCCAGGACGGTTCCTTACAAGCCTGTGTAAGGAGCCCAGTGAATTGTGGAAAGAGCGCCAGATCAATAGCAAGTATGTATCTACTCATAGTAAAATGTAGTAATAGTTGCTACTTTTTATTGAGTGCTTTATATGCAGAGAACTTTACATTATCACCTACACCTTAACAACACTATGAAGTGGAAAGTATTCTCCCTACTTCAAAGAGTAGGGACTTAAAATTCAGATTACAGGGGCTGGGGATTTAGCTAAGTGGTTCCGGCGCCTGCCTTGCAAGCGCAAGGTCCCGAGTTCGATCCCTGGTACCAAAAACAAAAAGCAGATTACACGGGCTGGAAGTGTAGCTCTGTGGTGGAGTGCTTGCCTAGCAGGCTCTGGACCCTGGTTTGGATCCCCAGTCGGAGTTGAGGGATCAGTCACTTAGTTATACAGCTTGGAAATGGTCAGACCAAATGGAATTGCTGTGTGTTAAGGCCATTACATCAGAGAGGCTCAAAATCTCCCTGGGTCCCTGGGGGAAAAGGCTACAATTATTTTGCAACCTCTTACATTCATTCATCCAACAAATATTCATTGGGGAACAAGGATATCCCGAGCACACTATTATTTCACCTGCATCTTATTTCTCCTCCTAAAGTATAAGATTATTATGAGGTAAGTAATAGATACAAAGCACCTAAGTACATGGTAGATAATCTATAAACTTAAGTGTTCTTGGGCCAGGGATTTAGCTCAGTGGTTTCACCGCCTGCTGCGCAAGCGCAAATGCAAGGACCCGAGTTCGATCCCCGGTACAAAAAAAAAAAAACTTCAATGTTCTTTATCACGCTTGAGTATTTGTATCTTACACATCCTAATCTTAATTTCCTTGTGTCCCATAGCCCAGTAGCTTGCAGATTACACATGGTCAGCCTATTTTATTGAAAATGAATGACCAAAGATCTCTGATATGCTATAAAGTGCTAGTATCGAGACAGACATGAGAAATGAATGGTTTTAAGAAGAAAACTGCACCTAGGCATAGTGGCCCATATCTTGGGAGGGTAAGGCAGGCAGATCACTGAGTTCAAGACCACCCTAGGACTCGTGAGACCTTGTCAAAAAAACCCCAAAAACTGGGCCAGGGATTTTGCTCAGTGGTTCCGCCTCCTGCCACGCAAGCACAATCCATCTGAGAATTTCTGCACTGAAACACAACATAGATCCTTGTATATATTTTGGCATCTTTTATGTGCTGGCTACATGATTCCAGGCAGCTTATTTCATGTAGCCCCAGTTCCCCTTTTTGTGTGTGTGTGTGGTTTTTTTTGTTTTTTGAGACAGTCTCACTTTGTAGTTCAGGCTGGCCTTGAACTCACTTGGTAACCCAGGCTGGCCTTGAACTCCCAGAAATCCTCCTGCCTCAGCTTCCTGAACACTGGGATTACAGGCATGCACCACCACTCCTGGCCCCCAGTTCTTTTTTAAAAGGAGGGCAATAGGTTAAATCTAATCATCTCTGAAATTCAATGAAATTATATATTGTTTAACTTCTCTGAGATTAAATCAGTCCATCTGTGAAAAGAGAATAATTCTTGTCTTACCATGGCAGTTACAATTCAAAGCATGGGAAATGATAGTATTTCAACCTTGAGAAGTATAAGATACTATTTCTCCAGAATTTTATGAATTCTCACCTAGAAAGAAAAAGTTGTCAAACAAATTGGCTTTTGGAACTGAATCACTTTTCTGCCTACTCTTTTCTGAGTTTCATTCCCAGAGGCTTTTATCTCGGAGGCAGCCCAGAGCTGCCCTCGGCTGCTTTCTTTTGGCCTGGCTGTTTCCATTCCCACTGTGTACACCACACACAGTACGCATAGTTTGTTGCTTTGCTTTCCTTGTCTGCCTCCTCATGCACTGAAGTTTTTCCCCTCTGCATCTCAGTCAAGAACAGGCATTTTGCTTTCTAGAATGGTAATCATAAACAGGGTATGGTGGCGCCCATCTTTAGTCCCAGCACTCCGGAGGCTGAGGCAGGAGGATTGCCTCGAGTTTGAGGCCAGCCTGGGCTACATAGTGAGTCCAAGGCCAGCCTGAATTAGAGTGAGACCTTGTCTCCAAACACGAAAAACAAATAAATAAACATAGAATAGTAATTATAGAAAATATGAAGTAGTGCTAAGAATATTTTCATCTTTGTAATATGACCTAAAAATAAAACTTAATTCCCAGAGTTCTTTTATTTAAAGTAAGAGTGTCAAATAAATGGAGTTAGCTAGCAAATTGGAAGTTGAAGAACTAATATAGTTAAAGACTCCAGTATCTTGTTGAAGCAAAAAATAAGGTTTTCTAAGGAAGTTTGTTAAAAGGTATTGGTTTTGTTTTCATTCTAAAATTTAGAAACAGGGGATGGGGCATAACTAAGTGGTAGAACATATGTGCTTGGCATATACGAGGCCCGATGCACCAGAGAGCAATGATAATGAAATAGAAACAATACCTTCTGAGTTCTGTGGTTCTCAAAGCAGTTTAACACCACTAGATCACCTAACAACGCTGAGCCATAGGCCAAATGATTGTTCCAGTTGGACAAAATGGAACAATAGAAAGTTTTGTTTTCCCCAAAAGTCACCCAACTTGTTCATAATAAAACTTCTGCTTTTCATTGAATAATTTTTATACTGCACCATGCTTCTACAAGGTACCATGATAAGATGGTTAAGGGAAAAAAGTCATGAGCCTTGTTTTGCAGTGCTGGAAGTCAAACCCAGGACCTCACACCCTAACCAAGAGCTCTCTGGCTGAGCTATATCCCCAAACCCATTGTCAGTTTGTAATCAAGGGCTGGAGAAGGAACTAGGGAAGAGCTGAAGAGTCATTAAGTTACTTATAATTTCTTAAAAATTGAATTACCCGGCTGTAGTAAACCTTCTCTAGTAGGGTTTTGGTTGCCTGTTTTTTGCTGTATTTTACTTTTTTTTTTACCAGGAGGTAACCCTCTTGGGCAAGAATGTCTAGAAAACTGTCTAAGTGGGTCATTCTTTATCACAGAATAGGACTGTGCAACATACTGACATTCAGCTTAAACTAATGCCTGTTCTTTTCTGTATCAGTGGAGGAGGACTAGGTCTCTACTCATCTGTGACGGGTATCAGAGCCTTCTGGCCCCACTCCTGCTACTGGTGATGAACCCAAGACTGCAGCCACAGTCCTTTATCTTTTATTGTGTGACAAGCTTCCCAGGCTGAGTGCTTCAGCTTTCTGCGTTTGCTCTCAACCTTTGACCACTAACGCAGGCAATGTAAAGACTCTGAGGGATCCAGAGCCATAGTGATAATGAAGGTCAGAGTAAAATCACAAATCTACTCATGAACGTGGACCCCGCTACAACTTGCCATTCTTGTTTCAAGATAAGTGATTTATCTTACCACCACTACTGAATAAAAGCTATTACTGATAATGCTAAATAAAAGGACCATTATCTTTGAAACAGACTTCAGGCAAAGCTTTACACAGAGCAGAGTCTCATTTTCAGCATTTTTGAAGTTGTGGTAATCCAGCAGCTACATGTTATCAACAAAGAATTGCCACCTCTGCCCCACACCTCCTCCCCACTATGACAGCACTAGAATGGAAGCAGAACTCTAGTCCAGGAACAAATCGTCCAGATGAGTAGTCACACTGCCAACACCCTGGTGATGCCTTTCTCCTTATTCCTTTTTGCAAATGTTAGCCGCAACTAAGGTCAGGCATGCAGATAGAGCAACTGTAACCACTATTGTATTGTTTTGTTTCCTTCTATTTGAATATAGGAGCCTCAGTTTTTAGTTTATTTTTTATCTTCATCAACATTTGAGATCGTTGGATCAACGATCATTTAGTTTTGGTGAAAGACGGGCATTAGCAGAAAAACCTAAGTGGAGCAAGAGAATAGGGGCAATATTTCCATGATCCATTTTCCTGTAGAAATCCTGGAAGACCTCCAGGACTTGAGGTAGGAGTTGGCAAAACAGTAGCACTTGTGTCTGCTTTTGTCTAACTTGTGAACTAAAACTTAGGTGCAAAAAATAAATCCTCTTTTCCAACCCAGAACTGATTGTTCAGTATGAGTTTTGATGCATATAGGAGGAATTTACTGCCGGGTGCATGTGCATGCCTGTGACCATGGCAAGAGGAAGGAAAGTCTGAGGCCAGCCTGGATTACATTGTGAGACTGCACCTCAGAAAACAAAACAAAACCAAAAAATTATGATACCTAATACAGACTAAAATGATGGGAGGTATTTATAACCTTTAGAGTTGGTTCTGAGACAAAAGAGTTGTTAATTAGAAAGCATGGGACATAAGCAAAATCTCAGCTCAATTGATCTGGTATTCTAGTTTTCATGTTGTGACACATGAAGATGGCTTTTTCCTCCCCTTTTCCTTAAAGGCTTCCGTCTTGAACATGAGGTCTGGAGTTAAAGATACGTCGTCCTGTGAGTGGTTGGATCATATTTGTTTAAATATAGTAAGTAGAAACATTATCAGATTAAAATTTCCACAAGTTGAAAAGAGTTGGCAAAAGCACTTCTCCATAAGGCTTTGAGGTGTCCCGCGATAGACCCAAGGCTCTGTATACCCAGAACTCAAGGCTAAGCTACCTCTGCTTTAGAAAACAAGATATATAAATATGAAGCAATGTATAAAAATAATTTTACCCTCTCTTCATGTGTCCTAGTTGAACACCAGCTGTGAAGAAACTACAAATACCGGTGTTAGACCTTGAAGATAGAAAGTTGAATAAGACACGGCCCCAAGACAGTAAGTTATTACTGCACTCACTGGATATCCAAGACCATCCAGTGCCGTGGTCATGATAGGTCCTTCCATACTCCTCAGCCCCTCCACTGCCTTTTATGAATTCCCTGTTAAAGTGTGAGACGTTTTTAAAATAAGTAACCTAGATCATGGAATGCAGAGACAACTCTTTAGATTTAGTGATATCTAGCCTTTAATAATGAAATGCCATAAAAACGGGCACAAACTGAAAAAAGTACACTTTAAAAGATAAGCAGATACAAAAGTTATTTATTGCCACATAGCAAAGTACTCAAACCTTAGTAACCTGTAATAACAACCATTTTATTTGCTCATAAGTCTATGAGTCAGCAATTTGGGCTGGGTTTAGCTGAGCAGTTTTGCTGGTCTTGTTGGATATGTTAATTACATTGAGTGTGGTCAACATTTTAAATGTGTACATAAAGCTGCCACAGTGGTGCCCACCTGTAACCTCAACTACTTAGGAGGCTGAGGCAGGAGGATCACAAGTTCAAGGCCAGCCTGGGCAACTTAGCAGGAGACCCTGTCTCAAAATAAACAGGCTAGGGATGTAGCTCAGTGCTAGAAGACTTGGCCAGCTTGTGCAAGGCCCTGAGTTCCATCCTCAGTATCACTATTCCCCCCCCAAAAAAAACATGCTGGGGCCGGGGATTTAGCTCAGTGGTTACACTGCCTGCCTCAAAAGTGCAAGGACCAGAGTTTGATCCCTAGTACCCCCCCAAAAAAAAAAAACATGTGGTACGCCTTAAATGTATACACCATGTATTAATAATAATAGAAATAATAAAACCGAGGGCTGGGGGAGTAGAAGCTACAAAGCCTTAAAGGCCTTAGCTCAGAAGTCACACAATGTTGCTTCTGTCTTATTCTACCAGACAAAGCAAATAGCAAGGCCAGCCCAATGGAGGCGAAGTAGGTTCTGTCTCTTCACGGACAGAATGGCCAAGTCACATGGCCACAGACTGCAAACAACCTACCACACCATATTAATTCTACAGCTGAAGGTCAAGACAGTAAGGCTTCATTAAGAGATTTGGGCTGGGTGTGGTGGCACACAGTAATCCCAGGGCTCTGGAAGGAGGATCACAAGTTCACACTCACCCTGGGCAACTTAGTGAGACCCTGTCTCAAAACAAAAAGCATTCAAACATCTGCCCTATCAAAATAAAAACAAAGAAAAGGCTAGAGATGCAGCTGAGTGGAAGGCCCTGGGTTCATTCTCCAATACCAGAGAGAGAGAGAGATTGAGATTTGGAAAGCACTGAATTCCATTTGAGTTGTTTACAATATTCAGATAAAGAATGGTAAAAATAATAAAACAATAAAAACTAAAACAGTTTACACTGCCTACTGTTACTACCATGAAACATCCACTGCTCTCTGTTGCTTCTCCCCTACAATGTTCATAGTAGCCTTATACGTAATCTCCAAGCTATTACCCTTGTGCTGATTATTCTCTTTGACACCCCCTCCCAACACACACACATACACACACACACTTGATCTCCCAGGAATACTGATTATTTATAAATCCCCAAACAACTCTGGCTATGTATAGAAAGCTGCTGTTCATTTACTCATGCCTGATTAATTCCATCTCAGCCTTCCAGATCCATCTTATTTCCTTTCTTCCAAGGAATCTTTTTGTGTCCCAGTTCCCAGCCTACTTCTAGCTCTTACCAGTAGAGTTGATTCCATTCCCCAATGCTTCTTTCTTTGTACTTAAATGTTATTGAAACATTTTTTTATCTGTCTTACTGGAATATAAATTACTTGAGGCTAACCACCATACCTGTATACCCCTGAACGTAGCATAGTGCTTACTACTCAATTAGCCCTCAGTATGAACTATGACAGACTAAAGAAATATACATCACTGGCATCAACAAGTGCTATAAAACTATCAGTATTCATTGACTCAGTAATCCCACTTTTGAAGAATATACTCCAAGAAATAATCTGCAAAAAGTCTTTGTTGCAAAGATTTAACTGAGCCTGTGAAACTTTGAGATACAGTACAGAATATCTCTTCTATGCTAATGAAAGAACTAGGGGCTGAGAAGCCCTAGATAGCTTAAGGCTGGTTGCCAGAAAGACCAAGGCTGGATTAAAGAGGGGACTTTCAGCCCACCCCAGGTTTCAAGGAGGGGCAGGAGCTGAAGGTTAAGTTAATCCCCAATGGCCAGTGATTCAGTCAATCATGTCTACAGAATGAAAATTCTATACCCTAAAGGACTGGGTTCAGGAGCTTTAAGGTAGCTGAACATGTGGAGGGTCCTGAAGGTGGCACATCTGGAGGGGACATGGAGCCTCTGCATGCCTTCCCACATACCTTGGCCTGTGCATCTCCCATCTGGCTGTTCATCTGTATCCTTCATTACGCCCTTTACTAACAAACTGGTAAAAGTAAGTAAAATGTTTCCCTGAGTTGTATGAACCCAAGGAGGGAGTCATAGGACTTCTGACTTATAGCCAGTTGGTCAAATGCACAGGTAAAACAATTTGAGCCTTATGGTTGGCAGTGAAAGTTGGGGCAGTTTCAGGGACTGAGCCCTCACCTTTTCTTTGAGAAACAGTGTGAGAATTGAGTTGAATTAAAGGACACCCAGCTGGTGTCTACTGCAGAATCAGCTGCAGAAGGATTGCTTGCTTGGTAAGTAGGAAAGATACCCCACACATCTGGGATCGGAAGTGGTGATTATTGAGTGAGAGATTAGGAAAAACACTGTTTTCTTTCCTATATCGTAACAGTAGCCATATATATAAGAGTAGAGGGAAAATGCAGGCAGAAATCAATTAGGAACCCAAACTGTAAACTCTACAGTCAATGAACGATAAAACACATAGTCATCAGAAAGATAAACAAGGAAGAAGCAGGGTCACTGTGGGCGGGGCACACACCTGGGAGCAGCCCCTACCTACAACTCTGCTGCACGCAGTGCTCTCCCTGTGACCCCCATCAGCCCTGTGCCCCATCTCAGCCTTCCCAGCTGCACTGGGCCAGGGATTTTGGCCAAGGCATATGGCCAGGTCTCTGGGGTTCTGAGTACCCAATGCCCCAGACCTCAGGCAGCTCTGCCTACCACCACCACCACCTCCACATCCTCCTCATCTTTGTCCTCCAAGGCTCCTGGGGTCTGAACACACCCCTCTTTCCCCAGGATGACAGGAGGGGGCATCTGACAGGCCTTGTCCCCCCACCCCCTCAAACCCTGGCAAGTGCCCATGCATGAGCAGATGCCCACCAGGCAGAAGTGATGGAGAGCAAAGTCCTGGATGGCTCTCACAACCTGAAGCTAGCGGCCCACCACACACCAAGATCAAAGTACACTATGGAGGTACTGTACTCTGGCTTCCACAGAGGAATGCATCTTATGCTGGAAGATCTACGTTGGGTCTGCATGGCCCGGGTCACTTATTCCTGCAAGACTTACCTGGAGAAGAGTCACCACTAGGAGTTACAAACTCAAGAGCAATATGGAACAGATCCGAGAAGCCTTTGCCACCACCTTCTCCAAACTCAGCAATCCTCACAGAATATAGTGGCCTGAAACCAGGACACAGGTTGGAGAGTGAGAAGCAGCAGGAATTCACAGCCACCATCCTGGGGCTCATGTGCAAGGGGTTATACATGGTGTCCATTTTGGACGAGCCTACCTTCTGAGCACTGCTGAAGATGGCCACTATTCTCCAGCAAGGCCATCCCTGAGAAGTATGGAGCATCAGTGAGGTAGTCCTCAAGGAGCTGGCCAATACCTCCTGGTGTGGGATCTCCACAGACATGCAGAGGAGTGACAACCGGAACAGGACTTACATGACCCTGGCCAGCCATTTCCTGACCATGGGCTCTCCCGACTCTCTTTCTGTGGATCCAGGTGCCTGAAGATATTTGAGATGCCTGAGAACATAGCAGGGACCATCACTAAGTGGGCCATTGGCAACAAGGTGTCCAGGGCCAACATCAGACCCCAGGTAGAACATCACCAAGGCATGCTCCTTGCTGGACATCCAGCAGGTCTTCTGGCTGCCCAAGCTGGGTGGCCTCCTGACACAGTGTCACAGGCTGGTAGAGTATTTCCAGCAGTCTTCGGTGACCAGGTACATGCTTTATAAGAAGCAAAAGCATTTGGCACCCTGCATGCTGGTCAGCAACCAGGTGTCCTCGTGGGACAGCATGCTGGGCATGCTCCAGCATCTCAAGGAGTAGCAGTTTGTCATCACCAGGGCCCTGGTGGAAGACAACAACAATCATCACTTGATGCTGGAGACCACCAAGTGGGCCACCATCAAAGGCTTGTTAGAACTACTCCAGTCCTTCAAGCAAGTGACCAAGATGCTGTCCGTGTCTAAGTACTCCACCATCAAGGTGGTCAAACCACTCATCCTAATGCTTCTGAACATCAAGAAAACTGACACCAAGGAGATCCGCATGGCCAAAGAAGTCATTACTAAGGAACCGGCCATGATCTACCAAGGGGCACTGAGATCAACATGTTCCTCAATGTGGCCATCTTCCTGGATCTGCACAAGAGGCTGCCCTTCCTGTCCACCTTCAAGAGGCTGCAGGTGGAGAAGGCCAAAGGCCTGCTGGACAAAATCAAGGTTCCTTCACACCACCAGAGCACAAATCTACCATGTGGTCCCCAAGGAACCTCTGGCCAAGAAGTTCATGTTGGCCAAGTCCACATTGCTACCACCCACCAGTATGACCAACAACATGATGGCCAAGATCTTCTGCCAGACTGATGGCATGGATGACCAGAAGTAGCACACTCACATGGTGGGGGAGCTCAGCAACTTCAAGAACCAGGAAGTACTGGCCACTCAAGTGGTGGTCTGACCGCTTGGCCCTCTTCCCCATACTGCCCAAGGTTCTCTGGAAGTACTGGTGTGTGCAGCCAACCACTTCTTCCCTGAGTGCCTCTGCAGCTCCTTGGCCAACATGATGAGCACCAAGAGGAACCAGCTGGGCCCGGCCCATGTGGGCCAGCGGATCTTCCTGTACAAGAACTTGTAGAGCAGGGCAGAGGCCAAGCCCAAAGATGAGGACAAGGGGGGATGGGGCTTGGACCGGGAGCAGATGTTCCCTTTGGGGGACAGTGTCAGCAGTGGCTTCTTTGGGATGAGGGATGCCGGTTTCCTGCAGGGACAAGAAAGGGGACATGACCTCACCAGCTTGGTTTGGAATCCCAAACACGATTGTGGTTCCTTCAATCCAAGTGGGAAAGAAAGAGAAAAGAAAGACACATGGTGGAACCATGCAGAATGACAGCTCTTCTTTCTCCCTTTATCCTCACCCAAAACGGAAATTAACTTCCTAAATGAGGTTAGTGTGAAATGGGGCTTGCTGGGAGTCCCAATACTCAGTTATCAAGACAACCAGAGCTTGCTTGTTTTGACGCAGAGACCCTAACAGTATCTTAAGGATCCATGCAGTTGATTCCATCGATCCTGGAAAATTCAGTCGTCTTGGGTGGAGAGGGGGAGAAAGAATCCTTGGCACAGCACAGAAGCCTCCTCTGTGGATTCAAGTCTCATGCAGCTGCATGGATTCCATGTTTACATTTTAATTTAAGCATGAGCTTCAATTTGGGGACATGTGGATAAAAAGTTCTTTAGCTACCATAACCATCTTAAAACAGATGTTTTATGTTGGGTTGGAAAGTGTTCAAAATCAGCATAAATTGCACTTATAAAAAGAAAGAGAGCTAAAAAGAAACAAGAAAAAATGAAGTTGAATGTGTTGTCATTGGGGTCGCATTGTTGGCCACAAATTTTCCTTGCCTCCCCTTGCCAAAATTCACCTTGTAAACATCCTCTTTCCTGGCTGGGTAGTTCAGGGGTCCCATGAGTCTTTCTTCTGTTTGTGACAGCGCATGAAGGGCTTAATTTCCCATGAATCACCCCTCAACCCAGCCAGGGTGAGAATATGGACCCCACTTGGAAATGTTTTAAAACTTTCTTGAGGTTAGTTTTGCAGCATAGTGACGGATTATGGGAAAAGACACTTGAATTCTCTCTTTAAAAACTCGAGATCCCAGGAGCAACTAGTTTTCTAAATCTTGCAGCTAGAATGTTTGGCCTTTGTGATGAGGGAACAGCATGTGGGTTGCTTTGGGGGATTTGGGGAAACTGGACACCATCTTCCGGCATTTAGCACTACAATATTATTTTTAAATTTGAGATAACAATAACTTCCTTTCTAAGAGGCTGAGACATTTCCTAGAAAGAAAGCGCCACTAGGTTCCACACACAGGCTAAGAAAAGCCAGTTTGGGGAAGGTGTGACTTAGAAAAGGGACGTGGTTTAGAAATGACACATTTAAGTATTGCCAATATTTTACAGGTACCCCAACCTCTGATGTTAAAGGGAAAAATGCTTGCATTTTCATGGTCGGTGGCTGCAAACAAGACAGGGTTTTTATGTTTAAGTTCCATACATACAGATGCATACTTTTAGAAGATGAGGGCAGGAAGGAGATACACAAATTTGCCTTTATTTTTTAAGGACTGTCTCAGCACTCTGGGAGACTGAGCTAGGAGAATCTCAAGTTTGAGCCTAGCCTGGGCAACTTAAAGACTTAGTGAAATCCTGTCTCAAAATAATAATAATAATAGTAGTAATAATAATAATAATAATAGGATGGAGCTCAGTGCAAAGACCCTGGGTTCAATCCCCTGTACAGGAAGGAAGGAAGAGAAAGAGGGAGAGGGAGAGGGAAGGAAAGAAGGAAAGAAGGAAGGAAGGAAGGAAGGAAGGAAGGAGAAGAAGAAGGAAAAAGAAGGGAAGCAATTCTTTGACTTGGAGTTTGGGCTCTGGGATTCTGTGAGATCTGTTCCCTTCTGCTCAGAGACTAGGAATACAAGGTAGCAGATGTCCCCATGGGCTGTGTTTTGTAGCACCCCAAAGGGCCCCTTACCTTATCTTAAAATATGGCTTTCTTTTTTAAGAAATTTCCCAGCACTCTGGGTAGCTGAGGCAGAACAATCTCAAATTGGTGCCCAGACTGGGCAACTTCTGCAGCTCCTTATGAAAATGCAGATTGTCCCAGCCAGCTGCCTCTTTGAATCTTGCTGCTTTTATTTTTTTTTTTTAATTTTTTTTTTTTTGGTACCAGGGATCGAACTCAGGACCTTGCACTTGCAAGGCAGGAGGTGGAACCACTGAGCTAAATCCCCAGCTATTATTACTATTATTATTATTATTATTATTATTATTATTATTATTTTAAATCCATGATCACTAGACTTCCTCCTTTCTCTTTTCTTTATTTAATGCTTTAAAATTTGAAATAAACCAATTTTTAAAAAGTGGGAAGAAACATTATGTAAGTGTTGGCAAGAATGTAGAAAAATTGGAATCTTTATATATTGTAGGTGGGAAAGTTACATGGTACAGACTCTTAGAAAGAAAGTTTGATAATTCCCCAAAAAGTAAGCATAGAATTAGCACACATGACCCAGCAGTTCTGCTCCTAGGTACACAGCTAAAAACTTGTACATAAATGCTGCCGGGGCTCAGAAAACACCATCCTGAAGGCCAATGCATTGCACACTGAGAGCCCTGGGAGCAACTTCAGAATCCAAGGCCCTCTGACCCTCCCTTGTTTCTCCCTGTCCTAGTGCGGGGAGCAGCTTTCTGCAAAGTCCCCTTACTTGCTTCGAGTCCAGACCTGCTGAAGAAGAAACAATTACCTCTGTCCCGTCTCTAACCATTAACTAAACTCACGTCGCAGGGAGAGACACTGGTCTGTGAATTCACCTGGACAGACTCACATCACACCTCATTGTCTCTCTTTTGGTCCCATATAGAATTGGTTACAACCATCCTCCATCCTGCACACCAAACACATCTTGTCCCAGCCCGTTATATGTCCTCCAGCCTGTGGAGATTCTCTAAAACCACTTCCTGTTTCCCTGACATTTCCTATTCTTCCACTCCCCTGCAGAAAAAGGGATATAAACTTATGAATAATTTTAGGCTAGTGGGAAATAGTGCTCCTGTGGTTCCCCCCATGCAGTGTAAACACTTTACATGTTAAGAAATGTGAATGCCTTCTCCTATTTGATCCACAGGATTAAATCTTCCAGAAAGCCCTCAGAAGACAGAAGACAAATTCCCTTTCTCCCCTGCAACGTTCAGAGTAGCACATCTTTTTAAAATCTTTCCTGGTGATCCTGATCTTTCCTCTCCTTCTACCCTTACTCCTGTAGCAGAAAAAGAGTTACAATTGGTAAAGAGTTACAATCCAACAATGTCAATTAGACGGGATCGGCCCACAGCTTCCTCTTCAATTATTTCTCCTTCCTACTCCTTATTTGCCTACAGGACTTATTGAACAATTAACTCCTATGTTAAAAATTCTTGAATGGCGTTATTTGAGTCATGGAGGCCACAAATATATTACCCCTATGCTACAGTTTTGGCCTCCCTTATTATCATGGGTAGAAAAACAATGAATCAGTTATCCAGCTGTGATCCTCACTTTATTCGGATTCCCCCTCCTCATGGAGAGTTTGAGATTTTCCTCCTACAATCTATATCTTTACAATGTGCCTTAGCTGATTTAGCAGGACAAATTCTTGGATCACGGCCTGCTGAAAAACATCTACATTTTTTTAAACTGAGACCTCTTTTATTCTTCCCAAAATTGGTCATTCCAAACCTATCCCTCAGGCCTGCACTGTGTTCACTGAAGGCAGGTATAGTGTCAGGTTCTGTAAAATTAACTCAGGGTAGATTCTCTTCCACTCAGAAGGCAGAATTGGGTGCTATCATACTTGCTTATCATACAAACCTTTCCTGGGGAACCTTTAAATCTAGTCTCTGATTCTCAGTATGCTGTGTATTCTGTACAAAGTATTGAGACTACCCATGTCAAACCCTCTATTGTGCCAGATTTGTTCTTACCTTTCAGACAGAAGTTAGTCTGAGCATGCCCTCACCCTCTTTTTATTACCCATCTCTGTTCTCATTCTGGACTCCCGGGGCCCATTTCTAAAGGAAATGAATCAGCTGATGCTTTGGCTATGTTTTCTGCTTCTGATGAAGTCTGTCTCTCTCATGAACTTTTGCATCAAAACTGGCTTGCCCTTCATAAGGATTTTGCCCTAACAAAGATTCAAGCCCAAAATAGTGTACAGCAATGCTCCCATGCTGGGGGGAGGAGGGCACTGGCCCTCTGCAGGGGTTAATCCCTGAGGATTGGGACCTAATCAAATTTGAAATGGGTGTTACTCATGTCCCTTGGCTTGGTCTGCTATCATATGTACATGACTCTCGATACTTGTTCAGGAATGATACGTGCAACGGCACAGTGGGGAGAAACTACTTCTCATGCTATTCATCATTGCCTTAGCTGCTTTGCTCACACTGGTCTCCCTAAGCAAATGAAGACAGATCATGGCCATGCCTATACTGTTTTCAGGATTTTGCAAGCAATGGCGTATTTCCCACACAACAGGCATCCCTTACAATCCACAAGGTCAAGCACTTGTTGAAAGAGCTCACCAACCCTTAAAAAATATGCTAAAGGAACAAAATGGGGGAGATGGTGGGGGTGCAACAGCAACTCCACAAGTGAGACTATATAAAGCTCTGATGACTCTTAATTTTTTTCATATTTAACAATCTAGGTCACACCCCCGCAGAGCAACATTGGGCTTTTTAACCCCACGCGCACACACAGAGTACCCACTAGTTCTATGGAAAGATGTTAACTTAGGGCTTTGAGCTGTCGCTGTTTCTCTGTTAACATGGGGTTGAGGGTTTGCTTGTGTACTGTTACAGGAAGAACAAATTTGGTTACCAGCCGATTCCTCAGATTCATATGCTCTACTTGAAAGGGAAGAAAGACCCACCTCCCTTCGTGCTGCTGTGGATGACTTGGGCTCCCAAGATGACCTGGGGGAGCCTGAAAAGAATGATCCAGTGAGCAGATGAAGCTCTTCAATGCAGGGGACAACAAAACACCCCCCAAACCCTCTTCCTAGCCATGCTTGCCATGGTCAGCTGTGCAGTAATGCTGGGATGCCCCCCAATGGGGCAAGCAGCTCCCTACTGTTGCCTTCATACTAGGTCTCCCTGTATGGGAACCAGTGATTTGGTTTGATTCCCCTTTTCTTGTATTCAACAATGAAAGTTCCTGGATAGGAGGCAAAGAGCTCCCTCCTTCATCCTTGTCTGACTCCATGTCATAGAAGCAGACCAATATAACTTATTGGTCCATGCACTCCCCCCATCTGTAGGGGTGCTGATCCCCTCTGTTTAATCCCTAGAGCACAGGTATGGCTCCACCTGTGCTTGGGTCCTAATGCCCTTAAATTTTTGCGGGGGGGGAGATTTTGCAAACATAGTAATAATACTACAAATATGTCCAGGCTCATCTTGCTACCTTGTTGTGTCATCAAAGTCTTGTACCCTGAATATCAGGAAATAACTTGAGAATTATGTAGAGGAGAGGCCTCATTGGCCACAAGACCAAATTGAGAAACCTAACCATCACTGATTGGAGACCAAGAGGCTATCTTCATGATAAACATAACCATACACTTCCTGTGTACACTTCCAGTTTTTCAGATGCCATTGTCTATAGTAATGATTCCATAATCTGGGGAGAAGTTGATTTATCTGCACCTCAACCCCTCTTGGGTAATACCCACCATGTGGAGGTTGGAACATTCCTTCCATCCACTCCTGATATGACAGGAACAATTGTCTAAAGACAAAAGTCAAACCAACCAAACTTAACCTTTCATCAAACAGTACTTCCTATATCAAAGTGTGCACCAGCCATCCTGTCTTTTTACAAGCATTTCTTAACATTTCCCTCCAAGATTCTCTATATGAAGTTACCTGTCATAGCTGTACATATTATGCCTGTTTGCCTCAGGTGACTACAAATTCCTGCATTTTAGTGCTACATTGAAATACATTTCATTTATTGGCCTGTCAACCCATCCTTGGGAAGAGTCTCATGCCCTTGATATCTTGACTCAGGCCCTCAATGGTCTTTGCCACCCTATGTGGTTTATTGGCATGCTCACTGCTGCTCTCATGGCCACCATGGTCATTCTGGCCACAGCTGCTGCTGTGATTCCTTCTTTGACCCAGTCTCTACAGCCCTTAATATTCCATGATTTATAAATTAAAAACTGCTTACCCACCTACAGCTTGTGGAAACTGCTACTGAGTTTCTTGGGGCTCACCTAACTGCTCTTAATACAAAAAAGTATCTTGCCTGTGATTGGCGTTATAAGCATGTATGTATCACACCTCATCCATGGGATGAAACCCAACATACTTGGGAAATGATCAAAACACATTTATAAGGGTCCACCAAGGATAATATTACTTTTGATGTACAAAAGCTACATGATCAAATCCAGCAAACTATCATGGCCACCCAAGAGCAGAAGGACCAGACAGAATGGTTTAAGACCTTTAAATCTAATCTTAGCTGGCCTGATCCCTGAACTTGAGTTGTAGGAACTCATTGGGAAATGATAGCCATTGCTGACTTGTTATAATTACTTTTTTTCTCCTTTGTCTAGTCTGTAAAATTGGCATAAAGGCATTGGTGATCCAAAAACAACACCAAGTCTGGCTTACTAAGCAACTGCTAAAGAAACAAAAGCGGGAGATGTGGAGCTCCTTGCAACACCCAGTGGGTCAATGTCTGCTCAGGCTGACTCAAGGGATGGAAGACTCCTAACTCTGAGGAGCCAGAACATGTTGAAGACAGGATGTCTTGCCAGCTTGAGCAGAGATGGACCTCATGGGGAAAACAAGGAAGCTCCCTAGGGTACAATCAGATAAAAGTTAGAGAAATTCAGTCAAATTTTCACCATGCCTTGTTAATCTAAAACAAATGTCTGCTCTCAGCAGAATTCTATGTCTTCGTTGTTCCTCAATAAATCTGGAAGTTTGAGTCAGTTTGGGACTTCATTTTGGTGGAGTCCCCTGACCCTCCACAAAGATACTTTCTCTCTCCCATGTTTTCATTCATTTCTCTATCAGGGTTTGCTGGCCCAAATCCAGCAGAGTATGACTTCATAAAGGTCAAGTTCCTCCCCTTCAACCCAACACCTCTTCTGCAGCCCATGGACCAGCAAGTGATCTGCAACTTCAAGAAGCTGCACACAAAGGCGCTCTTCACCAGATGTCTTAACGTCACTGAAGAGACACCCTTGACTCTGAAAGAGTTGTGGAAGAAACATCTCAATGTCCTCTACTTCATCAACCTCATTAACAAAGCCTGGGAAGATGTCACGTACTGGACCTTAGACTCACCCTGGAGGAAACTGCAGCCAGATTGTGTTGTTGAATGTGACTTTGAAGGGTCCGAGGCACAGGTAGTGGAGGAGATTGTGTCTGTGGCCAGGAGTATGGGTCTGGATGTCGATAGTGCAGACACAGGGGAGCTTGTCGGGGATGATAAGGAGGAGCGGACTACAGCAGAACTTGCTGAGCTCCAGTGAGCAGCAGAAGGCGCTTGTTGAGGAGCCTTCCACTGAGGAAGAGGAAGACAGGGAGGAGGTTACAGTGATGGGATAAAATCCAGCGTGGAAAAAAGGAATGAGTGCCAGGATTTCTTTGAGAAGCACCACCCCAACATAACTGTAAGGAACAGAGTGCTGAATCTGTTGAATGATAATATGCTGTCTCATTTCCAGAGGGTTATGTAGCGCAGGAAAAGACAAGTGACGTCAGACAGATTTTTTTCATCAAAATTGACCCTGCAGCTAAGAGACAAAGAAGAGAGGAAACCCCTGAAGGAGATGTCCCCAGTGTCTTTGTGGAGGGGACTCTCCCGCCAAACCATAACCTCCTCCCCACCCACTTTCGTGTCCTCCATGCCAGAAGTCGCCTCAAGCAAGGTTAGTGTTCTCCTCTTCACACTGTACTGTGTTGTATTGTACTGTACCTTGTTTCATATTTTTGTGGTTAAAAATGCATATGGTTCAGAATGGATTAACCTTGTTTACATTGAATTTTATGGGGAAATTTGATTTGGTTTGCAACCAGTTCTGGTGATGACCAGAATAATGGAATGAATTACGTTCGTAAACTACGGTACCACTGTACTTGAAACTCTTGCCAGAGCAATTAGGCAAGAGAGAGAAATAAAAGAGATGTATATAAGAAAGGAAGAAGTCAAACTATCCGTTTTTTGCAGATGACATGATCCTTTACATAGAAGACCCAAGAAATTCCACTGAAAAATTCCCAAAACAAACAAACAATTCAGCAAGGTATCAGTCTACAAAATTAATACCTAAAATCAATAGCATTCCTGTGTAACCCTAATGAATTCATAGAGAAAGAAAATCAGGAAAACAACAGCATTCATAATTGCTTCAAGGAAAATTCTTAGGAATTAACCTAACAATGAAAGTGAAAGATCCCTACAGTGAAAACTTTAGTACTCTGAAAAAGGAGCACAACAAGGACATTAGAAAATGGAAAGACATCCCTTGTTCCTGTTAGGAAGAACCAATGTTGTCAAAATGGTCATACCGCCAAAACCAATATGTAGATTCAATGTGATTTCAATCAAAATGCTAACAGCACTCCTCACAGAGCTAGAAAAAATATTCCTAAAATTCATATGGAACCAGAAGAGACCCAGAACAGCAAAAGCAATCCTAGACAATAGTATTATATTATATTATATTATATCAAATTATATTATAATATAATATCAAATTATATAATATCAAATTATATTATAATGCTATGGTGATAAAAACAGCATGGTACTAGCACAAAAATAGACATGTAGGTCAATGGAACAGAATAGAGGATGTAGGAGCAGCCCCAGGCACATTCACCCATCTGATCTTTGACAAATGGGCCAAAAACAAACCCTGAAGGAAAGAGCACCTCTTTAGCAAATGAAGCTGGGGAAACTGGTTACCTATATGTAGAAGATTGAATCTAGAGCCATATCTCTCACCATGCACTAAACTAAAATCAAAGTGGATCAAAGATCCAAAAGTCAAAACAGAAACAATCTTCTGGAAGATAAAATCAGTAAAACTTTTGAAGACATAATATGCCTATGGCAAGAACTTTCTGAACAGAACTCCACTTGCACAAGAAATAACATCAAGAATCAACAAATGGGGGTGGGGGTGGGGGTGCACACCTATAATCCCAGCACTCGGGAGGAGAAGGCAGGAGGATCATCACAAGTTCAAGACCAGCCTGGGCTATGTAGGGGCTACATAGTGAGTTCAAGGCCAACCTGAATTACATAGCAAGACCCTGTCTCAAAAATCAAAACAACAAACAGAATCAACAAATGGGATCACATCAAATTAAAAAGCTTTTGCACAGCAAATGAAGCAATCAACAGAGTGAAGAAATAACCTATAAAATGGAAAAAGATTTTTTTGCTAATTACACCTTGTACAAAGGACTAATATCTAGAATATATAAAGAACTCAAAAATTAGGCCCCCTAAAATAAAAGACCTAATCAAAAAATAAGCAACTGAATTGAATAGGCGTGTCAAAAGAAATAGTATAAATGACCAATAAATATATGAAAAAACATTCAACATCTCTGGCCATTAGAGAAAAAGAAATTAAAACAATACTGAGATTCCATCTTACTCCAGAAAGAATGGCTATCAAGAAATCAAATAACAAATGCTGGGGAGGGTGCAGGGAAAAAGAAATCATTTTACATTGTTGGTGGGAATGTAAACTAGTACAACCGCTATGGAAACAAGTATGGAGATTCCTCAAAGAGCTAAAAATAGAAATTTCATTTGATTCAGCTCTTCTCCTGTAAGTATCTCCCCAAAATTTAAAAACATTGTATTACAGAGACATGCATACCCATATTTATATGATAGCAGTACAGCTCATAATAGCTAAATCTTAGAAGCAGCCAGTATGTCCATCTGCAGATGAATAGAAAAAGAAAATATGGTGTTTATATACAATGGATACTGCTCTGCCATAAAGAAGGATAAATTTGAGTCTTTTGTAGGAAAATCTATATACCTTGAGACTATAATGTTAAGTGAAAGAAATCAGATACAGAAGCTTAAATAATGCATGTTTTTTTTCTTATAGGAGGAACCTCAAGTATAGATAATTTAAAGAGCAAAATAAAAAGATAGATAAAGGGATCAGGGGTACTGATTTTTCTCAAGTAGGAAGGGGACCAAGAGATGAAAGAGAGAGGGGAAGAGAGGAGAGAGGGAAGAACAAAGAATTAAGATTATATACAGGTACAAGCTACCCATGATGAATGTAGCCAGTATGTACTGCACACACATATTAATAAAAATTTTTAAATCTCATCAGGCATGGTGGCACATGCCTGTAATCCCAGCCCTGGGGAGGCTGAGGCAAGAGGATCACTATGAGTTTGAAGCCATCTTGGGCTACATAGTCCGTTCAAGTACTGCTTGAACTGCATAGTGAGACTTTGTCTCAAAAAAAATTTTTTTAATCTCATCTTTTTGCAAAAAAACCATAATGATAAATCAAATGCTCTCTTGTGAGTCTAGACCATGTGTAGTCCATCAGTTGAAAGGCTCTTCTTGTCCCTTTTTATTTACCATTATCACCATCATCATCCATTTTCACGGTAACATACAGGAATTGTATTTGATATCACTATACCCAGCACCAGGAATCAGTGGATGTTAATCATTTGTTATATGTGGTTAAGCACTTTGTTGTTGTTGTTGTTGCTGTTGTTAAGATTTTGGTTACTGTGATAAGTTCTTTACCACTTATATGCATTTTGTCCCCAGAGTTAATCACTATCTTGAAGTTGTTATCAAGCCCATTCATACTTTATACATTTATCATATGTATTAGTATACAGATTCAACAGAGTAATATTTTGTGTTTGTATACCTTGTTTACTTAAATGGTATACCTTTGTTCCTAAGCTCTTACATTTTTCATACTTTAACATGTGTTTAAGGCTGATACAGTGAGACATATGTATCCAGTTCATTTATTTTAATTTCTGTATGGTGGTAGATTATAAAACTTTCTAGAGTTGTTCTGTCTATCCTACTATTGATGAATGTCAGGACATATCCTCTTTGGGGACCATTCTTTAATAAAAACCTTCAGAATTTTTTTTTAAGTTCACAGATTCTCAAGAAAAATCCATCAAAAAACCATATTCAAGAAAAAGAATTTTTGTATATTTGGTTTTTTATTCTTCTGTTTTGTTTTTGTTTGCTTGATTGCTTGCTTGTCTGTTTGTTTGTAAGACAGGTTCTCTCTGTGTAGTTCAGGATGGCCTTTAACTCACTATAGAGCCCAGGCTGGACTTGAACTCATGGTGATACTCCTGCTTCAGCCTCCTGAGTGCTGAGATTACAGGTGTGCACCATCATGCCCAGCCTTGTATATTTGTTTTGTTTGTGAGAGAGTAATGTGAAAATTTCTGACCAACGGATTTTTTGTATATCCTTTTATTGGTACATTTTAGGTGTACAATATAATGACATTCATCATTGGAGATATGCACCTTTACATACTCTTGGTTCTTATTTTTTCCCCCTTCCCCTGCCCTCCCTTCAACCCCTCCATCCCTCCCTATTTACAAAGACTTTGTTTCCAT
>NW_004624738.1:8450964-8464061 GCF_000247695.1 Heterocephalus glaber | reverse complement strand
TGTTTTTATCACAGTAGCTTTGTAGTATAGTTTCAAGTTGGGGGTTGTAATACCCCCTGCCATGTCTCTGTTGCCTAGAATTGCTTTTGCTATTCTGTGACCAATGGATTTTTTAAAAGTAGCTACAGGCAACATAACATTTTATAAGTAAACAACTGCTAAGCAAAGTACAGACTTCGTTTCATTTTTTAACTAGAAAGGAAACTGCAAGTACTTTCCGCTTCTAAATTATATATTCTCAAATGCTTTAATTTTTTTCAACAAGTCTATATTGCTATGACAATCTAAAATCAAAGTCCCTTTCACTTATTTATTTATTTTTGTTTGTTTGTGTTTTGAGGCAGGGTCTCCCTTTGTAGTTCAGGCTGGCCCTGAACTCACTGTGTAGCCCAGGCTGGCCTCGAACTCCCATCGATCCTCCTGCCTCCCAAGTGCTGGGATTACAAGTGTGTGCCACCACGCCCGGGTACTGTATTGCCTCAGCAATGAGGAAAGTGACTAAGACTGCTTTTGTTTTGTGGTCTTTTTTGAGTAGTTGCTCCCTAGTTTGTTGATTTCAACTGCAGTGCTTTAGCTGTCTGACCACATCGCGTTCTGCTTCACACCGCCAGGCTTTGTAACTGGTTCTCGGTATCTGAAATGTCGGTATCCATGGACACAAGGCAGCCCCATACCAGACACTGGTGACTGTACAAACAGAGAGAACACAGGAGACCCCAAGGTCTGGCTCAGGGGAGGAAAGTGACCTTTAAAGCACAGGAGTAAGGGAAACCCTTCCCCTTTCTCTCTCTCTTCTCTGTTCTTTTCTCCCAGCCCCAAGAGACCCCAAGGCAACAGTGGCAACACGGGTCTACTGGAGCCTAAAACTCTGAGGGAGGGAAACAGCTCCAACCAGAACTGTGGTGCCGGGAGGGTGGGGCAGGTGTCCTAAGTGGCATATGCCATTAACACAGTCAGGACATGTTGCCTGACTTTACTGAATAACAATACATCACAAGCTATGCCAATTTTGTCAGCTTTAACTCGCTAAGTAGTCTTAATTTCACTTGCTGCTGGGACCAAGGCAATCAAAAGTTCTTTTATTCTTTTCCAGTCTTAATTACTAATGTCTATAATGCTCAAATTAGTGTAGGCAGCTAAGTTAGATAGAAATTAATATACAGTCAGAGAGGGGCTGGGCTCTCAAGAAAGTCGGCAGAAAAAATAGACATCGGAATTGTGGCTGGAAACGAATCTGAAGACCAGGCCTCAAGATAGAGATGCAATGGACAGGCCTGCACGCCTCCCTGAGCGATGAGCAGTAACTGGGATTATACTCTAATTAGCACCACCTGGTCCAGGAAGTCCGGCTGGGCATCAGTCGCCCAGGTGGGTGACCAGAGCATCTGGACTCGTTTCTTCCCAAAAATGCCTTTGTTCTTCCCATGTACCCTCGCTAAGTGACCGCTTCCCTATTGGATCAATATTAGCTAAGCAGCTAAACTCCTAATCCTACAGGTTGATTGTAGTTTGACCCACGTTGCACCCGCCTTGTGACTTGGCTGTAGAAATCACCCCTGACAAAGGGCCTTGGTGGCCATTCCACTTTTGGGACCCCTCCTGTCTCTCAGGAGCCATCTCTCAATAAATCTTACCTACTCGTAGTTAACCTCTGTTGTTCCTTAAAATTCATTCTTCAATTTCAGGGGAACACAAACTTGGCACCCCTGACATCTAACGAGTTGGGGGTTGTATTTCTCCTATTCAGAATCACACATTACACTTCACACAGTAATACATAGGTTACAGAACACTAACAAAGGCTTCGACGTAGCCACGGCGCCTAAAGAGTCTACTTGGGAGACCACAGGCAGTTGGTCTGGTACCTTTTGACCTGATACAAAAGGTCTCAGCTGGAGGATGGACCAGGAATTCACAGACCTGGAGCCAGAGGAAGAGCTGCGGAGGTGGAGGCCCAGGGCTGTGAGGTGAACGGGGCCGTCCAAGGCTGAGTCCAAGCCTCAAGGGCAGGTGGTTTTGAAAGTGCCAGCTGAAGCCAGTTGTGCTTGAAACTGTGGAGCTGAAGCCCTGGGCACAGACAGAGGGAGGTCCTTTGTCTCTTGATTTTCTTGGGCAAGACTCTTAATGAGCAGGTGATTAGGTAACAGGCCCAGGGTACAGCCATGCCAGTTTGGGGTCCACCTCGTTTTATGAGTCTCAGGGCCAGGCCAGGAGAGCGTATCTGGTAAGTTTGATAAATTCACGTGCCCAGGTTTTCTTTCTTCCTTCCTTTTTTTTTTTTTGTGAGACAGAATCTTGCTATGTAGTTCAGACTGGCCTTGAGCTTCAAGTGATCCTCCTGCCTCAGCCTCCCAGAGTGCTGAAATTATAGACATGTGCCACCACACCCAGCTTATGCCTGAGTTTTCTGATATGACTTGCTGTGCCCGTGCATCCATGTGCTCTCAGTCCAATTCAGTAGCTTGATTTTTTATGTAAATGAATAAGTAACTTATCAGTTTGTGCTTTGTGGTTGTGCTAAGTAGAAGGTGATTATTTGTACAAAAATGTATAGAGTCATTCAAGGTTAGCACCTGTATGCAAAATGGAGTAACTCAGGCCAAGCTGCTGCTTTATAAAATAGAGTAACTCGGGGCTAGGCACAGCCTGCAAGCTGCTGTTCTCTACAACATGGAGTAACTCACAGCAGGACACAGTCTGCCCTTCACAGGGGAAAACTGAAAAACTTCATTAAGCTAATGACAAAATATACAAACAAGCCATGTGTGTGATTGAACCCAGGACCTCAGACATCTACAACTTAAATATATGCCCAGGCTTCAAGCAGAAGTTTTAAGCAAGCAAAATCAAAACGTAATTGCTAGTAATAAGAACAAAATTTCGCTGAGCTTTGTAACAGACAACTGTGATTTCAGCCCTCTGGGAAGCTGAGGCAGGAGGATGGCAAGATTCACCCCAGCCTAGGTTAACAAGATCCTGTCTCTAAACAGGAAATAAATTGCTGAGGATGTAGCTCCAAGCAAAGGCCCTGAGTTTAATCCCCAGTACAAAACAAACAAACTAATAAATAAATAGAGCAGTGTTTCTTTTAGATGAGGTCAAATTACGCTGGTCAGGTCATGCTACAGAGTCTTACCCACATCAAAGCTTTCCAATCAGACTCTGAAACTGTACGTATTGTACAGGCTTTGAAGGATTTGGCAGTTAATTAGAAGAACATGTACTCTGTATATATGCCTTCAATATCTTTTGCCAACAAATCCAGTTTGCATTAATACTGCAACTACATGTTTAGTAACTTCAACTGAATTCTTTACATTTGCTAATTGCTTGTGCAAGGTTTCAGATGCTGCTTTCAATTTCCCCTGATGTGTTTCAATAGCAATGTTGACATGTGTTGTGGAGACCCAAGGAAATTCATGTATTCTACCATGCCATGATTCAGGCAAATCCCTATACAATGTTTCTGAGGTAAATGAGGCTAGGTAAGATTTTTCCTTTATAGCAATATTGGTAACACTTGTCAATTTTATATATGCTGAATCTATAAGGAGCTGAGCATTTGACCTTGAGGTATGATTGTAATATTGTACCTTAGTGTTCGACCTATGACATATTATCCATACAATATTCCTTTTTTTTTAACCATATGTCGGGACAGCTGCTATATATTAATGGGATAATGATTGGTGGTTGGGATCGTACGATCAAATGTATAATAATGATACTGATTATTTATGTACCATTTCCTCATTTATAAAATATTCTGGCATGTATAATGCATCAGTCTGGCTGAAATTTGAAATCTGTGATCATTGCATGTTTCTGGAATTGCTTTGGTGTATAAAAAGAGAATTACTGGGCAATAACACTCTTGTGGGCAAAATAGGTAGTAGGACATGATAGTTATGGTGGCAGGGATGGTTAGAATATAACTAATGATGGTTATGAGTGTGCATAAGTGGAACACAGCTAAAGCTCAAATGTATTTTGTCTGAGTTTGGATATTGACGCTTGAACACAAATGGATGTTACAGTTGCATGTAGGGTTGCGGGTACTAGTTTTCTGTTGGATTCTGTAGGGGTCTTTCCAATGCTGCTGTTACTGCTATGGTGGCTAAAATGAACGAAGTTCATTTATGTTCCTAGTTATGTAGGTTAATATTGTTGATTTTCTTTAGTCATAAATTTCCCTTGTGTCCTATTGTCCAATAGGTATTTTCATTTCCTGGTGCCAAGATTTCTTGTGGGGAAATATTGTTATCCTTCACTTTGTAAGGGACCATGTTATGTTTCACTGTGTCCCTACTCTATATTTCCAATTACTGTATTTAAATAAGAGTGTGGGCTTCCCTTAATTCTTCATTCTCTCTGACATAGACTGAAACATGCTAGAGCTGGAGCAGTTTGGCTGGAAAATTAGAAAGTCTGGTAATATTCTAATGGTAATTCTCTTTTCAATAGCCCTTTACATCTTTCTGTGTCTCCTACTGCTGTAGAGTTATATAGTGAGTTTTACAAATTGCAGATCCAACCTCATACCTCACCAGTCCCAGCTCCAGAACTGCCCCAGAAGAGAGAAATCATCTCAATTTAGTGTAAGACGGTATCTGTGGTCTGTACGCAGCCAGGGCCAGTGTAATTGCCCATGAATGGCTACTTCATGGTGCTCATTTGAGTGGAGAGCAGAATCTAAAACCTGAGTCAGGAAGTAGGTGGGATGTAAGCAGAAACAATGAGCCTCCAGTGCACATTTCTTTAGGGTTTCTAACGAGTTGTTCCAAAACATTTCCTGGTTCACTGACTTAAAAATTGACTTATTGGGGCCCCAAGGATATAGCTCAGTGGTGGAGAGAGTGCTTAGCATGTCTGAGGCCCTGGGTTCATCCCCCAGAGCCAAAAAAAATAGAAGTGACTAATTTATATGTTTGTCATTAGTTAAAGGAAGTTTAATCCTCTCACTGGAATATTGAAATAAATTTTATTATTATCAGTACTATGCGATGTGGGCAGGAAATGCTTCTCTTCTTCTCATACTTCCACTGAGGACTAGAAACTTCCACCACCTCACCCCATGAGGATACAGTCTCCGTCCCTCTCCCTCTCCTTGAAAAGGGACTTATCTGATTGGCTAGACTTGGGCAATGAGCACTGACTGCTCCAGTCTTGTCTTGTCTTGTCTTGTCTTGTTTAGTTTAGTTTTGTTTTGTAACTCGGTTGCTACGTTGCCCAGGCTGGTCTCAAATTCCTGGGCTCAAGTGATCCTCCTGCCTCAGCTTTCCAAGTGTCTGGGACTATGGGTGAATGCCACCACACAGGACTTGCATGCTTCCTCTTTCGGACCAGTGAATCCTCTTCATTTATCATCGGTCCCTTTCTCTGGAGGGAGAGCTGGGGCAGTGTATTTGTAGCAGGCGCTGGGTTCGTGCATTCAATGCAAGAGTCATGAATTGGAAAGCACTTCTGGCTCAGACCCAAACCACTGTCTCCTCAGCTTCCCCATAATAAAGCAGATTTTGTTTGGGGTTTTTTGGTTTTTGGTTTTTTTGGTACTGGGGATTGAACTCAGGACCCTGCGCTTGCGAGGCAGGTGGTGGAACCACTGAGGTAAATCCCCAGCCTGTAAAGCAGATTTTGGTTTGGGGTTTTTGTTGGTGGTGGTGGTGGTTATTGGCTTTTGGTTTTTTGTTGTTTTTTTATGTTTTATTTTTTATTTTTTATTTTTTTTGTACCAAGGATCGAATTGTTGTTGTTTTTAAGACAGCATCTCTCTCCAAAATGCAATCACTATTCTCTTGCTCACTGGCTACTCTGTAAGGCAGGTAAGGCAAGGATAAGCTGATTGGGGCTGGCACTTTTCATCTTAGTTTTCAAGGCTGATTGTTTTCTAGCTAAGTCTTACTTTGGGGAAAACATGGTACCATCATCTTTGTAGCCTTCTATGATTTGTATAACACCTCTCATATTTTTCATACTCAAATCAGTCATAGTGGCAGTTAGAGTGCCAACTTGATTGGCTTTGGGATCTGCCCAGGAGACTGATGTGTCTGGGTGGGCCCTAGAGTTGTGAGTTGGGGTCTGTCTGGTCTCTGGCCCCCTCTTCTCCAGAACTGTTCCTCTGCTTTGCTTCTCACTCACCATGAACTAAGCAATGTTGCTCCACCATGATTTTTTTTTTTTTTTTGGTACCAGGGATCGAACTTGGGTCCTTGTGCTTACGCAGCAGGCAGCGAAACCACTGAGCTAAATCCCTGGCTCACCACCATGATATTTCTGACTTGGAGCCAGCTGACCATGGACTGAATCTCCCTAAAACTGTAAGCTAAGTGAAATCTCTCCTCCTTTAAGTTGTGGCTGTTGGATATTGTGTCCCAGCAATGGGAAAGCTAACTGATACAGTCATCTTTTGCTATATGGTTTCAGGATTTCACATCATGCTTAGAAATGCCATCTACACCTCTAAAATTATAAAATAATTTTCACAGATGGTCTTTTTGTTGTTTTGATGCTTGTTTTACAATACTGGAGATTGAACCCAAGGCCTCACATGTGCTAGGCAAGCATTTTATCACTGAAGTGTATTCCCAGCCTTTTATTTTGCTTTGAGACAGGGCTTGCAGTGTAACCCAGAATGGCTTCAAACTCGCCATCCTCCTACTTCATTCTCTCAAGTAGCTGGGATTACAGGTGTGCACCACCATGCCCCGCTGGACAAATAGTTCCTGTATTAAGAGCTTCTCGGCCCAGCCAAGGATTACCTGATTAGCTATTACTGACCTCACACTGCCTCAAGGCTTCCAACGGAGACAATAGCTATGTATTCCCCTACTCTCTACGCACTTCCTGTTATTATATTTGAATCTGAAATTTCCCAAAGGCCATGCGCTGAAGACTTGGTGGCCAGCCAGGAGCACCATTGGAAATGATGTTTTTAGGATGTGGGGCCTGGTAGATGGATGTGAGGTCACTGAGGGTGAGTCTTAGAGGAGATACTAGGACCCTGGCCCCTCCTCTCTCTCTCTTCCTGCTTCCAGCTGCCAAGGGATGAGCAGCTTTGCTCCACCATGTGTTCCCTATCACGGTGTCTGCCTCTCCCGAAGCAGTGGGACCAAGCAACCACCGACTGAAATCTCTGAAACAGTGAACCAAAACAAGTTGATTGTCCTCCTTACATGTTGATTATCTCAGAGGTTTTTTACACAGTGGAAAGGTAACATATTTCCCATGATCCACCCTGCCATCTGGCCAAGGCTTGGCAGCAGTGTGAAGAAACCCTGCTATACGACAGCTATCATGACCCCTGTGCTCAAATTTTATTTGGACACATACACCAAGGTACCACATCTTGTATGAGTAAGAATACGTAGCAGTCCCTGGCAGTCACCTACTGTAAGTAACAAGAGTTCTGCTTACTAACAGCCTTTGCAGTCCACATGTAGACTTGCTCAAGGTACAACCTAGGAGCTCAGAGAAGCTGCCAGCAGGCAAAGACTTGAAATTTTTTTTTAATTTTTAAGTTTTTATTTTATTGGTACATGTTTTAGTTCATGCAGTTTACAGTCATCTTGGGGCATGGTTACATGTACTTACCACAGCTTGTTTCTTATTATAAATCCTCTTCCTCTTCCCTCCCGCTCCCTCCTTCCTCCTCCAATTCCCCTATCCCATTTTTCATTCAGTTTTGGTTTTGGTTTTGTTTCTTTTTGAGACAGGGTCTCACTATGTAGTGCAGGCTGGCCTTGAACTCACTGTGTAGCCCAGGATGGCCTTGAACTCATGACAATCCTCCTGCCTCAGCCTCCCAAGTCCTGGGATTACAGGAATGTGCCACTATGCCTAGCAAAAATGTAACAGTATTGACAGACGTGTCTGGAGTGGGAAGGGGCCTCCATACAGCCTGACTGCACTCAGGTTGGAGTGGAGAATGGCAGTATGATAGCCAGAGGGGACACTGAAGCAAACTGTCCCAGTCCATGGGGACCCAAGGGGTAGTAAAATCAGCCAAGGCACACCCTCATAGCCAGCGCAGAGACAAGTGAGAAAGACAGGCACTTTTCACCAGTCTCGGTGGGAGGTGGAGGTGGAGGTGGACAGGCACTGCAGCTGGATTCCACCATCAGTACTTTGTACTAATGTGTGTGTTTGGATCAACTTTTTCTTGCCCAGGGCAGTGGTGCACACCTGTAATCGCAGTTACTCGGGTGCTAGAGGCAGGAGGATTGCAAGTTTAAGGCCAGCATGGGCAATTTAATGAGATCCTGACTCAAAAATTTTTAAATTTTTAAAAATATTTTCTTTATTACTATCTACTTGTATTACATTGAAATAAAAATTTTAAAATTTGTAACTTTTTAAATTGGGCTGGGAATTTAGCTCAGTGGCACCGCGTCTGCCTGGCAAATGCAAGCAAGGTCCTGAGTTCAATCAGTGGTACCGGAAAAAATAAATTAATTAAAATTAAAATTAGAAAATGAAAAAACTAGGGATATAGTTCAGTGGTTGAGCACTTTTCTAATATGTGTGTCCCTGAGTTCAATCTTTGTACCACAATAAATAAATAAACTTTTTAAAATTAAAAACTATATGTCTATTTTAGAAGAAATATACACCAAACAGCACACAAATGCACCCAGACCACTAATCCCCTTCCCTAGAAACAATACTTTGGCCACGTTTCTGATTTTCTTCCAGAAATAGTCTGAGGATGTACAAGGATAAGCACCTATATAGATTCCCCTTTTTACACGAATGAGAACATAATATACAAAATACACACTTTCTGGAGACAGGACCTGGTACAGAGACCATGCTGCCATAGAACTCACTGTCCTTCTGCCTCAGTCTCCTGAGATCTGGCGTTGCAGGCGTGGGCCACCATGCCCAGCTCAAGCTATACACTTGTTTTTAGTACTGGAGATGGAATCCAGGGATGCTCTACCACTGAGCTGCATCCCAAGCTGTTTATTTTGTATTTTGAGACAGGATCTAACTAAGTTCCCCAAACCTGCCTCAAACCTGCAATCCTTCTGCCTTAACCTCCCCAGGAGCTAGAACTATAGGTGTGAGCCACCACACCTGGCTCAAAATATTCACTTAAATTTCATTATTCATGCCAGAGATCACTCCAAAATGGAGCTGTTCACTTTTTCCTCCCACTACATTAACAGTGCTATATTGTTGGGAACCCTCAAGACGGAAGCTCCCCCTTTTAAACAGGCATTTTGGTTGTTGAATTCATTTGCTGCCTCTAACAATTTTGCCTCGGTCAATCTTCTTCAGAATATACATGTGTTCAGCTACACTTCAATAGGTACAATGAATATTCTGTCTTCTCATAATTAGTTAGTGAGAAATATTATCTTCTCATTTTCATTTCTTATGTGTGAAGTTGGAGGTTTTAAAACATATATGTATCAAATTATATTTCATTTTTAGTGAACTTCCATCTTTTGCCTACTTACTGTTTTATTCATGTGTGAGGTATAAGAAAATTCTTCTATTAAGAAAATTAGTTTTGCCACACATGGTGGCACTTGCCTGTAACCCCAGCTACTCGGGAGGCTGAAGGAGGACCACAAGTTCAAGGCCAGCCTGGACAACTTAACAAGACCCTGTCTCAAAATAAAAGAATAAAAAGGGCTCAGGACCTAGCTTAGTGTCAGAACAAGAGGAGGAGGAGCGGGGGGCAAGGAGAAAATCATTCTTTTCATACCAAATTTAAAACTCTTTAGACAAATTTTTTTTGGCTTCTGTTTTATATCTTATTTTAAAAACATACCTCACTTCAAAATTATTTTGTGAAATGACATGATAATTTCTTCTAGTATTTTTTAAGTTTCTTTTTTACATTCAAGACTCTACATGGAGAGTCATCAAAGTGACAGAGGCTGGCAGCAAAATACATACAGTCTCTCTCGGACCTGGAAAAACAACAACTTGAAGAGAAAAAACAGAAGTAGATCTCCAGGAATGGGGAGAGAGCTGACAGAAAAACTAGAACCTACAGAGAAGATAGAGAAATAGATGGACACTGTTGACTGACCATGCCCAGGGGGAAAGGTGGGGCAGGATTCAGTATTCACAACAAAACCCCCGAGTGTGGAAACAAAATTGGTCTTACCAGTGACTCTCTCCCATATCTGGTGGATTCCAGCACTGCAGACCCTGGAGGAAACTGCTCATTCAAACACACGGAAGAATTTTTTGGACTCATTTGTTTTTTTCTGCATTGATTTTTAGGCAGTTGGGGGCTCTTTTTTCTCTTTATTCTTTACTTTTTTCTTGTTTTTTTCTTTATGGTACTGTTTTTTCTCTGTTCTCTTCTTGTTTGTTCTTTTTTGTTACTTTTATCTCATTCATTAACTTTCCTTTACTGATTAGTAGGATCCTCTATCTCACTTTTCGCTCCTCCTTCTCATCTTCTTTTTATTTGTTTTTCAAAATTTACTTCCCTTGAGGGCCGGGGATTTAGCTCAGTGGTTCTGCCACCTGCCTTGCAAGTGCAGGCTCCCGAGTTCAATCCCTGGTACCAAAATTTACTTCCTTCTTTCTCCTGTTCTCCATCTTTACAAGTACAACTCTTAAGCTTTATTAGTCTTTAGATGTTTAGTTAACACTATGCTATTATTGTTGAATTTTTTTATATTGTTAATTGTGGTATAATTGTTGCATTAGTACTAGATGTTTACTGTATGCCAATATTTACTGTGTCTTTTTATTTGTGTTATAAAAACAGATCTCTTTTCTGTGATTAAGGGTGGTAGAGTGGTAGTTTTTATTGGTTTGATATGTCAATATCCAGATTGTCTCTGACTCTGGCATTTATTGTTGCTGATTTTGTTGCTGATGGTGGCATAATTATTGCTTTTTATTGGTTTTTACTGTATGTCAGTTAGGGAGAAGGGGAAAAAAAGAAATCGGCAACAGGAAAATAATGCAATGACAGGAATAAGTCAATGCCTTCTACAATAACTCTCAGTGTGAATGGTCTCAATTCCCCAATCAAAAGACACAGACTGGCAGATTGGATCAAAAAACAAAACCCAATAGTATACTATATACAAGAAACACATTTAATTCAAAAATAAATTTATACACTAAAAATCAAAGGATAGAAAACAATATTCTATCCAATAGGAGCCTGAAAACAAACAGGAGAAGCTGTCATATTTTCAGACAAAGTGCACTTCAAGTCAAGACTGATCAGAAAAGGCAAAGAAGGGCCAGGGATCTAGCTCAGTGGTGCCACTGCCTGCCTCATAAGCACAAGGTCCCAAATTCTATCCCTGGTACCAAAAAAAAAAAAAAGAAAGAAAAAGCAAAGAAGGTTACTACATATTGGTTAAGAGAACAATTCAACAGAAAGAGATCATTTTAAACATATACGTACCAAATATCAACACACTCAACTTCATAAAACAAACACTACTAACCATAAAAGATGACGTAAACATCAACACAGTTATATTGGGTGTTATAGCTTGTATCTAAATGTTCCCACAAAGCCTCATGTGCTCATTGGTGGGGCTTTTAGGAGGTGGCTGTATCATGGATGTGTGACGCCAGATTAGGGTGTGTGATACTGGGATTAATGATGTATGATAACTAAATTGGCTTAGCATAGTTCTGGCTGTGGATAATGGGCAGAGTCACCCTGAGTGTGGTATATCTTGGATGGAATATAAAGGGAGGCTTTTTGTTGCTGGTGTTTTCTGCCTCCATTTTCCCCTGCCATGGACTGTTGTTTTGTGTTTTTTTTAATCAATTGTTATCTAATGGGGGGGGTACCAGGGATCAAACTAGGGACCTCGCGCTTGCAAAGCAGGCAGCAGAACCACTGAGCTAAATCCCTAGCCCCATGGACTATTTTTGCCTCTGCAACATCCCTCTGCCATGCCACCATGCCTTGGAGTCAGTTGACTATGAACTTAAACCTCTACAAACTGTGAGCCAAAATAAACCTTTCCTCCTTTAACTTGTGAGTGCCAAGTATTTCATCTCAGTAATGAGAAAAGTAACTAAGACAGTGGGGGACCTCCATACCTCACTGATAAAAATAGACAAATCAACTTGACAAAAAAAATCAACAAAGAAATATCAGAGTTGAAGCACACCTTTAAAACAAATGGAATTAATAGATATCTACAGACTGTTCACACAATAACAACAGAATACACGTTCTTCTCAGTAGCACACAGAACTTTCTCCAAAATAGACCATATATATCCCTTCAACATGCTTAATTAAATGCAAAAGAATCAAAATTGCCCCATGCATACTATCAGATGATAGTGCAATGAAACTAGAAATTAATGACAAAAGAAACCACAGAAATTATGCAAACACAAGGAAATTAAACAATAAACTCTTGAATAATCAATGAGTCACAGGAGAAATCAAGGGAGAAATTAGACAGTTCCTAAAATCAAATGATAATGCCAGTACAACATACCAGAACCTATAAGACATAATGAACATAGTCCTAAGAGAGAAAGGTATAGCTGTGAATGCCCACAATAGAAAAATAGAGTGAGCACAAATGAATAACCTAATGATGTACCTTAAGGTCCTAGAAAAACAAGAACAATCCAAATCCAAAGCTAGTATAAGGAAGGAAATTATAAAGAGCAGAGAAGAAATTATGCAAATAGAGGCTAAAAAACTATAAATAATCAATGAATCTAAGATCTAGCTCTTTGAAAGAATTAACAAAATAGACAAAGCTTTAGCCAACTTTACCAAAAAAGAAAAGCAAAGACCCAAATCAATGCAGTCAGAAATGAAAAAGATGAGACACCACACTAATCCAGAACATTATTAATAACTACTTCAAAAAACTGTGCTCCAATAAATTGGAGAATTCAAAAGAAATGGATAGATTCCTAGATACATATCAGTTACTGAAACTGAATAAAAAGATATAAAAATTCTGAATAAGGGCCAGGGATTTAGCTCAGTGGTTCTGGAGCCTGCCTCTCAAGCACAAGGTCTTGAGTTCGATCCCCAGTACCAAAAAAAAAAAAAAATTCTGAATAATCCAATAACAGGCAATAAAATTCAAGCAGTAATAAAAAAAAATCTACCAACTAAGAAAAGTC
>NW_004624738.1:8246705-8446899 GCF_000247695.1 Heterocephalus glaber | reverse complement strand
TCTTAAGTGAAATAAATAGGACACGTGTAAATACAGAACAGTTTATCTGGTGTAAAAAACTAAAAGTGTAAATAAAGATCAAAATGTATAATTGATATTGTGAAATAGGAAGAAAAGGTTTAAAGGAGTAGGGGAAATGGGAGGGGTGGGGGAAAGAAAAGAAGGGAAAAGAAAAAATACAAGAAAAGGAAAAAAATGGAAACAAAGTCTTTGTAAATGGGAAGGGAAGAGAAGTTGAAGGGAGGGCAGGGGAATGGGGAAAAAATAAAAACCAAGATACATCATGTAAAGGTACAAGATCCCAATGATGAATGTAACAGTATTGTATACCTAAAATGTACCAATAAACTTAATAAAAAAAAAAAAAGGAAAGGTGAAATCACAATAGATTCTGCAGAAATCCAGAAGGTCATCAATACCTACTTTGAAAACCTGTATTCTAATAAGATGGAAAACTCAGCAGAAATGGACAGATTCCTAGGTACATGTGAATTACCAAAGCTGAATCAAGAAGATATGAAAATTATTAATAACAATCAATGAAATTGAAGATGAAATTAAAAACCTACCAACAAAATTAAGCCCAGGACCTAATGGGTTCATACTGGATTCTACAAGAAAGTTAGAGAAGAACTAGTGCTGCTACTCCTCAAACTCGTTAATGAAATTGAAAGGGAAAAAATACTCCCAAATTCATTCCTGGAAGAAAGCATTACTCTGATATCTAAACCAGAGAAGGATCCAACCAAAAAAGAGAACTATAGGCCAATCTCCCTAATGAACATGACAAAAAAAATCCTCAGTAAGATACTAACAAAGAGAATGCAGCAAATCATCAACAAGATTATACACTATGACCCATTAGGATTCATCCCAAGGATACAGGGATGGTTCAACATATGTAAATCAATGAATGTAATACATCATATTAACAGAGCCAAGAACAAAAACCATATGATCATCTCAATAGATGGAGAAAAAGCATTTGGCAAAGTCCAACACCCATTCATGATAAAAATCCTACAGAAAATTGGAATAGATGGTCTTTATCTCAACTGATAAAAACCATCTATGACAAACCAATAACCAACATCATACTAAATGGTCAAAAAATGAAAACTTTCAATCTAAAATCAGTAACAAGATGAAGATGTACACTCTCACCACTCTCATTCAATATAGTTCTGGAAACATTAGCCAGAGCAATCAGACAAGAGGAAGAAATAAAAGGAATAAGGATAGGAAAAGAAGAGGTTAAATTGGGGCAGGGAATTTAGCTCAGTGGTTCCACTCCCTGCCTTGCAAGCGCAAGGTCCTGAGTTTGATCCCCAGTACCAAAAAAACGAAGAAGTTGGGCTGGGGATTTAGCTCAGTGGTTCCACCACCTGCCCTGCAAGCACAAAGACCCAAGTTCGATCCCCAGTACCAAAAAAAAGATAATAAATTAAATAAAATAAAAAGAAGAGGTTAAATTATCATTATTTGCAGATGGCATGAAATTCTATGTAGAAGCCCCAAAAATCTCCACCAAAAAATTTCTAGATTTAAAAACCAAATTCAGTAGTGTAGCTGGGTACAAAGTCAACACTCAAAAATCGATAGCATTCCTGTACACAAATAACAAACTCACTGAGGGAGAAATTAGAGAAACAACATCTTTCACTATAGTATCCAAAAAAACAAAAAGAGAAATACCTAGGAATTAATCTAACAAAAGAAGTAAAAGACGTTTACATTGAAAACTACAGTATTCCCAAAAAAAGAAATCAAGAAGATATCAGAAAATGGAAAGATATCCCTTGTTCTTGGGTTAGGAAGGACCAATATAGTGAAAATGGCCATACTCCAAAAATTGTTGCAAGATTTAATGCAATTCTGACCAAAATTCCTATAGCATATTTCACAGATTTAGAGAAAACAATTCTAAAATTCATTTGAAACCAGAAGAGACCTAGAATAGCAAAAGCAATTTTGGGTAACAAAGGCAAGTCAGGGGGCATCACAATCCTTGACTTGAAATTATATTACAAAGCTATTGTGATAAAAACAGCATGGTCTGGGCAAAAATACAGACCTGAGGATCAATGGAACAGATTAAAAGATGTAGAAACAACTCCAAACACACTCAGCCACCTTATCATTGACAAAGGAGCCAAACACCTTCACTGGAAGAAAGATAGCCTCTTTAACAAATGGTGCTGGAACAACTGGCTTTCCACATGCCAAAGATTAAAAGTAGACCTGTATCTTTCACCATGCACTAAACTAAAATCGAAATGGATCAAAAATCTAAATATTAAAACAGAAACTCTAAATCTTCTGGAAGATAAAATAGGTAGAACTCAAGAAGACATTGGTATAGGCAAAGACTTTATGAGCAAAACCCAAATCACACAGGAAATATTACAAAGAATCAACAACTGGGATCTTATCTTATTAAAAAGCTTTTGCACAGCAAAAGAAACCACCAACAGAGTGAAGAGACAACCCACAGAGTGGGAAAATATCTTTGCCAGCTGTTCCTCAGACAAAGGACTAATATCTAGAATATATAAAGAACTCAAAAAAATTAGACACCCAATATTTAAAGATTCAGTCCAAAAATGGGCATCTGAAATGAACAGACCCTTCTCAGATGAAGAAGCAGAAATGACAAATAAATATATCTTAAAATGTTCAACATCACTAGTCATTCAAGAAATGCAAATGAAAACAATACTGATATTCCGTCTCACTCCAGAAAGAATGTCTATTATTAATAAATCAGCCAATATCAAATGCTGGTGGGGATGTGGGGGGAAAGGGAACCCTTCTCCATGGTTGGTGGGAGTGTAGACTGGTGCAACCACTGTAGAAATCAGTATGGAGCTTCCTCAAAAATCTAAAACTAGAGCCAGGGATTTAGCTCAGTGGTTCTGCTGCCTGCTTCACAAGCGCAAGGTCCCGAGTTTGATCCCCGGTACAAAAAAAAATTTTTTTTAACTAAAAGTTCCATTTGACCCAGCTATTCTCCTTTTTAATATCTTCCCAGAGAATTAAAAGGATTATACTACAGCAGTATATGCATACCCATGCATATAGTGGCACAGTTTTTAATAGCTTGGAAACAGCCCAAATGCTCATCAACAGATGAATGGATAAAGAGGGTGTGATTTTTCATATAATGGAGTACTACTCTGCCATAAAGAAGGATAAGCTTAAGACATTTCTAGCTAAATGGATGCACTTGAGACCATACTCTCATACTCCTTTTTTTTTTTAACCAAAACATTTATTGGTACATTTTAGGTACTCATAATGATAACATTCATTATAGGGAATTTTTACCTGTACATGATATGTCTTTCATCTTTTTTCCCATTCCTTTCCCCTCCCTTTGACCCCTCTTCCCCTCCTTATTTACAAAAGCTTTGTTTCCATTTTTTCCTTCTCTTCTCTTTTTTTCTCTCTTCTTTCCTCCTCCCCCCTTCCTTGTTCCCCTTCTCATTTCAACATTTCATTCCTATTTCCCAGTATCTGTTATACATTTTGGAGACCATACTCTTAAGTGAAATAAATCGGACATGGTTCTCTAGTGTGAGAAACCAAAAATGTAAATAAGTACCAAAATGCATAAAAGATATTGGGAAATGGGAAGAAAATGTTCAAATGAGAAGGGGAACAAGGTGGGGGACAAAAGAAGGTATAAGGAAAAAAATTGAAACAAAGCTTTTGTAAGCAAGGAAGTGAAGAGGGACTGAAGTGAAAGGGAAGGGAATGGGAAAAAAAGAAGAAGCAAGATATGTCATGTACAGATACAAATTCCCTATGATTAATTTTATCATTATGTATATCTAAAATGTACCAATGAAATAAAATTAAAATTAAAATATCCTACGTCTTGACCAAGTAGGCTTCATCCTAGGGATGCAAGGATGGTTGGACATAGGCAAATCAATAAATGCAATGTATCACAAACAGAAACAAGGACAAAATCCATATGATCATTTTAATAGACCCATAAATAGCCTTTGTCAAAATCCAACACCCACTGATGATTAAAAAAAACCTGAAAAAATATACAGTATAGAAGCACCTTATCTCCATCTGATAAAAGCTATTTATCACAAACCTACTACCCACATCATATTAAATGAGAGAAAATCAAAAGCTCTTCCTCTAAAATCAGGAACAAAACAACAATGTTCACTATCACCACTCCTGATCAATATAGTACTCGAAACTTTACCCAGAGTAATCAGTCAAAAGAAAGAAATTAAAGGGGAATATGAATCAGAAAAATAAAACATGCATCAAGAAAAATGAAATACTTAGGAATTAACCTTATCGGGAAAAGTGAAAAATGTCTACAATGAAAACTATAGTGCCTGAAAAAGGAGACTGAAGAGCACGTCAGAAAATGGAAAGACATCACCTATTCCTTGACAGGCAGAACCAATATTGTCAAAATGGCCATATTTCCAAAGCTGCTATATGGATTTAATTCAATTACAATCAGAATACCAACAGCAGTCCTCATAGAACTACATAAAATGATCCTAAAATTCATATGGAACCAGAAGAGACCCAGAATAATAAAAGCAATCCTGAGCTTGGCCCGGGAATGGTAGCACATGCCTGTAATACCAGCACTCAGGAGGCCGAGGCAGGAAGATCACTGCAAGTTTGAGGCCAGGCTGGGCTACATAGTGAGACCCCATCTTTTAAAAAACTTCAACAATCCTGGGCAACAAGAGCAAAGCAGGAGACCTTACAACCCCAAATTTCAAGTTATACTACAAAGCTACAGTGATAAAAACAGCATAGTACTGAGAAAAAAGCCAGACATGTGGCTCAGTGGAACAGAACTGAGGATATAGAAACACCCCAGGCACATGCAGCCATCTGATCCTTGACAAAGGGGCCAAAAATAAACACTAGAGGGAAGACAGCTTCTTTAGCAAATGGTCCTAGGAAAACCGGCTATGTACATAAGAAGATTGAATCGAGACCTATATCTTTTACCATGAACTAAACTAAAATCAAAATGGATCAAAGACCTGAATATTAAAGCAGAAATACTTAATCTACTGGAACATAAATGGGTTAAAAACTCTTGATGACACAGATGTAGGCAAGGACTTTCTGGACAGAACCCCAATTGCACAAGAAATAACATCAAGAATCAAACCGAAAGTGTAAATGGGAACCAAAATGTGCAATAGATAATGTGAAATAGAAAGGAAAGGTTCAAAGAGGAAGGGGAAGTAGGCAGGGGGTGGGGGAAAGGAAAGAAGGGAAGGAAAAAATATGAGAAAAGAAGGAAAAACTGGAAACAAAGTATTTGTAAATAGGGAGGAATGGAAGGGGTGGAAGGGAGGGAAGGGGAATGGGAAAAAACAAGAACCAAGATACATCCTGTACAGGTACAAATTCCCAATGATGTGGGCCGGGGCTTTAGCTCAGTGGCACCGCGCCTGCCTTGCAAGCGCAAGGTCCTGAGTTTGATCCCCCGGTGCAAAAAAAAAAAAAAAAAATACAATTCCCAATGATGAATGTGATCATAAGGCATACCTAAAATGTACCAATAAACTTAGTGAATAAAAAAATAATCAATAAATGGGATCACATCAAATTGAACAGCTTCTGCACAACAAAGGAAGCAACCAACAAAATGAAGATGTAACTACAGAGTGGGAAAATACTTTTGCCAGCTACATCTCATACAGAGTATTAATATCTAGAATATGTAAAGTACTCAAAAAATGAGACCGCCAACAACATTTTGACCCAATTAAGATAATCGTCTGAAACAAACAGACATCTCTCAGAAGAAGAAATGGCCAATACATACATGAAAAAATGTTCACCATCTCTGGCATGAGAGAAATGCAAATTAAAACAACACTGGGATTCCATATTACTCCAGAAAGAATAGCTATCATCAAGATATCAAATAATAAAAAATGATATCAAATAATAACAAATGCTAGCATGACTTGGCTAGGGAGGACACTTCTACAGTGTTGGTGGAAATGTAAACGAGTACAATCACTATGGAGATTATTCAAAAAACAAAAAATACAAATTCCATCTGACTCAGCTATTTCCCTTCTAGGTATCTTCCTGAAAGAGTAAAGACATCATATTACAGTGATACATGCATGCCCATGTTTATTGCAGAACAGTTCATAACCCCTAAAGCTTAGAAGCAGTAAATATGTGCATAACACACAAATGGATAAGGAAAATGTGGTATTTTTACACAATGGGGTACCACTCTGCCATAAAGAAGGATAAAGTTGAGTCATTTACAGGAAAATGGATGTACTTTGAGATCATGTTCAATGAAATAAATCAGACACAGAAGCTTAAATATTGCATGGTTTTCTTATATGAAAAGCCCAAAATATAAATAAAAGAGCAAAATAAACACTAGATAATAGGAAATGGGGAGCTAGACCTTTTGCAAATGAGAAGCAGACCAAGAGGTAGAGGGAGAAGCGGGGAAGAAGATAAATAAAGAATTAAGATGTGTCCTGTACATGTACCAACTCCCCATAATGAATGTAATCATTATCTACTACAAACATGTACTAATAAAAATAAAAAATGTTTTTAAAAGACCATCTGGAGGCCACTGTGCTTTCTCCACCCTCACGCTTTAGGGTGTACTTCTTTTCCTCCATTTTTTTCTTTTTTTTGGTACCAGGGATTGAACTCGGGACCTAGTGCTTGTGAGGCAGATGCCGGAACCCCTGAGCTAAATCCCGGGCCCCTTTTGCTGCTTTTTGCTTGGCCCAAACTTGCTCTGCAGAGCCTGTTTCTTTTCCTACCTTTAATAAACTTTGCTACCATTAAGAAAAAAAAAAGAGACTATCTGGAAATTATTTTATGTAGTAAGCAGCTCTAATTTTGTTGTGTTGTTGTCCTTGTTTCTTTCTCTAATTTCAGTTCTTTAGCCAGTGATCCAGCTTCCTGATTTCCAGAACAATCCAGGTTCCCCAGATCTTTGGGAGTGTGACCGAACCTGGCTTATGGACACATTGCTGGCTGTGACCTCTGAGCCCTGCATCCTGTCTTACTCCCTGAGTCCTAGGTCCGACCCCAGAGGGCGCCTGGGCATATGGCTTTTACAGGGGCACACGGGCTCCAGGTGGCCCTGGTGACCTGAATTGTCATTGGACTCAGAGTCACCGGCTGAAGCACTCCCTCTGTCTGCGGGCCCTGGCTCCCCTCTTCCCTCCCACACCATCTGTGCACTGCCTTGCCAGCTCTTCTGCAAAGAAATTTGCATCATGCACAGTGGGAGGGCTCCTCGGGACAGCTCCACTGAGCCATGGTCTGTCCGGCTGCTCCCCGGCTGCTCCTGGCCGTGACTCTCCTACTGGGGTCAGTGGTCGCCCCAGCATCCCAGCCTGTGAGTAAGACGGGGTGAGGACCGGGGATGTCTCCAGAGGCCACACAGGGACCTCTGATGTGAGAGGCAGCGAGGGGTGGGATAATAGCACAGGGGAGGGAAAGGGCTGAAGGAAGGGGCCAGCTTGGGATAGGGTCTCCGAGTATGTTACAGGGTTTGGAGCGTTCCATCCTCCTGTCCAGGGCGGGGGCCACAGCTTGCTTTTCTTTGCCTGAGTCCCTGTGAGCTCCGACAACACCTGCTATACTGTAGATGAAGACTCTTCCGATCATGCTGGAAATGAAAAAAAAGGAAAAACATAACAGATTTGGGAGTTACTTGCAAAGAGGACGAGAGAGAATCTAAAGAAAGACAGCAGAGCCTAAATTAGTACTTTTTAATCCACCTTCTCCTGTAAAGATATCAATATCTATATCTCTAAACCTGTCTCTGAATCTAAATCTATCTCTGCATCTATTTTCATACACATCTGCATATTTACCAATCTCTAAATCTATCCGTATCTTATCCATGCCTGTGTATCAACCCGGTTTTGGAAGAGCATCACATACAGGTTTGCACATGCAATTTGGAGAGGGGAAGGTGTTGGTGAGGAAATGAATTACAGGACGACAGTCTCGGCCTTGTGTCAGATCCGGAGGAAAGAACGAAGTCCCCAGACCCCTGTGCCCTAGCCAGCTCTGCCTAGCCTCCTGCTAGAGCTCCAGACCCAGCCATTGCAATTAGCCTAGAGGCCCAGGCTCAGGTAAATTCAGGAAGGAGCTACGCAAAGTATGTTGACTCCCGGGGTGTGCCTGTTTCCGGATTTAGGTGGGACTTGCAGGCCCTGGTGCTGTCCCTGGGGTTGCACCTCCTGCAGCTCCTCCTGGAAGCCTGCTTTCCCCTTCTGATATGTACTCTTGATTGCCTGCAAACAGCAGAGCTTCCAGGACACCAAGTCACATAGACCAGCCAGGCCGGTCCTTGAAGTGACCTCAGGAGGAACTGGGGGCTGGCCTCTCCCCAGGGCCTATCCTCTGTGCTCTCTTCCAGGTGCAGGGTCAGGCTGGAGGGGGACCTGGGCAGCAGCTGGACCACCAGAGTGGAGCAGGGGGTGAGTGATGGACAAGGAGGAGGAGAAAGTGAAGGAGAAGATGGGAGCCTGGGAGGAGGGGGGTACAAAGGAAGGACTGGGAGGGGGTCCCCCGAGGAGGCAGAACAGAGAAAGGACAGGCTCCAGCCCAGACGTGTTCATCTCTGGGAGCCTCCTCTACGCCGCCGTGCGTAGCTGCTGGGAGGATGCCACGTACCCCAGCTAGGACAGCAGTTATTGGCATCCCACATGCACGGGTGCCTGGACAGGAAGGGGATCTGCTCCATGTCCTGGAAGTGACCAGCTGGGTGGGTATGGAGGCAAAGGGGGACAGGCTCGGGCTGGGCTGTGGTGCCTCTCCAGCTGTCCCTCTCCTCTGCAGAATCCATCCTGGTCTCTGTCTACGTCCAACTGGAATTTTCAGACAAGACCTGGCCACTAGACCTAGCTCTTCCTCCTGCCTCTGCCGCTTCCTCCCCTAGAAATCTCACGGGCCTCAGCATCACCACAGGTACCAGTCGCGGGGAGGGGCTCAGAGTGCATGAGCATGGACTTGCTGGGAGCCCCTCCCTGATTCCTGGGGCTGCCTGGTTCTGGCTCCCCCACCCAGCTCCTTCCCCACCTCCCTACCAGACAGGCCCCTCCCTTCCCGTTCACACCCTGTTGTCTAAGGAGCACATAGTGTGGGTCCCGCCGTTCCCACCCCACCCAGATGCCCACCTCACCCGCTGTGCCCTGAGCCCTGGCGCAGGGGCGGTGCTGACGGGCGAGTGTGCCGGGCCCCTGGCCCTGCAGGATTGGTCCTGACACCCAGCCCTACAGCTCTCGGGCACCAGGAGGTGACCAGTCCCGCCCGCTGGCTCTCTCACTCCGCTTGTGTCTGTCATAGACTGCAATGTCAACCACACGGGGCACAGCCACTGTGCCTGCCGCCCGGGGTACCAGTGGAGCGCCCGTCTCTGCTCCAGCAGCATCTCCTGCCCCTCGCACCGCCACAACCATCGGCCCTGTGACTGTCGAATCTTCAGCCATCCCGTCCCCAGCTACTGCCAGTTGCTGCCCCCTGGTGAGGAAATCTGGGAACTAGGGAAAGAAGAGCTTCCTTTTTTGTTCTCTGAACCTGTATTGCTGCCAGCCGGCTCAAGCCCCCTGCTCCTCTGGATGGGCAGAAAACCCAAGGGTCACGGTAGATTTCAGGCCCTGAGCTTGGGACCTGAGCAGTGAGACTGATGAATGAGGCCCCGCCCTGCTCCCTAGCTAGGAAGCCAGGAGGCAGCTCCAGTAGCACCAAGTTACCTGGCAGAGGGGAAGTCAGGCCAGAAAGGTGCCACCTTCTGTTCCCAATGATAGGCTCTTCCAGCTGGATTGCAGCAGCCTCACTGGGACACCCATCCAGGGACAAGTAAAACTAGAGCGGGGGCGGGGGGAGGGGGCTTCAGAAGACAGGGAGAGTCGGGTGTGGCACACCTATAGTCTCAGCACTTGGGAGGCTGAGGCAGGAGGATCACTGCAAGTTTGAGGCCAGCCTGGGCTACACAGCAAGACTTTGTCTCAAAAACCCCTAAAAAAAAAAAAAGAAGAAGAAGAAGAAGACAGGAAGGAGTGATTGCTTAGCTGCAAGGGGGCCTTGAGTCCCCCTCCAGCCCTGTCTTCTGCCCCCAGTTCCTGGGAACCTGAGCCTGAACTCCCAGCTGCAGATGCCGGGTGATGTGCTGAACCTGACTCTGCTCACAACCCAGAACGCCACCAACCCGAAATGGTTCCTGAGACGCACAGAGAGCAGCAAATGCATCGCCCTGCGGTCAGGGGCCCAGGTGTCGCTGAGCTCCCACCAGGGCCAGGCCAGCCTCAGTGTCAGCCACCCGTCCCACCGCTGGGCAGGTATCCTCTCCTCCTCCTGCCCTCCACTCTCCTCTCCCCTTTCTCTTTCTTTCCTTCTTCTTCTTCTTCTTCCCAGTTTTTCCCTGCTTCCTTTCTCCTGTTCTTCTCTCCTCCCTTTACCTCCTTTTCACCTCCTCCTTAGCCTTCCCATTGACTTATGTTTCAGAAAACAAAGGCCAAACGACCCATTATAACAGAGAAACTTCTTAAAAACAATCAATTGTTGGCCCGGGGATTTAGCTCAGTGGTTCCGGCGCCTGCCTCGCAAGCTCAAGGTCCCGAGTTCGATCTCCGGCACACACACACAAAAAATCAATTGTTTTCACTGTCTGGGAACTTCTGGGATCTTCAGGCTTCACAAGGTCACAATTGTCCTAACACAGGAAAGTGTCATCTATCTCGTTCTCACTTCCCCTACGTTACACAGTGGCATCTTGCGGTGTTGCCAAGCTGTCACAGAGACTGCAGAAGCAGGAGGCTTCCCGTTAGCCAGACATTCGAAAGACAAGCAAAAATGTACAACAATCCCATTCTTCTACTTATGTTTCATTTTGGAAAATGTAGTTATTTCTCATCAAACATCTCTGTTAACAAAAGAAAGCTGAGCGTGGTGGCACATGCCTGTAATTCCAGCCCTTGAGAGGCTGAGGCAGGAGGATTGCTGAGAGCTGGAAGCATTCTGGGGGTACATAGTGAGTTCAAGGCCAGCCTGGACTGGAGAGAGAGAGAGAGAGAGAGAGAGAGAGAGAGAGAGAGAGAGAAAGGGAGGAATTTATAATATGGAGTGTGTGAAAAATGTCTCAGTTTCAGCTGAGAACAGATCGGTATTTGTCCACATGCTGGAGGACAGGAGTAACATAGGAAGGGCGTGACTGTAGGGAGAAAGACTCGCCTACGGCCAGCGGCTCAGAAGGAAGGGCAGAAGCTGATCTACAGACCTCTTCTTCCTCCTACAAAGCCTTCCTGGAGCCAGGGCCACACGATCTCATTTAACTCTTGTGATAAACCCTGTGTGGTTAGTGTGACGGTGGCCATTTTTTAAATGTGGAAACTGAGTCCTGGACTACTTAGAGATCTCTCAGGGAGCTTTTCAGCAAAACTCAAATTCTGCCCTCAGTAGTTCGATGCCCATGTACCACTCGGCTCCTCCCCACTGCTTCATGTCCCGGAAGTACTGGAAAGACTACGGGCCTGCTGGCTTCTGAGCTATGCAACCAGTGAGGGTCTCTGTCATGAAAGGGCCATCCCAGGGCTTCTCTGGCTGTGGCTGAGCTCTGGTAGTAAGCAGGGGAGGGAAGTCATCAGCCGACTCTGGCGATGGCTTGGGAGCAGCAGATTCCGGGGCGCCCCAAGTTGCAGCATGTGTGTGTCTGCAGGTGAGTACATCATCTACTTTGAGGCCCAGGGATTCATCTGGAAGCTGCAGCAGGAGGTGAAGGTGCCCTTGCAGAAGGCTGAAGTGGCTCGATTTCCAGATGAGCTGTCCATTGCCTGCGCGGCCTCCCCTGGCTTCCAGCTGAGCTGCTGCTTTCCCAGCACAAACCTGGTCTACACTGCTGCCTGGAGCCCCAGAGAGGGCAGCCAAGGTAGGAGAGGGGCCAGACACTGGGATCAGAGAGGACAGGGGCAGCTGGTCTCTTCCAGCAGCTGAGTTTCTGGCACTGCCAAGAGGAGGCTGCAGTGGAGGCTGGGAATTGGGGGTCCAAGGCCAGCCAGAGCAATCGCAGTTCGGTTGACGTAACACAGCCGCGTACTGCATTCTACAGACTGCTTCCTCCACATCTTTATTGAACTCTCACAGTAAACGTTACATGGCTAGTTCAATGGTGGCCCACATTTTACAAATGAGGAAACTGAGTCCTGGAAGTAGTTAGAGACCCTCGGGGAGCTTTTCAGCAAAACCCAGTCTGCGCTCAATAGTCTGGTACCTGTGTACCACTCAGCTCCTTCCCCACTGCTTTACGTTCTGAAAGACTCCGGGCCTGCTGTCTGCTGAGCTGTTCCTTCTCTCCCCTCTCTCCCCTCAGTCTCCTTGATCCACAGGACAGGCTCTCAGTGTCTGCTGTTGGACGTCCAGCACTGCCCGGAAGCCAACACCACGTACACTTGCGTGCTGGAGAGTCAGGGCCTGGATCCTCTTAGGAGATCTGTCGCTGTCACCATCATCCGGGGTACGTGGGGCTTGGGGTCCAGCAGGCCCCTAGCTGCTTGCCCTGGACCAGGAGCCTCTCCATGATGCTCCTCTGCCCACTGGGCCGGCCTCTGGGGCCTGCTTAGGTTGGGCCCAAGCAAAGGCTCAGGCTGAACTGCGACTGCTGAGTCCTCTCTGCTTATCACTGTTCAGATGGAGACATTGCCTGCCCTGAAGACTTCTCGGCTGTGGCCTGGAATGTCACTAAGGCTGGCCACGTGGCCCAGGTCCCCTGTCCCGTGAACAAGGCAGGCACGGTGAAGAGGCTCTGTGGGCCTGATGGGGCCTGGGGGCCTGTCCAGCACAACTGCACAGACGTGGGGATCCTGGCCTTGTATGATGAAGCCAGGGTAAAGCCTCCCTCCGCAGTCCCCTCAGACCTAGCTTTAGATCCTTCCCCTAGGCCAGCCAAGGGTTATTCAGCTTCTATCACAGGGAGCTCTAGCAGAGCCCGGAAGTAGGTGTGGGGCCTCACGGGGCCTGCACTCTGCCTGCTCTCAAGCCACAGTCCCATCCAGTGTCTGTCCCCTGACATCAGCCTCAGTCCCTGCTTCCTGCTCCCCAGAACAGGCGTGGGCATAGAGGGCAAGGAGCTGGGTGGGAGGAAGCGGGGGAGGTGGGGAAGAGAGAGGAGGAAGAGGGGAGGGGAGGCTCCTCTGGTGAGGATTCTCCCACTACCCTCCTTCCTGCCCTCTCGTCCATCCCAGCTGCTGCAGGCCGGCCAGGGAAAGCCAGATAGAAGGGTGCCACAGATCCTGGAAAGGCTGCAGGAGAGGGCAGAGGTGACAAGCTCACCCTCTGACTTACTGAAACTGCTGAGCACTGTGGAAGTCCTGGCTGACGTGGTGGCTGAGGTCAGAACAGCGCTCACACCCAGTGCCCTGAAGGTGAGAGCTCTGAGCCTCGGCAGATGCCAGCTGGACAGTGGGGGTGGAGACTCCTCGCTCGTGGGCCCTCTTGCCCGTCTGATACCACCATGGGCAGCCTGGCTCCGTGGCTGTGGCGTGCAGTGATAGGAGCACATGGGAGGTAGGAAAGGCAGGAAGGGGTAAGGAGACGTGAGTGTGGAGGTGTGCATGCACGTGCAGATGTGTGGCTCTCACACACAGACACACATGTATGTGTGCACATGCATGTGATACTGCACAAAGACACTCAAACACACTGGGCTTTGCTGGACCCACCTAAATCACCCTCAGCAGGGACTGTAGTTGGTGACCCAGGAACTGCAAATGAATAACAAGGGGCAATGATGTCACCCGCTCTTCATGTCTGGACAGCACAGCATATATGGCCCTGCAGACATGAATGTGGCCTTGACTTCAGAACATTGTGCCCCCTTTCCTAGCTTTGCAAATCTGGAAGGCATGAGAAATTGGAAAGGGGCCCTCCTTTTAGGACCCAGGTAGCCCCAAGGGGCTGTCAGACAGAGGGGCTGGGTGATCAGGAGACCACATGCTTGGAGATGTGCCCTAGTCCCCCACCTGGGAGGTCTCCTTCACAGGCCCATCTTCTGTCCCCTTTGCTCTCCAGCCCTGGGTCTTACGCCGGTAGTAGGAAGGGTAGGGCTGGGGTCTGAAGGCCCAAGCTCCCCTGGCTCAGCACTGTGGGCTCCAGTAGATCAGGCTCATCTCTGTCTCTCGGGTGCCACAGGATCTCCTGACAATCACAGACAAGGTCCTAGACACGAATGTCAGCTCTCTGTGGACCCTGGCCCAGGCCCAGGAGCCCTCAATGGGCTCAGATTTCCTGCTGGCTGTGGAGACCCTGGCACGCAGCCTGTGCCCAAAGGATCAGCCCTTCTCCTTCAGCTCCTCCAATGTGCTGCTGCAGAGTGAGCTCCTGGAACCCCCACTTGCTGGCGACTACCAAATCTCCTTCTCCACTCAGCCCCCACTGTGGGTCCGGATTCCCAGGTATGCACTGACCCCACTGGTCCATAATGGAACCAGTGTCAGTGTTACCGGTCTGGTGCTGCAAAACCTGGACCACCTTCTGCCCTCCAACTCCAGGCAAGGGCTGGGGGACCTCCAGTATGGCACCCCTGGCCTGGTGCTTGTCATCTCCATCATGGCAGACGGCAAAGCCTTCACCCAAGCAGAGGTCATCATGGACTTTGGGCAAACACATGGTGCCCTGCACTGCGTCTTCTGGGACCACAGTCTCTTCCAGCATGTGGGAGGCTGGTCAGATTCAGGGTGCCAGGCACAGGCGGCGGATGACGGCCTTGCCACTCAATGTATCTGCCAGCATCTCACTGCCTTCTCCACCCTCATGTCCCGGCATACTGTTCCAGAAAACCCCGTCCTGGAGCTACTGACTCAGGTGGGCTTGGGTGCCTCCATATTGGCGCTGCTTGTGTGCCTGACCGTGTACAGGCTGGTGTGGAGAGCCGTGGTGCGGAACAAAGTTGCCTTCTTCCGACACGCTGCCCTGCTCAACATGGCCATCTGCTTGCTGGCTGCAGACACTTGGTACCTGGTAGGCTCAGTCTTTCTCCCAGGGACTCAGGACCTGCTCTGCCTGGCCACTGCCTTCCTGTGTCATTTTTTCTACCTGGGCACCTTCTTCTGGATGCTGGCGCAGGCCCTACTGTTGGCTCACCAGCTGCTTTTTGTCTTCCATCAGCTGTCTAAGCACCTCATTCTCTCCCTGATGGTGATCCTTGGCTACCTGTGCCCCCTGGGCTTTGCAGGTGTCACCTTGGGCCTCTACCTGCCTCGAGGGCAATACCTGAGGGAAGGGCAATGCTGGCTGGATGGGAAGGGTTCAGCCGTCTACACGTTCGTGGGGCCAGTGCTGGCCATCGTGGGCGTGAATGGGCTGGTACTAGCCATGACTGTGCTGAAGTTGCTGAGACCTTCGCTGTCAGAAGGGCCCTCAGTTGAGAAGCGCCAGGCTCTTCTAGGGGTGCTCAAAGCCCTGCTCATCCTCACACCCATCTTTGGCATCACCTGGGGGCTGGGCCTGGCGACTATGTTGGAGGAGGCCTCCGCAATCCCTCACTACATCTTCGTCATTCTCAACTCCTCGCAGGTAGCTGTGTGGGGGTGTCGGTCTGTGTTTATTGCCCTTTTCAATGGTCTAAGTCCCTGCCCGTTGCTTCTCAAGGAGCCGGCATGGTGCAGCAGAAGAAAATTCAGGACTTTTGGGAGGCTTAGGTATAGATCCTGGTTCCTCCACTGCCTAGCTGGATAGCTTCAGACAAATTATATAACCTGAGCTTCGGTTTTCCTATGTGTAAAATAATATCTGACTTTGCTAGACAAGTAAGGAAACTGTCAGTACCCAATCCCGTGCTGTCCCTTTTGTAACCATGACAATAAGAAAAGCACCTGAAATGGATCCTATGCACCAAGTGGTGCTCATTTCAGAAAAACCAAGACAGGATGCCTTGGGATGTGGATTAGACCAGAGGATAGAGGCTGCAGGAAGAGGGCGGGGAGCAAGCTAATTCCATAGGCGCTCACTCCCTCCTCCTTCACCAGCTTTTCTCCTTCCCCTCTTTGCAGGGAGTCTTCATCTTATGGTTTGGTTGCCTCATAGACAAGAAGGTGAGTCTGCCTGCCAAGCCCTGCAGCCAGAGGGCAGTGACTTGACTGCCACAGCTGGGGCATTTACTTCTCCTCTCCAGGTGCAAGAGGCCCTACGCAAACGCTTCTGCCACACCCGACACCCCAGCTCCAACATCTCCCTGGTGAGTTGCTGGCTCCAAGGCTGCAGCTGGCTCCCAGAAAGATCAGAGGGGACCCACAACCTTCCCCAGAGATGGGCACAGCTGGGTGCCAGGAGAAGACTAGGGTTGTTCTCCAGAATGCGTAGTTTTCAGGTTCAAGCTCTCTGACGTGACAGGAGCAGGTGAGCCAGAGCAATCAGATTCCCAGGTTCCTGACTCTGACCTGGGTTCTGATGATGCTCTTGTCCCTGGTTTTCTCCGTGTAAAAATCTTCCCTGGGCTAAGATTTGAAGGGAAAGGGCAGAATCAGTGCGCACGGGACAATGTAGCTAGAGCAAGTTCTGGGGATTACTGCATCCCGGGCAGGTGCAGACGAGTCGGTCACAGTGGGTGCAGTCTCTTCACGGAGGGGTGGCTGCCCAGCAGCTGGGTCTCCATCTCTTCCTAGGCCACAAATGAAACCTGCTGCTCAGAACAGAGCCGAGGAGGAAGCCAAACTGCCAGGTGAGGACCAGCTCTCTCAGGAGCAGTGTGAGCAGCGTGGCTTGCAGAATGAGGATGAGTGTAGCTAAAGGTCTCTGGGAAAATACACGACAGTGGCTCCTTTTCACATGGGGTGGAAAGCAGGCTTTCCTAGGGTGGCCACAGAGGAGCCTAGAGGAGCCTCCGAGTGCAGGAGGCCTAGCATCAACAAACCTGGGCTCAGTTCTCCCTGAAAATCCCTTTTCACACTACTGAACTCCAAATTATCCTTAAAAGCAAAAACACACACACAAACAAAACCATCACCTTGTTTTAAAGGAATGGTTGTGGCCTTGTTTTCCAGAGGACAGGCAGCCTGCAATTGGGCAAGGTGGTTGTCACCAGCCCTAAGATTCAGAGTGAGCTCTTTCACGGGGTGGGGGAGCAGGGGCAAACGCACACCATCCCACCAAGGAGGGCACGAGCGGGAATCCGCCTGATGGGCCCTGGCCCAGGGGCCCTGCATCCTTCCCTGCTCACCTTGGGAAAGGCAGGCTTTTTCCATTAGCCACACCCATTTCTCCTGCAGCTCAGTCTCCCCACCCTAACGCATCCAAGCAAGAATGGCTTGAAAATCTCACTGACCCACCCAACAACCTCACCTCACAACTGAACCCGCCTTTCCTGCCCAGCTCATCATCAGATATCAAAGTTCCAGATAAGTGCAAGTAAAACGATCTCCACCAGTTTTGAAATGATCAACAGGCCATTTTACAGAAATAATGGACGAAAGTGGTTCTAGCATGCCATCATCTCTTTTCTGATCACCCCTTTCTGATGGTCATAAAGAAAGGACACTAATTGATAGGAGCCTCGGATCTTCCCAATCACTGGGGATGAAGGGCAGAATTTGATTCTTTTCGAGGTTTAGAGAAAGGTGAAGTTTCTTAGACCTTCTTCCTTGAACTTAAAAAAAATCAATATAAAATATGTTTCAGGGACATAGGCATATCTACAAAGAGGCACTGATGTGAACACATTTTAAAGAATTTTTTATAAAAGTTTAAATCAGAGAGAAAGGTCCCATTGACTGGTAAGACTTATGGGGCAAAGGTTACAAGCCCTGACATCTAAATGTGACAAGACCCAGTGAAGACTAGTACACAGAGAAGCAAGACGTAAGAAAAGCTTTCAGAGAGTACCAGGTCTGGTGGAATTAACTTAAAATTCACAAGCAGAAAGTGAGATGCTTCTGAAAAAACATTAGACTAGCTCAATGCAAAAAATTCTGATGAGTTGGTTTTTAAATTACATAATGTGTGGGTATTTTTATAAAATGGAATGGGAACATTCTCTGTTAAAATAAAAATGGATACAGTATCACATGTCCTTGAAAATATTTTTCTTCCAAACCCTGTATCTCTACTCAGTGATTGATGTGTCTATTTTAACTGTGGATAAACTTGTCCAAATATTTCTATAAGTGGGTTCAATTATGCTTCCAAATCTGAGATAACCAATGAGGAGGCCACTGCGAGGCTTCCATGCTGCGCCCTCGCGCTGGCCTGAGGGAGGCTGAGCTGCTGAGACAGGCGAGGCCCTGCCCTGCGGCCCCTCACGGTCACTTCATTAATACCTGCAGTCCGATTGTAAAGTCATAAAACTATTTTGGGTTACAAATTCCAGTAATGCACTCTTCCCCGTTGCAAGCGGCAGACTCCTTTCCTAAGTGGGCTTCTGTAGATGGATGTGTTCTCCTTTCCCTTCCCCAGAGCATCCTCGATGCAGGCGCTGCTGGTAAAGCCCCAGATTTAGAACTGGCAGATAAAATAGCATTGTCTTTATTTGGCTTGCACCATAAAATACATACACATGTACATGCATACATACACACATACACACACACACACACACACACACGGACCATAAAAAGGCTCTAGGAGACACAAACTGGCATTAAGCAGCAATTCCATTTCTAAGGTAGATTAAAGAGATAAGCAACTATAATCCCAGCAATCAGGAAGCTGAGGCTGGAGGATTATCATGAGTTTGAGGCCAGCCTAGACTACTTAGTGAGTTCAAGACCAGCCTGGACTACACAGGGAGACCCTGTCTCAAAACACTGGAAGAGAGAGAGAGAGAGAAGTACATAAGTGATCAGACAAATGGACAAAGGTTGTGCACTCCAATGTGGTTATGTCCACTTGGTAAAATAAATTAGGTGACCTCCATATGCGGAGTGCTAGGTGATCATTAAAAATGATGACTTGTAGCTGCATCTACTACTATGGAACAACATTTAGGCTACACAGCTAAGTCAACAAGAGTTCCAGGCAGCATTCTACTAGGTATTTTGGTCCATGCAAACATGCACTGAAAAGGGGAGATATCAAAATGTCAACGGTAGATATTGCTGCTTGATTTTTTGTTTTCTTCCTAATCTTACTTTATTGTTTGAACTTTCTACAGTTAACATTTTTATTGTATATATTAAAGTATAAAATATGTTTTGATATACATATACATAATGAAATGATTACTGAAGTCATGAGAAATAACCAACTCATCACCTCACATAGTTAACTTGTGCCTGTGTGTGTGTGTGTGTGTGTGTTTGTGTGTGCGTATGTAGTAACAGCACCTAAAATCTATACTTTTTTTTTTTTGGTACCAGGGATCGAACTCAGGACCTTGCGCTTGCGAGGCAGGCGGCAGAACCACTGAGCTAAATCCCCAGCCCTAAAATCTATATTTTTAACAAATTTCCAGCATACAAAACAGTATTTTTTTTAGAAAATTAACAGAAAATTTTATTACCCATGGTCATTTATAAACAAATGATGCAGAATTCCAGCTTTTTAAAAAATTAATATTATTGGTGCATTTTAGGTATACAATTCAGTTACATTCATCATGGGAAATTTGCACCTTTACATGATCTCTCTTGGTTCTTATTTTTTCCCCATTCCCTTGCCCTCCCTTCAACCCCTCCACCCCTCCCTATCTACAAAGACTTTGTTTCCATTTTTTCATTTTCTCATATTAATTCCATTCCCTTCTTTCCTTTCCCCTACCCCTCCCACTTCCCCTTCCCCTTTGCCCCTTTTCTTCCTATTTCACATTATCTATTATACCTTTTAGCCCTTATTTACACTTTCAGTTTCTCACACTAGAGAAACTATTCAATATTTACACGTGTCCTATTTATTTCACTTAAGAGTATGGCTCAATGTGCATCCATTTAGCTATAAATGTCCCTAATTTCTAATTCTTTATGGCTGAGTAGTACTCCATTTTATTAAAAAAACACATTTTCTTTATCCAGTCTCCAGTTGATGGACAATTGGTTTGCTTCCAAGTTTTAGCTATCACAAATTGTGCTGCTATGCACATGGATGCGCATATATCACAGTGGCATAGTATTAACTATAGTTCTCATGCTGTATGTTAGATCTCTAAGGTTAACCTATGGAACCGCAACAAGAATGTGCAGTATTTTTTTTTTGTACTGGGGATCAAACACAGGACCTTGCGCTTGCAAGGCAGGCGTGGTGCCACTGAGCTAAATCCCCGGCCCTGCAGTATTTTTATAGTAGAAAAAATTAAATTATTTTGAAAAAGTTTTCCTGAACATTTTGTATATTAAACACATAAACTTGACAAGGAAAGAAACACAAAATCCCCCCTGGAATTTAGGTCTGGACAGACAGGTAGACTGCAGCTGGGTTCCTGAGGAAGCTCCAACCCCCTACTTAGGGTTCTGCTTTGGGAATTGCTTCTGCTGGAACACAGACAGCCCTTTTGCGGTGGGAGGGAAAGGGTCTCCCTAGTGGAGTTCACTGCAGCTACAGACACGGCCAGTATATCCAAACACTTCCTGTGTTTCACAGGAATGTGTTTCCTTTAAAAATACTATCACTATTCACTGTTCTTGTCCTTCCGTTAAAACGTCCTGCCAGAAAATGCCTCCCCTTCATTGAAAAATCAGAGTACACTAGTTGAGTCCAGATAAACCAGGGTTCCTGGGAGCTCTGAGATCCAAACCCTGTCTCTGCTTCTCATTCCTGCAGGAAGACCAGAACTGGAAAAGCCAGGAGAAAGTAAACAAAACTGAGAAAGGCTGGGAGGAAACAATAGACTGAGAAGAATCAGGATTCTTTTCTCCAGAAAGATGGGAGCAAGGAGGACAGGGATTTTTCTGTTTTATTGGTTGCTGTGGCCTCAACATCTAAAATAAGCGCCTGACGGGCTGGGGATTTAGCTCAGTGGTTCTGCGGCCTGCCTCGCAAGCACAAGGTCCCGAGTTTGATCCCTGGTACCAAAAAAAAAAAAAAAAAATAGAATAAGCGCCTGATACACAGCAGGCACCAACACACTGTGGAATGAATGAACCATACGAACCAAAGGAAGAACATGAACTGCTGTCTGGAGACAGAGACTGTCACAAGCAAACTGCTGAGGTGGGGGCAAACCTTATAAAAGTTTAAATGACAGGGCTGGGGGTGTGGCTCCGAAGTAGAGCACTTGCCTGGCATGTACGATATCCTGGGTTCAATCCCCAGTACCACAAAAAATACATAAACAAATAAAAGTTTAAATGACAGAAGACAGGGCAAATAAGTGGCTCCCCTCCCAGATGGTTATTTGGTGGAACACAGAATCTAACTGAAGTTTTACAAAAGCCAGGCATGGTTGTGCACACCTGTAATCCCAGCACTCTGAAAGGCAGAGGCGGGAGGATTACAAATTGGAGCCCAGCCTGGGCAAATCAGTGACTGAGAGAGAACTTGTCTCAAAATAAAAAGGGGCTAAGGATGTGGCTCAGCGAAGAGCCCTGGTTCAATCTCCAGTACGGGGGTAGGGGGGCAGGTGGGAGAGACAGACAATAGAAACACTTAAGTTGGAATCTTTAAGAGTAACATAAGCAGGGCTGGGGATTTAGCTCAGTGGTTCCGCTGCTTGCCTTGCAAGCACAAGGACCCGAGTTCGATCCCCAGTACCAAAAAAAAGAATAACATAAGCAGTTTAGGATGTCTAAGAATGAACATCAAGAGCTATGTAGATGGAGGCCATGCCAAGCCATATCAGCCCAGGATGATCTTCAGAAACAGGCTAATAAAATCATTCAGCTTTCTCTTAGAGTATAGGCCACTTTGAACTAACACATAAATCGTGTCGAGTTGAGTGAACCTATGACAAAACTTCAGAACCAGAAATGTGAATCTGGCTTGGCTGTGTGCTCTCCCCCACCCAGAGGTGACCTCTACCCTGACCATGTCTTCCCTTACCTTTTAGAAAAATAGCTTTAAAATGGTGGCTAAATCTTAAACTTTTTTTTTTGGTACCAGGGATCAAATTTGGGACCTTGCACTTGTGAGGCAGGTGGCGGCACCACTGAGCTAAATCCCCAGCCCAATCTTAAACATTTTTAAGTGTATCGCTCAGTAAACTACATTCACATTGGGGTTTAACAAGTCCCTGGGATGCTCTTTATCTTTCAAAACTAAAACTATCTCCACAAAACGGCAACTCCTCCATCCCCTGTCTCTTAGTGCCTGGCACCTCGGCTATACTTTCTGTGTCTAGGAACCTGACAACTTTAGAAGACTTATATAAGTGGAATCATATTGCTCTTGTCCTTTTTTGTGACAGGCTTATTTCGCTCAGCATAATGTCCTCGTGGTTTATACAAGATTATCACCCTTTTAAGTCTGCAAAGTATTTTATTCTATGTATGTGGCAATGCAGTTCGTCCATTTATCTGCCCATGGACTCTTGGGTCACCTTCTACCTTTTAGTTATTGTCAATAATGCTGCTGTGAACATGAGTATACAAAGATTTCTCCAAAACTCTGCTTTCAATTCTATGGGATATAAACCCAGAAGTAGAACTGCTGGACCATATGGTAATTCTGTGCTTAATGTTTTTTGAGGAACTGCTGTGCTATTTTCTATGGCAGCTGCAGCATTTTCTATTCCCACATTGAGGACACAAGTGCTCCAACTTCTCCACGTCCTCACCAATCCTTGTTAGTTTTTTGATAGCAGCCATCCTAAGAGATGTGAGGTGATTCCTCATTGTGGTTTTGATTTGGATTTTCCTAATTGTTACACCCAGCGAGAAAGAACCAACCAGAGACCGATATTAAATCCACACAGGAGTTTATTACCGGCCGGGACCCGAGCTGAGCATTGGACTCGAGCCCCAATTGGGGGGAGATTAACATATTTTATACACCTTGAAGGCAACAGTTTCTAGGCCCCCCTATGGGATAGAACTAGCAAAGCAAGCAAAAGGTACAGAAGCTGAACATCTTGTCGTTAGAACATTTGTAAAACAAAAGTTGATTAATTGTTGTTTCTAAGAGACTCTCTTAGGGGAGGAGGTTTCTAAGCTTCCTCCTTTTGAGTTCATCTAAAGGGCAGGCGGGTGGGTCGGTCAGCAGCAATACGGAGTCTGTTTTGCTAACTAGGGTCTCTCACTAATGATTAGTGGTGTTGAGCATGTTTCCGTGTGCTTATTGGCCATTTGTATATCTCTTTTTGAGAAGTGTCTATATAAATTGTGTAAGTCGTGATGGGGGTACTGGGAATTCTAGGGCGTTGTGCACGCCAGGCAAGGGCTCAGCCACGGAGCTCTATCTCCGGCCCTTTTAAATTTGTGAACAGAGTCTCACTCAGTTACCCAGGCTGGCTCTAACTTCCGGTCCTTCTGCCTCAGCCTTCCAAGTAGCTGAGATGACAGGCATGCACCATCACCTCACTTGCCCATTTTTAAATTGGGTTGTTTCTCTGGTTGTGAACTGTAAGAATTCTTTAGATAGTCTATTAACCCCTTCTAGGGCTGTCCGATTTGCAAACGTTTTCTTCTGTACCCTAGGGCACCTTTTCACTCAGTTGATTGGGCCCTTTGATGCAGTTTTTCATTTTGATGAAGTCCAATTTAGCTAATGTTTTTTGTTGCCTGTGCTTTTGATGAAATGTCCAAGAACTTACGGCCAAATCCAATGCCATATATTTTCTTCGAAGAGTTCCACAGTTTTAGCTTTTATGTTTAGGTTTTTGATCCATTTTTAGTTAAATTTCTGTATATGATGCAAGATCCAATTTCATTCTTCTGCATGTGGGTATCATTTTCCCAGCACCATCTATTGACAAGCTGACAAGTCTGTCCTTTCCTCATTGAATTGTCCTGGGATCCATGTCAAAATTCATCCGAACACATATGCATGTGCGTGTGTGGCTTTCCTTCTGTAATGTTATTGGTGTTTGGGGTTTGAGGGTCGGGGGTGCAGGGCTGGGGATCAGACCCAGGGCCTCATGCATACGAGGTAAGCGGTGTACCACTGAGCTGTATCCTCAACTGCCAGCTTAAAAAAACAACGTACCAACTCAACTCCAGACTTTATTCAGATTTCATTCATTTTACCATTAACGTCCCTTTTCTGTTACAGAGTCATCATGCCTCCTTTTCTGACAACTTCTCATTATTTTCATGACCTTGATAGTTTTTAATATTGGCCACGTACCTTGCAGACTGTCCCTTGATTTGGGTTTGCCTGATCTTTCCCACGAATGAACTAAATTATGGGTACTCTGTAAAAATGCCACAGAGCTGAAGCACCCCTTTGATCATGTGTTACCAGAAGGCGGTCTTCTGGTAACCATGACCACTTGGCTAAGCTTGGGATGGCCATTTCTTCACTGTAAGGCTGTCTTTTCCTGCATCCCAAGCTCTGTTCTCCGGAGTCCAGCCCCCATCTAAGGGGAAGGGCCTCCCCCACCTTCTGGAGCAGGAAGTATCTACATGTATCATTTGGAATTCTGGAAGGCAGATTTGTCTTTCTCCTTACCTTGCTGGTGTAGAAACTATTTTAAACTCATCTGTAGGGATCCTAGAAATGACTCAGTTTTGCTTATTTTTAAAAGTTTCCTGTCAACATGAGTCATTTACAGTATTTTGCTAAGAGTAATGCTGTAATGAACAATTGTTTCTGGGCTGACGTGCAAGTTTCATGAGGGAATATTCCAAAGAGTGGAAATGCTGGACCACAGACCTTGTGTTCTATTTAAATGTACGAGATATCAGGCTGTTTTCTGAAGTGGCTGAACCAATTTATATTCTCATCATTTGTGTCTAAAAGTTTCTATCGTTCCACATCTTCACCAATACTTGCAATTCTCAGTCTTAATTTTTTGCAGGCTTATAGGTATAAAACCTCATTATAATCTTAATTTTTTTCTGATTACTACTGAGCATCTTGGTGAATGTTTATTCACCATTTTATATCATTTTCTAAAACATGTATCTTTTGTTCATTTTTTTACTGTATTGTCATTATTCATGCTCTGTAGGAATTCGTCATATACTCTGGATCCTTTCTAAGCTGTATCTACTGTAAATATCTTTGTCCACTATTGCTTGTTTCTGTACGACTTTGTATCATATGAAGACTAAAAGTTCTCATTTTAGGGTAAATTTATAGACCTTTTCTTTTATAGTTAGCACTTTATTTTTTTTAGCACTTTAAACAAATATTTTCTGTGTGAAATTCTCCTCTCCTCAACCTAAGGACACAATAGCGTTTGTCGTAAATTTTTTTAGTTTTATTTTTATATATTTCACTTAATCTAGAATTTATTTTTGTGATACATAAATATAATGGTTTTCAGTACTAAAATTGTGTTTTAATTAAATTAAAATTCAGATTGTGTTTAAATTACCAAGGAAATCAAGAGCAAATGATCCTGGAACTCACAAATACTCTTCTGTTTGGATTTTCTTTTGGTGCTGGGAACTAAACATAAGACCTCATGCACTCTAGGCAAATGTGCTACCACTGAGCTCTCCCAACCCCCTTTTTGTGTTTTCTTTCTTTTTTTTTTTTTTTTGAGACGTGGACTTACTACTATGTAGCCCTCCAACTCACCTCCTGCCTCAGAGGCTGCTGAGTTCTGGGATAACAGGCGTGTGCCACCACACCTAGCTTTTTTTTTTATTTTTTATTTTTTTCTCACTAAATTGTCTAGGCTGGCATTGAGCCTGGAATCATCCTGCCTCAGCCTCCCAAGTAGCTGGGATTCTAGGCAGGCACCATTCGAATCGAATATATATGTTCACACAAATGGCCACAATTGACCATTCTGCTTCTTCAAAGGACTAGCATATATGTTATTTAGGACACTGTGCTTGTCAAAAATCTGAGAGGGTTCACAGCAGTTGATCCAAAGAAAAAACTTATTTTATATTTCATTAAAACCTACCAAACAGAAGCAACTCCAAACAATGAAATAAATGTACTTCAATCAAAGCAAATGGGGGGGGTGTATTCTAAAGCAGGACACTCCTTATATTCCTAGCATCTTCATGGCTGACTGAAATGGCTGGAAGTTACAAATACGCAGTTAAAGGTAAACTCTGCCCCTTCACCAGGAGAACAACCTTCTCTTCCTTATAAAATAAGGCAAACAGTTCTCCAGTACTTCTCTACTTTATTAAGGTTGACCAATAAGATATTTGTGTATTTAAATACTTAAGTTTTTCATGATATTTAGATTGATTTATTTTTCCATAATTAGTTAATTTAGGCACATTGGTTTATATTTTAGAGAAATGTGTATTTTCAGGACACAGATAAGAACAAATGTAATTTGCAAATGTTACAAAGATGACTTCAGATCTCAGTTAACCTTTCCTAAAATGCAACCATTCATTCAGTCTTTGATGACAAGAGATCAAAAGCAACTGGTTAAATATATCTGTATGATATTCTGGAAACTTAGAAATCCCTGAAAGTACAGGAAGCTGTGATTACTGAAAAGCTGAGAACACTGGAAAGGCTTAATTGCAAAGTGTTTAACAGAAGGCCACAAATGTTCTCCTAAAAGGAGCTAGGACTACAGGTGTCGTTTAGTAATGCATTGAAATGGCATTGCCCAGTGCGAGTGCTGCACAGAAACGTGGTCACCTCCTCCGGATCCATCACTTTGGGTAAGTTTCCACTATCATACCATGGCCCTGTAAAGGGAAAAAAAAGCTTAATTAGAGTGATGAAAGGTGATGAATTCAGCCAGTATGGAGAACAGTGAAGTACAGGCTTTGCAGTTTGATCTTGGCTCTGCCATTCAAGCACTGTGTGATCATGGGAAAGTTAGTAGCCATATTGAACCTCAATCTCCTCTATAATGGACTTCTGGGGCTTACTTCATTACGTTTTTGTGCATTACCAAGCATATAGCATACACACATATATATACACAGATACATGTATGCACCAGACTTTCTAATAGAGTCTCATCCTTAGTAGATAGGCTATAAATCGTTGCTTTGGGGGGGCGGTGCTCATGGCACTAGGAATAAAACCCAGGTTCTTGCACGTGCCAGGCAAGTGCTCTACCACCGAGCTATACCCCAGACCAAAGGCTGCTATTAAAATGAGGAAGCACAGAGGCCTTTTTAGCCATACAAAGATAAATACAACACAGTGAACACAGACAAAAGCATATCTCTAGATGATAGCATTTAAGGCTTTGAGAGGTTAAGCGACTCATCTAAAATCACAAAGCTATTTCAAAATCACAAGGCCAGGACTTGAAAGCAGGTCCAGGTGATTCCAAAGCTGTTCCCTTCTTCGCTATTTTACACAGATTAAGGAGATGACTTGAGGGGCCCAAAGAGAAGCAGTAAGAATGTTCCTTCTCCGTCACTGTGCGCATGCTATGCACTAAGTTACAGTGCTTCTTTATACCCAGCAGAGACATTTACAATTTCATGAGTCTAAACCCTAGCTGACTGCCACGTCACTCTAACCGCTGATCTGTTATCAAACCAATCAATAGCCTAATGAATCTCCTGGCTTCCAGGTTCAATTCAATCCTCAAAACTATTTATTAAGAAACAATTTTTTTTTCAGTACTGGGGATCGAACTCAGGACCTTGCACTTGCGAGGCAGGCGGTGGAACCACTGAGCTAAATCCTCAGCCCCAAGAAACAATTACTTATAAGGCACCAAGGTGAACACTGTGAGGTTAGAGATTCACTACATGGTCTCTATCCTCCACCTAGTGTACATGGTGGCTCAACACAGTCTTCTGACAACACAAAAGCAAGCAACAACAGAGATCAGGGATGGGAAGACTTGACTGACTTGGAGTTGTCTTGGAAGGGCCTATACTAAGGCAGAACACTCTTTCTCCAGCTTTAAAATGTACTGTTTCCATGCCCCAACATGAGCGGTCATTCTCAACTTGGGGAGGTTTTAACCCTTGTTCTCTCCAGAGAACACTGGCAATGTCTGCAGATAACTCTGACTTTTCAACTGTGTGTGCATGTGGACAGGATGGACAGGACAGGAGTGGAGAGGAGTTTATTGCTACTGGAATTGAGTAGGTAGAGGCCATGGTAAACCTCCTCCAGCACACAGCACAGCCCTCTACCACAAAGAATTATCTGGCCTAAAATGTTAGTAGTTCCAGCACTGAGAAATCCTGCTGTAGCTCCACCATGATGAATTCTTCAACCTCCTAATCAAGTTGGTGTCAGTTGTTTGGCTCTCGAGGAGTCATGTTTAACCTAGTTTCTAAGACACATCATCTCTGCACTCCTCATGATACTATGAACTTGTAGAAGGGAGACACTGTGCATTGTTCTTCATCCACAAAACCATCTAGTGTAGTTTGTGCATAAGTGTGAGATAAAGAATCAGGGAACAGATGCTGAATGCAAAGGACAGCGCCCCCTGTGGGCCACGCACCATGCACAGAGCTGTGTGGGAGCTGCTCCTTGCTGAGAGCCTGGCACCTAAGATGAGAGGGGGCTCAGGTCCTAACTGACCAGGGTTTCTGTAGATGAAGTTACACAGACTAAAAACGTTTCTGATCATGGAACCCAAAATGTTTCAACTTATAAATAACAGGCCCTTTATTTCCCAAGTCTCTGAGGAAGAACCATATATGGAGACTTTAAAATGTAAATGTATATACTTTTAAATATCTTATTTATTCATATAGACCAGTAAAAGGAAGTTTCTATAATCCGGACGAAAACGAAATCTGTTCACATCAGGATTAAAAAGAACAACAACAACTACAGTCAGTCTTCCTTTTGGATTTTATCCCCAGAGTGAAATGCTGGCAGGAAGTTACGTCTAAATGTGAGCAAGGTAGGTAGGAAAAAAATGTTGGAACAGTCATTTCCTTAGCTGAACAATAAAAAGTTATCTAGAAATTAGTTCTCTAACTAAGGTATAATTCAGTTCTCTAAAAAGACAGTTTGCCTCTTGGAGAGATTTTACAGATAAGGTCACAAGCTGATTAGGTAAATGAAGTTTATCACTTAGGAAGAAAATATATCAAGATGCTTAGCATGGTGGCACCTGGCAAGGGGCTTTGTAAGTGATTCTAATTGCCTTCTCTATATTCTTTGTATTTTCCATAATGAGCATAAGTTAATTTTACATTAAAAAGGGGAACCATAGCTTGGATTCAAGTAGCATCGTCCTTCCGAAGTGCCATCGGATTAGAGCTGGTGCTCCCCCTCCCGCTTGCCCTCACCAAAACAAAGCTGCTTATTTTCTGGTTGCCTATGCTCAGAATATTGCCTCAAGAATGTTTCAAATGGGCCGGGGATTTAGCTCAGTGGTTCCGCCACCTGCTGCGCAAGCGCAAGGACCCGAGTTCGATCCCCGGTACCAAAAAAAAAAAAAAGAATGTTTCAAACTAAACTGAGTGACACATTTTCGAGATGAGCTTATTTGGTTCCCAGAAAATGACTTTCTAGAAGCCCGGTAAGGCCGCCCACATACCTGGCCTCCAGCTGCACAGGCGGCCACCAGGCCGAACTGGCCTCCCTCCTTCCGTAGCCTGTTGGCAGCTGTCATGACTAAGCGGCAGCCAGTGGCTCCGAATGGGTGCCCCAGGGACAGCGATCCACCCCAGGCATTAAACTTCTCTAAAGGAAGAGCTCCAACCTGGTTCCCATAAAATAAAGACACAGTGTAAAGGCAAGTTTACTTAAAGACACAACTCAAGCCAGGCTCCTAGTAACAGGAAGGCACAGACACAGGGAGAAATAACTAAAGTTAGATCTATCACAAATAATTGTACTGCAAAAGAAAAGTAAGTCTAGGCCACTATTAAGACACGGGTTAATTTATTTTTTATTTAATGTCTGAATGAGAAGAACAAAAGGTAACATAAAACTTATTTTTGCTGAAGATTTTTCAGGAACTATTTTTAAACAAAGACATAAATACAGTACACTGAATAAAATATACAATTCTTCACAAGAGTAAGCTTTTCCCTTCTTATTCTTCTTAGAAGGCAACTAAGCTCCAAATGTTTGCCTTGGATAGTCAAACATTTCTTTTTTTTTGGTACCGGGAATCGAACTCGGGTCCTTGCACTTACAAGGCAGGCAGCAGAACCACTGAGCTAAATCCCCGGCCACAAACATATTTTTTAATCAGAAACTTACCTTGGTTTTCCTGCCCATGTAGTTTTGTGCAAACCAGTCAGAATCCATGGCTTTAAAATTAGCCAAAATCTGACCCTAGGAGGGAAAATAATTCATAAAGGAGCTTGTTATTAATGTTCCTCTAAACTCCTCTCAGCATGGGTTTCTGTAACTTTGAAGTTAGGCAAATCTTCAAGTCAGTTTTAGTGAAAATGTGCCAAGGAAACAATTTTGTACCTCCAAAGGGCCTCCAGGAGCCTCAGAAGGTATGTTTTCAAGCCCATAGGTGTGATCCTCAATTCTCTCCCCTTGAGCCCCTCCCCACAATGTAAGTCAGTACCGATACACAAAGGTTCACTTAACTGTTTAATTTATAATATAAACCAAGCCTTGCTCTCTCCCATAACCCTGGACTGCACCCTTAATGACTACAGTCCCTTCAGACGTGTCCTCCAAATGACTTACTGAGAAGGCTTCATGAAATTCAAAAACATCAATATCACTCATGGTTAATCCTGCCTTTTCTAGAACTTTTGGAGTAGCATACGTTGGCCTGAAAAGAAAAAAGGTAGAAACTTAAAATTTTAATTTTTAACCTAATAGCTTCTTCACATTCCCTAAACTGAGTTTTACACTTATTGATTCTACTGTACAAATACTTATTAAGTGCCAGGGATACGGTAATAAGCTGAATTCTGTCCTTGTTAAGGTTATATTGTAGAGTTGGAAGAAGAATGAAAGTCAAAGGGCAAGGTATTCAAAAGGACTTAACTAGTCTCAAGATCATAACAGAGAAAGAAAAAAAGAGAAAGCAGGTGGGGTGAGGTAGGTAGGTATCAGAATGGAAGCCAGTGAAGCTAGGGCCTTGTGAGGAGGAGATAATCTAAGCCTCAGGAGGCTTTTATGAAACAAGAATGTGGAGCAAAATGAAAAAAATGTTTGACATCTTCATGAAAAAAATATACATTTGTGCATGTATATGTATACATGTTTGTGTATATTTATATAAAAAACTTTTTTTTTTTGGTGAAAAATTTTTGGGGATTGAACCCAGGGCCTTCACACTGAGCTACATCCTCAGCCCCTTTTTTGTATCTTGAGACAGGGTCTTGCTAAGTCACTAGATTGCCCAGGCAACTTGCTATCCTCCTGCCTCAGCCTCTCAGAGTACTGGGATTACAGGCGTGTGCAACCACAGCCAGTTTGTATTAACAATTTTGTTTTCCAGTACCGGGGATCAAACTCGGGACCTTGTGCTTGCCAGGCAGGCACAGCACTGCTGAGCTACATCCCCGGCCCTGTATTAACAATTTTAAGTAGGGGCCAGGGATGTAGCTCAGTGGTTCTGCCGCCTGCCTCAAAGCGCAAGGTCCCGAGTTTGATCCTTGGTACCAAAAACAAAAAACAAACAATTTTAAGTAGAAAATATATTGGAAAATAACCCAAAACTGTAAAATAATTACACCAAAAAGGATTATTACTATTTGCTTTAAAATCCACACCCCAAACCAATTATGGACTCAGAGCTTAAGATACCTCAAAATCTGTGTAATTGGGCTGGGGATTTAGCTCAGTGGTTCCACCGCCTGCTTCACAAGCGCAAGAACCCGAGTTTGATCCCCGGTACCAAAAAAAAAAAAAAAAAAATCTGTGTAATAAATGTTGGTAATGAAATACTTTTGATTAAAGGCCAGAAATATACAGTACTACCTACCCGAGTAAAAGCTGATCTTTTGGATCCTGGGACACATACACAAAATCCCTAGGTAAAGAACAGAGGAGTTAGCTCCAATAATAAAATAGTCAGAGGCAATTCACCTGAAAATTTACTCACCTCAAATATGCCTTTGGCTTATATCCCATGGCCAGAGCTTTGTCCTCCGACATAATGAGCATCGCAGAAGCACCATCGGTCTGAAACATCAACCAGAATAACACTGAACTCTGGCCTGCCTGAGGTTCCTCTGCAGCCATCTTCTACATTCCGTCCCTGGGTCTACTCACTCATCACAAACTTCACTGTATCTATCATTAAATCACAATTCAATCACAAAGACTGGCCCAGCTTTGGGGCACTAAAGAAGAGAGGAGCCAGTTCAAAGAGTATCATAATCATCAAATGAATAAAAAGAACTTTAGAAATGCAAGAATCCATTATAAACTCAGCCAAAGCTTTTTTTTCTTTTGGGCACAGAAAATGAGGAAGTTTATAAATTAAAACAATCTGTTATTTATTCAACTTATTTATTTATTTTCCGTGCTATTTCTCAGCTGCTTCCTACCCACAGCTTCTGAATGTTTTCATTTTATGTATAGAATCTGTAATAAGCAAACCAATGGAAAAGACTGAAGGTGGGCAGATGAGAACATTAGTATTACTGTACAAATGGACACACTCCATACATTTTTGTCCCAAATAACAATCAAGATATTAGAGGACAAAGAGACACCACTAGGAGAAAAAAGTCCTGTACTACTCCAAAAAAAAAAAAAAAAAAAGAGCTCCCACCCAAATCCACACACAATTCCAAGGAAATGGGAACTACTCTATATAGTTTGAAGAAAAAAAAAAAAAGGTCACATCCAGGATAGTTTTACAACTGAGCAATGCTGAAGAGAGTGAGTAGGGTCCAACAAGGTAGCCAGAAAGTCTGGAAACACAGGTAATGACACAGAATATACAATTTATAGAGATTAAATTAAGTATGTTCAATGTGCCATTGTACAAAATTGCAACGGATGTGGTACTCTAATGTATTTCCAAAACTCCGTGGATCTGTGATGTGTTGCCTCTGATGATGTCTGTGTTTGATCTTCATTGAATAAACCCAGACCTGTAGCACACCACAGAAGTAATCGAGGACGTTCAGATCTGGTGAGTACTGCCCCTGCTGCCTGGCCCTATTGTCTAGCTTGGTTCTGGAAATAAGCATCTACTCAGACCCTTCACCACTCAGGCGTGATGAGGTAGCGCACCACGCTGGTGGAACTGAGCCAGGTGATACAACCATAGTCATGTAACTCTTGACAAACGTCATGGCTTGTGTCTAGATGCCCCTCAAAGCCCCGTGTGGTCATAGGAGGAGCCTTTTCAGAGGTGGCTGGATCTAGAGTGTGTGATGCTGGGATTAAGGGTGTGCAGTTACTAAATCAGTCTACTGATTGGTTTGGTGTAGTTCTGAGTGTGAGTGCTACTCCTCTAAGGGTGGAAGGCAGGTAGCCTAGATAGAATATGAAAGGGACAAAAAGAAGCTGCTACTGGGCTGGGGATTTAGCTCAGTGGTGCTGTGCCTCCCTTGCATGTACAAGGTCCTGCATTCAATCCGCAGCACGAAAAAAAAAGAAGCTGCTATTGTCACTTGCTTCCTTTGTTACCTTCTGCCTGCCATGAACTGTTTTTCCTCTGTGATGCCACCTTGCCTTGGAGGTACCAGATTACAGACTATAACCCCTACAAAGAGTGAGCTAAATAAACTTTTCTCCCTTTAACTTTGTGTGTCAGGTATTTTTGTCTCAGCAATGAGAAAAGTAACTAAGACAACAAAGGAGCCAAAATCATACATTGTAGAAAAGACAGCCTCCGGGAAAGTTGGATATCCATATGCAAAAGAAGGAAATTAGATCCCCATATTTCACTCTGTATAAAAATCAATTCAAAATGGACCAAAGACCTAGGAATAAGACCTGAAGCTTTAAAACTACTAGAAGAAAACAAAGGTGAAACACTTGAAGCCACAGGCACAGGCAAAAACTTCCTGAATGGGACTCTAATAGCCAGGAAATAACAGTAAGAATCAACAAATGAAACTACACTAAATTAAAAAGCTTCTGCACAATAAGGAAAACAACCAACAGAGTGAAGAGACAGCCTACAGAATTGGAGAGTCTTTGCCAGCTATCATCTGACAGAGGATTAATGTCTAGAATATATAAAGAACTCAGAAAACACCAAAAAATGAAACAGTCTACAAATGGGCAAATAAAATTGAACAGACACTTCTCAAAAGAAGTACAAAGGTAAGTATATGAAATACAGTGAGTATACGAAAGAATGTTCAACATCTTTAGCCATTAGGGAAATACAAAAGTACACTGAAAGCCTGGAATGGAGGCCCATGTCTATAATTCTAGTGCTCTGGGAGTCTGAGGTAGAAGGATTGCAAGTTCAAGCTCAGCATGAGCAACCTAGGGACTGAGCAAGAAGATCCTGTCTCAAAAAATTAAAAAGGGCTGGGGATGTAGCTCAGTGTGAAGGCCCTGGGTTCAATTCCCGTACTGAAAAAAAAAAAATCAAGATTCCATCTCACCCCAGTCAGAACAGCTATCACCAAGAATACAGAAAACAATAAATGCTGGTGAGAATGCAGGGAAAAAGGAACCCTTCTCCACAGCTGATGCAAATGTAAACAGTACAGTCACTAAAGAAATCAGTAAAGAGGTTCCTTACAAAAACGAAAACTAGAACTACCATACAATTCAGTTATGGCATAGACACAAAGGAATTAAGTCAGCATACTACATGGTACCTGCATACCCATGCTTACTGCAGCACAATTCACAACAGCCAAGATGTAGAACCAGCCTAGATCCCCATCAACAGATGAATGGGAAAACAGACTGTGGTGTATATACACAATGGAGTATTATTCAGCCATAAAGAACACAGTTATGTCATTTGCAGGAAAATGGATGGAACTGGAGATCATCATGTTAAGCGGAATAAGCCAGACTCAAAGACAAACACTCCATGTTTTCCCTAATATGTGGAATCTTAAAAGAATGATATGAATATAAAGGGAGACTACTATCAGCTAAGAGGAAGGGAAAAGAGGGAGGAGGTGTAAAGGCAGGCAATGGGGGAATAGAAAAAGCTATTAATTATATCCTTAAGAGATCGTGATGTCAACGTGAATTTATTGAAGTGAAAAGATATCCACAAAACCCTATTAAGTGAAACGGCGGATTACAAAACAATCTGCATGGCATTGCCAACCTTTCATTTCAAAACCGTATTAATGTATAGAGACAGCAAGAAATCATCCAGAGTAACGCTCACTTAATTGTTTTAACCTATCTCTGGGAATGAGATGCCGAACACGTTTTTCTTTTAAGAGTATTTTCTTACTTGTGCTATTATAAAATATTTCTAAGCAGAAGAAATAAAGAATTGCTGTAAGTATGAGAGATGATAGGTAAGTTAATTAGCTTGAATGTGTAATTATTTCACAATGTATAGGTATCTCTGTGATGTTGTACACATTAAACACATACGATTTTTGTCAATTATACTCAATTTACAAAAAGAAAAAGCTATGATTTTTCTTTTAAAAATAATGATTCTATTTTAACATTATCTTCAAATTGAGTAAATTTATCTTCGGGCCTCTTCATAATACACACAAACCTACTTTAGGCTTTTATAGTGAGTGTATAGAAATAGAAAAGTCATTACTAAACACAAAGAGCATGAGAGTTACCAGGAAAGAAGAATTTGCAGCTGTCACCGTGCCGTAGGGCTTGATGAATGCAGGTTTTAGCTTGGCCATCTGCTCCAGCGAGGAAGGACGGATGCCGTTATCTTTGCTAACTGTTTCCTTTCCTATAAAAACAGCAATGTTTTCACTCTAAGGAACTATAAGCCTTACATATCTTCTCCAGAGAAACATGCTTTAAAAATCACGAGAACAAGTGTTTACCTGTATTACAGCCTAAATCAAAACTTGAGTCTGTGTTTAAGAATACAGACTATTTTGGAGACAGAGTCAACATACTTACAGAAAAGTCATGCATGTAACAGTTTTAGAGTTTTAGGAGCTACTGGAGCAATTCCGAACTCCCTGGCAAAGCGCTCCATTTTACCTGGTACCTTGAAGGGGACAATGTCAGAAAGGAGTCCTTCGTCCTGCGCCTTCTTGGCCAGACTGTGAGACCGCAGTGCATACTCATCCTGCTCCAGCCTAGAAATTGCGAAGGCAGCAGCCAGTCGGTCCGCAGAGTGGCCCATGGTCTCGCTGGTGGAGAACTCAGCCACTGCAGGAAGCTGGGAGGGAGAGGCGGAGAGCAGGTGCACTGTTAAGAGGTGCCGTGTGACACCTAGGATTGTGCGGTGTTATCTGGAAAAGTTAATATCTATTTATTTACCACCTATCAATCAAGACTGAGACAAAGGAAGCTCTTTGTGAGCTTGCCAAAAAGGGCTCAAATAGTCAAATCCCAAATATTCAAATTTCCAAAAACTTTTTTTCCATCTCGACCAAATAATTATCTTCACTATAACCAAGAGAATCTACAATATCAGAGCATACCTGATAGATCTAATTCTAAATCTCTGGGTCTTTATTTATAGAAGTGCGTAAGTCCTACCTCAGGTGACAGGAAATTCAGTCTGAATTTAGAGAGCAAAGACAGTCGCTGGCCCAGAGTCTTGGCTCTACTGAGATCAAGCATCATCTTCCTCATTTTCCTTGAGTGACGAATAGGGACGTCAGACATTAACTCGACACCACCAGCCAAGACCACGTCGTACTGGCCAGAAGCAATCAAGCCAACAGCTACAAGGCACGGTTATAAGTACATCAACACCGCTGGCAGAAAACAACAAGCCACTGAAATTTTTAAGCTTCTTGATTAAAAAGCTGATAACAGTTACCAGCTTTTACAATATCAGTTTGTTTGTTTGTTTTTGGTACTTGGGATCAAACTCAGGACCTTGTGCTTGAGTGGCAGGCACCGGAACCACTGAGCTAAATCCCCAGCCCAGCTTTTACAATATCAGTAATGAAAGTTCTAACCTTTACAGAGAGGTTAACATAATTTTTTAAATGATCCAAAACATTCAACAAGATGAGAGAAAAACAAGTATCACTCAAGCCACATGGACATCAACTTCCAGATATAACTAACCACTGGGTCAACTCTCAAACTCTAACTCCTGGTACTCCTCCTGCCTCGGCCTCCGGAGACTAGATTACAGGCGTGTGCCATCACACTCTGCTTCAAACTATATTCTAAATCAGAGTATCTTACATTTTTGTGGGGGTTTTGTTTGGTTTTTGGTTTGCTTTGGTTTTTGAGACAGGATTTTGCTATGCTCTCAAGACTGGCCTTGAACTCAAGATGGTCCTGCCCCAGACTCTCACGTAGCTAGGACTAGAGCAGCACCACCATGCCTGGCTATCTTGCATATTATTGTTTCTGTTTTGTTTGAAGCTCGTTGTATAGTTCAGGCTGACCCTGAACTCACTATGTATCCCAAGCTGGCCTCAAACGTGTGATCCTCCTGCCTCAGGCATCTGAGTGCTGGGATTATAACCACCACTCCCAGCAAAGTTGCATATTTTATATGCTCCCACTGTTAGTTTTCAGAAAGTTTTCTCTAGAGAATGTTCATTTCTACTACAAGCCAGAGAAATGCTTTTGGGATGAAAGGCAGCCCTCCACCCTCTTTACGGCTACTGGCAAGTGTTCTATTACTCCCCCTGGAAGCTGAAGACATGTGTTAGAGTGAGTATCTCAGTCACCACCACTGGCATTCATTTCCTGCCATGCACGAGCTGGGCTGTGCAACCTGACCTTTCTGGTTTTTTTGGTACCGGAGATCGAACTCAGGACCTTGCGCTTGCACGGCAGGTAGAACCACTGAGCTAAGTCCCCGGCCCCAACCTGGCTTTGATGTTACTAAAACAGCGCAAGAGTACCAATCCGTTCAAGATTTCTGTCTATGCATCAAGGGCTGACGCTACAAAATGTCCCACATTACTGAAGTTGTTAGAAGTTGCAATGATTTACAGCAATGACAAGGACGTGAGGAGAATGTGAAAGACTTGTGTTGCCCAAATCAGAGATTTACAGCTCTGGTGGGGCTGGAGGCAGCAGGACCCCAGCACTGTGGGACACATCTTGTCAGAACCACCTTGCTAAACCCCACAGGGTATAAACGATTCCTGCCTCTGGCTCTCAAGCGCCCTCCCAGAGATGTGCCCCTCCTGCTGCAGCCAGCAACATTACTGACAGCGGAGATTCATTAAGGCCATGTCCCTCATGCACAGAAATCAAGAAAAAGGTTGAGAACTATCTTGTCAAAAACCAAAAATCTGGGGGCTGGGGATTTAGCTCAGGGGTTCTGGCGCCTGCCTTGAAAGCGCAAGGTCCGAATTTCAATCCCCAGTACCAAAAAAAACAAAAACAAAAAAGCAAAAATCTGTAACATGACCTTACTTTTAAGAAACGTAAATGAAGAGATCTGTGGTAATCATTTGTTTCTGTTAAGTCTGTCTCTCTTTCTTTCTTTTCTTTCTTTTCTCTGCAATTGAACCCAGGGGTACTCTACCACTGAGGTATTCTCCCAGCCTTTTTCATTTAATTCTGAGACAGGGCCTTACTAAGTTGCCCAGGCTGGCCTCGAACTTGCCACCCTCCCGCCTCATCCTCTTGGTAGCTGGGAACGCAGCTACCTCACTTAGATGACCTCTAATGATATAACAGACAAAGGAGAAATACTGACGTGCTACTTAAACACTCCTTTGAGTAAAATTAAAAATAAACAAACACACCTGTGGTCATGGCCTGGTTTGAGGAGATGCAAGCCATGGTGACAGTGTGGGCAGGAGTCTTGTCAGAGAAGCCAGCTCCAAGGGCCGCCTTCAGGAAACACAGTGAACAAGACCATCACTTAGGAAGGAAATGTACTGTATTACGGAAGTGACACTTTGAGTAGTACTGCTCTGCCTGGTGAATCAGAAAGGAATCTTATTTTAAAATTCTACAGAACAATGTCTAAAACAAAATTAAGCCCATCACAGAGATGGTTTACCAATTTTTCACCTAGCCATTAATCGACAGACATGACTCAAAATTTCCTAGCTGCCAGTGTTTCTAGTGCAGAATAGAAGGATACGAAGTCTTTCACCTAATTTCTTAGCCATGCTTTGCTCAGAGCCTTCAAAAGTATCAATTTAGGGCTGGGGATTTAGCTTACTCTCCTCCCTCCAAGTAGGACAGACACTAAGTACCCAATGGACTTGGCTAGAAACCACTGCATGGCAACCTGTCAGCCTAACCCAATCCAGAAGGAGACAGGGCAAGTGCTAGGCAGCCAGGAGAAAAGCTCTGCAGTAGGACAAGGGCAAGGGGCACGCGGGTCACCACAGCTGGATCCTTACCAGGCCGGTTACCCTTGGCCCCAGCTGACCCTCGGGACTGAGGGAGCTGTAAATAGAAGCGGTGACTGGTGACCCTTGTCCACCTGCTTCTATTTAAAGTTTGAACAGTTCTCCAGGCACTAAGGAAAGAGGAGGATGCCACTTAGTTAAGCTGGAGAGCAGGAACTATGCAGCGGTCTTTCAGCAAAGTCAGGTTTATAGGAACACCAGAAGCCTTTTAGGATTTCAGGCTAATAGCATTAATACAAACAACAGGTCCTGAAGAAATTCTCTAGCTAGAATTAACGCTAGCTATTAGGTTATAGCACCACCTTAAAGTAACACTCTATTATCCCCTCAACTCGGTCCTTCCCTACAGTCACTGGAAAATGGACCTGGAGTACAACCTGACTGGAATTACTAGTATAGGGTAGGAGGAGGGAACTACTTCATGTCAATCACAGCCAAGATTTGCACTGGTTGCAAAACTTCCAGAAAAAAATTCACAGAAAAATCATAGCTTTCGTTTTAGGAAAGGTAAGATGAAAGAACAGAACAGAACAGAACAGAACAGAACAGAAAAGGAGAGAGAGAGAGAGAGAAAGAGAGACAGAGAAAGAGAGAGAAAGAAAGAGAGAAAGAGAAAGAAAGAAAAACAGATTTAACATTTACTTTTTAAGTGCACTTATAAAAGTCACTTTATTTTCAGAATATCAAAGTTGAAAATGTATCATGAACCGCTTGTTGGCGTTATGTACTTTATAAAACTCTCATGTGATGCATTGAGAAAGGTGAAGGTGAGGGGGGCAGGAACACAAAAGATTCCAAGAGGAGAACAAAAACCTCTTCATGTTCTAGATTCCTTCCAGCCCCTCAACATCATACAGTTGATTTCTGAGGACTTTAGCACCAGGCAGTCAGCAGTTTCAACGTTTACTGGCAGAACAAATATGCACGGTCATGCTCAGATGCCCTTCGCCTGGGGCTCCCAGTGATCTAAGTCATTACCCTCCCAACTACACTGAGCACAAACACAAATACAGACTCGAAATAAGGCTTAGCACAGAGGGCTTCGGAGCCAACACTATCCAAACAATGACTCTGATCGAAACAAAGCCCGAAGATGTGCTTGGACTGTCTGCAGTGAGATGTGGCACCAACGTTCCAGGGCCTGTCGTTATCTCGGTGCCAATAAACACAACATGGAGCTGTGCCAACTAGGGGAAAAGTAGACGCCTGGGAAATACTTCTTTCAAAACCTGCCGATGTGTCATCAGTCAATGGGAACAAATGAATAAGCAAGGCTAAGTCCAACTATGAAAACCAAGATATGATGTTAGTTCTTTGAAATACGCTGACATTTTAAACCAGTTATAAACTAGTTTATCTACCATTACTACAAAAGTAACAGCAGTCACACACTGCTATAATCTCTATTTTTCTAAAACAAGAGACTAACATTTCCTAAACCAACTCAAATAACTGATTTGATTTATAGTAAAATGAATATATACTAATAATATAAATTATTGGCTTTATAGTACAATTCTTCTAAATATTAAGTAATGCTTATACTTTGAGCTGTAAAGTTACATTTTAAGTCCAATGTAAGGTTAGCTAATGAATTTTAAGTGAATACTTTTGATTATTTTGTGGTACTGGGGCTTGAACCGAGGGCCTCACGTATGCTAGGCAAGCTCTCTCCCACTGAACTACATCCCTAACCCTTCAATGGATTTTAATGGCCTTCAAAAAGTAAATTCTAGGGCAGAGGATTTAGCTCAGTGGTTCCGCCGCCTGCCTCGCAAGTGCAAGGTCCAGAGTTCAATCTGCGGTACAAAAAAAAAGTAAATTTTAGGGCTGCCAGTGTAGCTCCATGGTAGGCCACTTGCCTAGCATGCTTAAGGCCCTGGGTTCAATCCCCAGCACTGCAAAATAAGAAGAAAAAAGTTAAAGGATATCAAAAAGTAAATTCTATTGGCTGAAATTCAAACTGATTCTCCTATGAATCCCTTTAAACAATACAAAGGTACTTTTACTCACCTCTCTAGCCACATTGCTTGTTTTCACTTCCTGAATAACTGTGCCAAAGATGATATAATCAACAACTTCCTTTGGGACGTTGGTTCGATGCAACAAACCCCTGAAAGCAGAAATCCAAAGCAGGGAAAAATTTCGCACATTACTGAAGTGCCAGGGATCATACACAGAACACGGCACTTCTTTAAGAAGGCAACCCTGGGGGCTGCAGGAGCGCTCACCCTGCAGCACCGCAAAAGTAAAGTTTAAAAAGGTAAACCTTGAATTTAAAAGGGCAGAAGCTGTATCTTTTCTTTAATTTGACAAGCGTTTGGCACCTAGCCAAAGAAGAAATGAATGAGTGATTTAAAAATTTAGCATGTGATGTTCAATAAACTGGTAAGGAGAGATCAGAAAGGAAGAATAAAATATTTAGAATAAGATAAAATAAACATAGTAACGTTAATGTTAGTAGAAATCAAAATTTTCAGTAAAAAGAGAAAGAGATACAAAAAGAGATGAAAAATGCTGGTAATGTTAAATTGAAATTTGAAATATCAACATAAACATGATTAAAACTATGTATGTATATATGAGTGTATGTACATAAGTATGTTCTGCCCATAGGTAGAAACTAGAAGAAGTAACATTCAGTTAGAAATGAGCACACCTCGAACCCAGGCCTGGTCTCTAAATGTCATTCCCCATTAGAGACAAGTGCTTCTCCCATCCCATCCCCAGCACTGGGGATTAAATCCCAGGTCTTTGCACTGAGCCACATCCCCAGCCTATTTTTATGTGAGACAGGACCTTGCGAGGTTTCTAAGTTGCCCAGGATGTGCTTGAACTTTTGATCCTCTTGCCTCAAATCTCCGAGTGCTGGGATTACAGGTGTGCATCACCAGCCCAGTGAGACAAGTGCTTTTGCTACATCTGAAGCAAATCTCAACATCTTTTTTTGTCCCAAAGGTAAGGAAGTACCCAAATGGAGCTATAGCAAAAGCAGGAACATGGGTGTACATATTTGGAAAAACTCTTCAATGTATACACTTAAAATCTGGGCCATTTCATTACAAACTTTACCTCAAAAATGGTACTGTACTAAAAAACAAAAGGGTCACTGGGCCAACTTGAAGGAGCTCCCACAAAAAAGATGGGGGATAATCTGAGCCTCAAAAAGAGTAGAAAAAAAGACAGGCATTCCACTCTATTACAGTGGAGTACTACTCTATAATAAAGAAGGATGAATTTGAGTCATTTGTAGGAGAATGGGTGCACCTTGAAACTGTAATGGTGAGTGAAATAAATCAGACACGCAAGCTTAAATATCACGTTAGTCCTCTTATACGAGAAACCCAAAGTATAAATAAATTAAAGACCAAAATAAAAGACAGATAGTGGGAAATAGGAGACCGTTCTTTTGCAAATGGAAAGGGGGCCAAGAGATATAGGAGAGGAGAGAGAAAGGTGCCCAAAAAGAACTGAGAGGCGTCCTGTGTATGTATGAACTCCCCACAATGAATGTCGTACTTCTGCATCACAAACACGTGCTAACAAAAACAACAAAACTAGAAGAGTAATGCTTAAAGTTGGTACACATAAAAACTCTGAAGTCTTCACCAGTTAAAAAAAAAGAACTTGGTCTTTTCATAAAAAGTCAGTCAATAAATGTAGAAGATAAGGAGAAAAATCACAAATTTTTGCCCAAATCTCTAATATAATTGATTCAGGCAAAAATTATCACTGGACGCTAAAAGCCATATGACAAAAGGTTGCTGGGAACAGTCTTTGCACGGCGGCTGCTCGAGCACAGCCCGACCACCATGACCTCGGTGTTAGATTCAGCATCACACACATGTGCCCCTGAATGTGACCAGGAAGCATTCTTACCAAGGAGGAAACGTTTAACTTCAGTCTATCAACTTGCAGACCTAATTTCCAGGTTACAGGAAATTCGGGAGAGGGAAGTTAAACATCATCATGAGGAAACTTCCAGAATGGGACATTCTATAGTATAGCAGGCCTGGACTTTTCAAAAAATCAATGTCATAGGGAGGAGAGAGGAGAAAAAAAATGTTCTAAGTCAAAAGAGAATAAAGAGACCTATCTATCCCTTTGTAATACAGACCTTGATAAAGTCCAGGTTTGAAAATATTTTGTTTTTAAGAAAAGATACTCTTAGAACAATTGAGAGAGATTTGCATATAAACTTGATATGGGAAGTTATCGTGGACTCATTATTATCATGGTGATAGTAACAGTGAGGTGGTTAGCAACGAAGTTCCTTATTCTTAGGAGATACAAGGTGAAATACTTAGAGCTTAAGTATCATGATGTCTGCAGTTTACTATCAAAATGATCCACGCCATACAGAAAGAGCAAATTTGGCAAAATGGCAACAATTATTAAATTTAAGTGGACGGTATTGAGATGTTCACCCTGTTATTTCAATTTTACTGTATGTTTGACATTTTTTAAAGTAAAAAGTTGAAAAACGTGCCTAGGATCACAGTAACACCGTTATCACATAGAAAGACGGCTCAACATGTGTGAAGACGCGTCTGCCATGTGCAAGGCCTGAGCTTGACCCCTGTGCCACTGGAGAGGGGGGTAAAGCCAGCTTGCGGAAAAGGTAATTTTCGATATTTTCAGCTTGAGATGGCTAAGAGGGTAAATTCAGAGATCTGGGAGTCCTCTATTAAAAGTCCCATATGAAAAGGACAGGATTTTTAATGGAAACTGTGCATACAGAGAAATGTAAACTCTAAGGACCAAAACTTGCAAAATTCCTTTAAAAGGGAGAAAAAAGGAAAAGATCCAGTTTTCTAAAAAAGAGAAGAAGCCACACATGGTGGCACAGCTACTCAGGAGGCTGAGGCAGAGGATCACTTGAGCCTAGGAATTCAAGGCCATAAATTTAAAAAAAGGAAATGAAAAAAAAAAAGTAGAGATAGTTACTATAGAGCAATGGGACTGGAAATGACCATCCGGTTAGAGAGAGGAAGGGGTGGGAATGAGAAAGTCTGGAAGACACAGAAGGAGAGTCAGAATGGGCACAAAGGTCACATGAAGGTCATCTCCCAGCAGGAAAGACCTGTGACGCTGAGGCAAAGCGTCACTGGAAAGTGAATTAGATCATGCCGCTTCTACCCTAAAAACAACCACACATTGAATGACCCTCACAAAATGAATTCATCCATCTCAATCTCATTTAATCACATCTCATTTTATAATTTTACATGGTTTGCCCATAAATCTTCAGGTTTCTAGGTTAAGCTTCTTTCTAGAAAAACATCTACATAATCTGTTCAGGGCCCTTTCGTAGTAGTCAAGTTCCTAAGACCATCATCAAATGCATGGATTGTGAGCAGCTGGGATGCTCGCTCATTCGTGATAACTAGCAGGCAACATGCTGTCTGATAAGCCTGCAAAATAAGATCACTGACATTCATGAGCTGCTCAAATTTGTGCAGCACCAGTGGGTAAAAATGAAGAATAAATCAATCTTGTAAAAGCTGACTGGCATTTTTCTTACCATATAACAATCAATTATGCCCCAGATATGAAAATTCAATGGAGCATCTCATGTCAAGTGTAAAAACTAAGGAAAGTTGTCTTTAATAATAAAGAACTCAAATAAAATTGCATTTACTTACAAAAGTGCTGCTCTAGCCAAATCATGTGGCATCAAGTCTTTATATCTGGGGAAAGAAAACATAATTTAAATCAAAAGCTTAGCACTTCAGGAAATTTTATTTCCTTCTGTTTGAAATACCTGGGTTATAAGGCAGCCCATCAATTAAAATGAAGATACAGTGTAACTTTGCTATTGAGCATCCTTAAAAATCTGGCAAACTTTAACTCCTACGAAGCTTGCTAAGAGCCAGGCATGGTGGCACACATCTATAATCTCAGCCCTTGGGAGGCTGAGGCAGGAGGACTCCTGCAAGTTCAAGGCCAGCCTAGGCAACATAATGAGTTCAAGGCCAGCCTGGAATAGTGAGACCTTGTCTCCAAAAAATAAAAATTTTAAAAAGTTTACTAAGAATCTTAAAAAAAAAGAATACCTTTTGCAGTATTCTATTGTTAGGCCGGGTGTGGTGGCACAAGCTTGTAATCTCAGCCCTCGGGAGTCTGAGGCAGGATTGCTATGAGTTCAAGGTCAGCCTGGGCTACGCAGTGAGTTCAAGGCCAGCCTGAACTATAGTGAGACCCTTATTACTCAAAAAGAAAAGAAAAGGGGCCGGGGATTTAGCTCAGTGGTTTCCTTGCCTGCTGCACAAGCGCAAGGACCCGAGTTTGATCCCCGGTACGAAAAAAAAAAAAAAAAGAAAAAAAAACAGTACTCTGGTTCAGCACGACATGTGTTTAATGTTAAATTCTTTAAAACCAAATCCCACCTTTTGAAGGCTTTAAAACTTTTCTTAAAAGCACATTATCAATTTATTTTATGGGGCCAAAAAGGCCATAAAGGGGATGTATTAGTACTTTTTAAGGCACTTTTTCCTTTGAAATAATTTGAGATAAGAAAACTGAAAGGACAGAACAGAGTTACCTTACTCCTCCTAATGTTACTGTCTTACATAACAACTATGTACTTATTAAAATGAAACAACTAACACTGGCACAGTATTATTCACTACGCTGCTAACTTTATTCGGATCACACCAGTTTTTCCACCAACGTCCTACTTCTGTTCCAGGGTCCAGTCCAGGGTACTATGCTGCCGGGGGAAACGGAACCCTTCTACACTGCTGGTGGAAGTGTAAACCAGTACAACCACTAGAGAATTCAGAATGGAGATTCCTCAAAAACTAAAATTAAGAAATTCCACTCGATCTAGTTAGTCCCTTCCTAGGTATCTCCCCAGAGAGTTAAAGACATGATATTACAGTGACAGATGCAAACCTATGTTTCTATTTCCGGCAGCACAACTCATAATAGCTAAATCTTGCAAGCAGTCTACATGTCTATCAACAGGTGAATGGATAAAGAAGATGTACTGTTTACACACAATGGAGTGCCACTCTGCCATAAAGGAGAATAAATTTGATTCATCTGTAGGAAAATGGATTCGCCTTGAGACCATAATGCTAAGTGAAACAAATCAGACAAAGAAACTTAAATATCACATAGTTTCTCTTATATGAGAAATACAAAGTATAAGTAATTTAAAGAACAAAATAAGACAATAGAAAACTGGAAGATACATCTGCAAAGGGCAAGGGGATCTAGAAATGAGAGACAGGAAGGGAGAGGGAGAAAAGGGAAGTAAAAAGGACAAAGATGTGATATGTCTATGTACCAAATCCCCAAGATGAATGAATCCACTATGTATTGCAAATGTGTACTAAAATAAATTTTTTTAAATAAAAGCGGTCTTCCCAGCCAAGAACTTTCTTCCCCCGATAGAACTTTCTTTTCCACCTTATTGCTACTAAAATCTTCAGATTATCTTACTGCTGTTGTGTCAGTAAAGGAGATTATAGTGAGAAACATTGTTAAAAGGGCTACCATGCTTAAAACTAGAGTGACTGAAGAAACTTTATCACCATTTACTCACAGCATTACTTTTATAAGAAAATACTTTCTAGGTTCTAAACCATCTGTTTAAAAATGAACCTTGTTAGTTGTTTGTGTGTAAATGTACGCACACACACACAGGTATGTATCTTTCAGAACTGATGGTATATTACATACAATGTTCTACATGTTGGTGTTTGTTTTTTGTTTTATTTTGCTCTGAGACAGGGTTTTATTATGTTCCCCAGGCTGGACTCGAACTCTGTTCTCAAGTGATCCTCCCAACTCAGCTTCCCAAGTAGCTGGGACTACAGCCATAAGCCACTGTGCCCGGTTTGCACCTTGCTTTATACCTTCCAAGAGGTCAGATAGTCCACATCATGGCATATTAGCACAAGCCTAATATTCACCAACACATTTTAAGCTAGTTACTACTGTTTCAAAATCTGAACATTAAAACAATCTTAACAGCACAGAAGTGACTGCTTGAACCTAAATACCAAAGTCTGGACAGACTGAACCTCACTTGGGGACAGAAGAGAAACAGAAAAGGCTAAAGCAAACAGCTCTGTGGCCCTAGGATCACTCTGGTCCCAAATACTTGGGGTGGTGCTAAGCCAGGGCTCTGGACCCCCCTGCCGTCCAAGTCTCATGATTTCTAGGAGGCCAAAGCAGTGGCTCATAGGCTCACACCCCAACTTCTGAGGAGGGACAGGAACAATGGCCTTGTCCCCAGAAAAGGGCAGCTCTGTTGAAAGCAAGCTACCTATACCTACAATGGGCTTTCATAATAGGCTGTTTCAAGCTAAAACTATACTAGGCTTATTTATAAGAAAGGATAAAAAGCACATTTTGACATTACTTCATCACTGACAGTCTGTGTTAATTTCACGGAGATGCTATCCATGTATTAGTCCACCAGTGACACTATTACCTACTGGGTTATCTTGTATTTACAAAGATCACTTTAGGCGCCAGGAATTTAGCTCAGTAGTTCCGGTGCCTGTCTTGAAAGCTCAAAGTCCCGAGTTCAATCCCTGGTACCAAAAAAAAAAAAAAAACCCCCAAAAAACAAAGATCACTTTAGATAGTATCTTCAAAGAAGGAATAACACGATCATTTCATACTTACGAAGTGCCTGATAGCAAAAACGGAATCCGAACACCATCTACTACCACAATATTTCTTAGATTGGGTTTAGCTAAGGTCTTCTTTGATTTGGTCTGGACAGCTTTAAGATAAAATTCAAAGAACTATTAATTAAAATATATGACGTTAGATGACCTTTTACATTTTTAAAGACAGACATTCTAAGAATTTTATCACTCAAGGACAAGTTGCATTTGTCAATGACTAAACCATTTAAATATTTTTTTAAAGGCTAAAAAATTCAGAATTAGCTAGGTGTGGTGGTGCACACCTGTAATCTCAGCACTCAGGAGGCTGAGGCAGGAGGATTGCCATGAATTTGAGGCCAGCCTGAACTGCACAGAGAGACCCTGTCTCAAAAAACCAAACAAAAGGGGCCAGGGATTTAGCTCAGTGGTTTCGCCACCTGCTGCGCAAGCGCAAGGACCTGAGTTTGATCCCCGGTACCAAAAAAAAAAAACAAACAAACAAAAAATAATTCAGAATTCACAAGTTTCTAAATAATGTTTAAGGTAAACAAAGATTATCTCCAATGATGAGGGTATCTATCTAAGCCATTAACAAAGCTGGTCATTTTTATCAAACGTTTAATAATCTATTGCATTAACAATAACCACTACAAAAAAACAACAAAAAACTTAGAGTGTTACATAGATGAAGAAACAGCTAAAGATGTCAAGGATGTGTTCAGCATATTTACTCAGATACCACTCCAGATAGCCTGAAAACAAAGCTGAATCCTACAAATACAAAAAAAAAAAAAAAAAAAAGCAGGACATTTTTCTCTGCATGTAAGTTTCTTTACATACCAGGGCCAAATTAAATTTGGAGGTTAGTGAATGTTAGGGTCCCTATGGCTGTCAATTGTTGTACACATTAACACTTGAATACTTAAGCATACACACATGCACATATTCACATACAAGCACAGGTATCTAGGGTGAAGCAGTTTAAAAGAAAAAAAGACTTTAATTTAGCTCAGTGGTTCCGCATGCCTCGAAAGCGCAAGGTTCCGAGTTCGATCCCCAGTATCAAAAAAAAAAGAAAAGCATAACTTCTCTCCAGTTGAACTACTACATATCCTCTAAGCGATTTCACTCAATAAATAAAATCTTGGGCTGGGGATTTAGCTCAGTGGTTCCAGCGCCTGCCTCACAAGCGCAAGGTCCTGAGTTCGATTCCGGGTATTAATTAATTAATTAATTTTTAAAATCTTATTATTTGTGACTTAAAAAAAAAAAAAAGAAAAACAATAACCACTACACATAAAACCTAGTGGTAGAAGTCACAATGGTTGATGGTGTTCGCTTTTCAAACAGCTTGTTTGTACCTCTCCATGGAGAGAAAGGCCACCTGGCTGATGACTACTGCTATTCTGCAAAAAACCTAGACTGTTTCCTGACTCTGCCTACTCCATTCACCTAAATAGTTCTAACCTCAAAAGAGTAACTTTTCTTTAGTATTTTTAAACACTGAAGAATAAAATGTGAATATATGCATGTGGTCCTAAAAAAGTAAACAACACTAAAAACTGGAATTTCCTCTTTATGCCTCCCCTACCATATTAGTTCCTTTCCAAAGGTAACTACTGTTACTTTCAACTCCTTTCCAATACACGTACATGTGCACACTTGTGTATTATGGATACTTTTCTGACTTTCATTATAGCTTGAAGCCTTCTGTGTCAGTATATCTAAATCTCTCACTTTCATGTTATTAGTTTTGGCAGTTACCTACTATCATCACTACACTATCAGAGAGAGAGAAAAAGTCCTACATTGTTAGGAATAAAATTTCAGTAACCACTTTACCACAACCACTGATGTCACAGAGAAGTATTTAAGGCAAATATCTACCACAAACTTGAAAGAAAAGGTAGTCAGAGCTATGAGTCTCGATAAAAGAGGGTCCTCAGGGTATTCTGGCAGATCTGACGGAGATGTGTTGGCAAAGGAGATAAAAACAGCAAGGAGGAAACAGAGAACGGTGAACCCAAGCACACCATGCTAATGGCAAGGTAAAGACAGCACCGACGTGAATGGAAAGGAAGGGACCAATACAAGATATTAGAAAAGGGACGATGAGGCACCTTGGTGATCACTCAAATATAGAAAGAAAAACAGAAAAGAGGATTATAAAGGAAGTCTAGAGACTAAGAAAATCAGCTGCTCTATACAAAATGAGAACTAATTTTGAAAGAATGAGTTCATTTTTAAACTTGGTAACTTCGATGTGCTGGACAGGCAACCAGATGGACATCTATCTGGCAGAGAGTAGAGATCTAAAACCGAAGCTCTGAAGTGAGGTGCAGGTCAGAAAATCAGGAGACATTTGAAGCTTAAAATGCAGAAGAAAAGCTGAGATGTATTTTACAATAATACCTGCTCATTCAGGCTCCTCTGAAGAAGTTCTGCTGCTCATAATCCTTGCCAAGAGAACAGCCTCACATGGCCATGTCTCTAAGCCCATAACAAAAGCTGACCAGATTCAGGGTGGACATAACAGAATCACCAACAATCAATCTGTACCGCGACTGCCTGGTGTGTTTGTGTCATCCATTCTGTGTTGCTATAACAAAATACCCAAGGCTGAGTACTTTAAGTAAAGAGGTTTTTTAGTTCACAAGTACGGTGTCTGGAGGGTCCAAAATGCAAGGCACTGGTGAAGGTTCCTGTGGCTGCATCACAACACAGCAAAGATGCAAGGAAGGAAATAGCAGTGTACTGAAGAGGCCAAGCACAGGGAGTGGCCTCACATTATAAAACCCATTCTCCAGGGAACTCTATTCATTTCTTCCAAGGTTGATGTCTCAATGATCTAATTACCTCTGACCTCTTAAAGGTTCCAGCACCACTCAGTATCACTAGGGACCAGGTTCCAGACCCTGAGCCCTTGAGGACACAATCAAACTATAGCAACCAGTTACAGGCATGACCTGCTGGCTGGGATCTAAAGAAGCATGAAAAGAAATGCTAAGTAGTAGAAGCTGAAAAAGGTGGCATAAGGAAAGACTTCGGCAAACTGAAATCATCTGTAAGTTGTAGGATAGCAAAATTGATGAGTGTACAAAGAAGCCAGCAAGAATGAAGAAAAACACACAGAGAGAAGCAGGCCAGGGAAGGGATTTTCCCATGGTACATAAGAGAAAACAGCAGTGACCCCTAGAGCTGCTTGCTTGATTTCTTACACCTTCCCAGGTGCAGTACACATGAAGCCAATCATTCTTAAGGGTCCATTACCTACAATAAAAACACACTTAGTTCTGTTATTTCCCTACACACACGAGGGCAGAGAAGATGTGAGACAGAAGGCAATTTTGTGAGGCAATAGGAGAATCGGGAGATAGGCAGGGCTGGGGACACAGCTCAGTGATAGGCTGCTCCCCTAGCACCATGAAGCTCTGGTTCAACCTCAGTCCTGAGGGAAAAGACAGATGTGGTGTATGACAGTAAAGGCAGAAGAGTGCCCGGAAAAACAGCACAGGCAGATATTTCGATCCTCAAGGAGAAAGAGAACTGTAAACAGCCCTTAAATTTTCAGATTACTCATGACTAAACTTGGAAAGAATAAAGTGATGAAAGGAAACACCAGGTGACACATCATGATGTCCCTGTGCTTTTTAAGAACTGACCACATGTTCCTTTTATACCATTTTCACATAAAATTCAACTTCTTCACTCCTGTTGGGCCCGATGAGACAGGCCTTTAATTCCAACACTTTAAGAGGCTGAAGCAGGAGGATCACAAATTTGAGCCCAGCCTGGGCAATTTAGCAAGACCCTGTCTCCAAATAAAACATAAAAAAAGGCTAGAAGTGTGGCTCAGTAAGATTCAATTACTACCACACAGACACACACAGACACACACAGACACACATACACACACACACACACACACAAAAGCCTTCACCTTTATTTCTCTAATGAATTTCCTGCCTTACTTAACTTAGTTCCATCTTAATTACTTAATAATTTAAAAAATATAACAAGATGACCAAGTCTCCAATCCCTCAGCTCTGCTCACTTGACCTCCTTGCTTTTTTTCAGGAACCCTCCCATCTGGAAGGCCCCAGTTCATCCATTTCTTATGCGTCTCTCAGGTTTATTTCACATTCTAGCTCCTAGAAATAAAACCTTCTCTCATAACTACAGTAACTTGTAGTTTCTGCCTCTAAACTTAGTCTACGGCAACCTCTGCCACAGAAGGGCAAAACTTGGCCATTCCAAATAATTTAGCTTATTATAAAGTAATTAAACTAGTTCCACAAGCCATGTTTTTAAAAATATTTGTTATTATGTATTGAACAGTCACCCAAAAGACTCTCATCCTGTTTCACCATGCATACTGGCTCGTGTGTGTGTGTGTGTGTGTGTGTGTGCGCGCGCGTGTGTATAAATAGAGGTATAAAGAGACATATAATCATCCAGTCAAAATTTCCATCAGACACTTTCAGTTCATCAGATGACTGAAAACATCAATACATCTTGTACTCTCTTATACTCTAATTCCTTCACCAAGCAGGGATATTCACTTAAATTTCAAGAAGACTTGTATGGTTATGAAATTACTGCACTTCAAATCTGCTCAGACAGGCACAGCCCACTGGCTGCCCTCAAGCGCAGCCAGTCACATTCCTTTGTCTAATCAGGAGCCTTCTTGCAACACTGTCATTATCAGTGTCAACACAAATCAATCGTGGGACACGTGTTAGACAATAAAGACACAAACAACTTAAATCTCATGAGGGTTTACAATACTGTTGGAGAGGAAAAGACATCGAAAAGTTACAGGGCAACAGGAAGAACACTCTAACTGCTTTCCTTACTGATATTCAGACTGACCTTTCCCCTACTTGGCAAGGATCAGGTCTATTTGTGTGACTGCAAAGCAAAGGCATGGGTGAACACTGCAATTAGGGAAAAGGTGAAAGGAGAAAGAAGTGATCTTTTGTGAGCCTGACAGAAATGTGTATTCTAGTCAGAGTCCAGAGGCCACCGGAAATATAACACACAACACTAACTGCTCTGGCTGGGATTGAGGCACAGATCCCTGAGAACTATACAAAAGCAATATAACAATAGCATCTTAAACTTACATTGAGTTTAGAGTTTTCAAAGGGTTTTGAGATATCTTTGTAACTACAGAAGGCTGACAAGACTAGAATCTGACTACTTTTTCAGAGGAAACTAAAGCACAGAGAAGTGAGGTGATGAGTCAGGGTCCCAATGGCCGGGAAGAGGGAGGGCTGGAACAGAGTACAAATTTTCTGAACTCTGGAAGGTCTTTTTTCTATTAAATTATTACATAAGTAGAAATACCATACTGGGCTGGGGATGTAGCTCAGTGGTGCTGCCACCTGTCTCTTAAGCACAATGTCCTGAGTTCGATCCCTGGTACCAAAAAAAAAAGAAATACCATACTGAAAAAATCAGAGGCATAGGTCAATACAAAACCTAGGCAGGAAAAAAATGTTAAGGATTTGTCAGGGTATTTTTATCACTGACAAGTGAAGATAAATATCTAAAGCAGGTTTTGCAAAGGTGTGTATTAACAGTGGAGACACCTAATTCAGTTTACTAAGGGTCTAAATGACTATCAACTCAACGAATTCCCTTGCTCTTTCAATCTTCTTTTACTATTTCCTTATTCTCTTCTACTTCAGAAATGGGTCCTCTTGCATATGGAGTAAGAAGACATTCAGTAGGGTAGCCTATCACAAAATGCAAACTTTAAAGGTTAACTTTATCTCCACAAAGGTCTCAAAGTGTATGTCAGCTAATCAACTCCAGCAATGACAACCAGAAGCTAGGTAAACTGAACAGGGAGATTTATGGAATCTTCATGACCCCACTGGGCTCCGAAGCCCAGAAAACAGCCTCTCAACCTGTTAAGCCCAATCTTAAACAACACAGTATCATTACTGATTGGCTCTGTAAGTTTTTAATTCAAGAGCTACAGGGATGTTCATGTTGATCATAAAAAGACAGAATTAACAAATTTGTTTTTATTTGGAATTCACAGATATAGAATCTAACATTTATTTTATTTATTTTTTTGGTACCAGGGACCAAACTCCGGACCTTGCACTTGCAAGGCAGGTTGCGGCACCACTGAGCTAAATCCCCAGCTAGAATCTAACATTTAAATGAGAAATATTTATAAATTTCTATACCTGGGGCTGCTCGTAGCTGGGAGGAACAGCTCAGAGGTCTTACACCTGAAAGACAAAATAAACTGTTTACAAAAAGCAATACCATTCACTGTCTCTCTATAATACTTATAAATCCAAATATAACCTTAAAAAAGAAAGAAAAAAATAAACTTACAAAATCGGAGGGCCCATTTTGATGTACTGGGAAGGTTTTTAAAAGTATAAGTCAAGATGGAAGTCATCCTGAAATCTAAAAAGAGAAGAGCAAAATAACATCCTGTGTTTTATGAGTGATTTATAGCTTCTATACAGTGTATGTTCTCCAATAACCTCAACCAGGGCTACTATAAAATACCAAAAAAGTTTACCTGAGTATAGTGGTGCACACTTGTAATCCTAGCTACTTGGGAGGCTGAGGCAGGGAAACCCAAGTTTCAGGTCAACCTAGACAACTTAGTAAGACCCTGTCTCAAAAAGTAGGGCCAGGGATTTAGCTCAGTGGTTCTGCTGCTTACCTTGCAAGTGCAAGGTCCCAAGTCCGATCCCCAGTACCAAAATAAATAAATAAATAAACAAACAAACAAACAAAAAGGGCTGAGCATACAGTTTGGTAGTAGAGCTTGTCTAACATGCACTGAGGCACTGAGTTCAATTCACAGTACTGTAAAAAAAAATCATCATCATCTATTATGATCTCTTGTTCTACTAATAATATTGTAATGGCTATATGGATAAGAATGCATTATGCCAACCACTATTCTAAGCATTCGTCATCTCATCTTTACAATGACCTAGGAAGAGGGCACGATTATTATGCCCTGTGTAAGAGATGAGGAAACTGAGGCATAGAAGGATTGAGTGACTTGCCCAAAGACCCTCAGCTAGTAAGTGGCAGAGCTGAGATTTGAACCCAGGCAGTCTAAGTCCAGAGCTTGTGTTCTGCTCCTCCAGGCCAAAGGCCCAGAGATAATGCTTGGCATGACCAGTATTAATCTCCACTTTGAGGGCCGTGCTGTGATTATGTACAAGGCCTTGTTGAATGTTTATATTTGAAGGAGACACACACTAACGTATCCAGGGATGGGGGAACATCTTGTCAGCAATTTACTCCCAACTACTACTAGAAAAAGTTTGCAGTACTGCGCTTGCAACTTTTCTTAATGCTTAACATGGTTTCAAAATAATTTTTAAAATTTAAAGTACATACAAAAGCCTTATATTTTTAAATATTTAAAATATATTAAGGGCTGGGGAATTAGCTCAGTGGTTCCGCCGCCTGCCTTGCAAGCACAAGGTCCCAAGTTCAATCCCTGGTAACAAAAAATAAAATAAAATAAAAAATAAAATAAAATAAAATATATTAACCACTCCCTCCCCTCCAAAAAAAAAAAAAAAAGCTAAATTCCTAACAATGAGTTCCTACAAATCAGTATGACAGAAACCAGCAGACAAATGGCACAGGATAAAAGCAAACTGTTCATAGAAAAGGAAATACAAGTACATGGCTCTTAGGTATATGAAAAGATCAACTCTACTCATAAGAGAAAATTCAAATTAAAATCACACACATATAGTTGTCTGTCAAATTAGCAAAGACTGAAAGATCTGCTATATGTAGGGCAGACGAGTCCACATAAATGCTGCCTCCACATAAATGCTGCCGCTGAGGGTGTGAACGACCTGGTAATTACAGGGTTCCCCGCTTGTCAAATGGCCCCAAGTGCAAATGTTCTACTACTCAAACTGCAAAGTTTGAAAACACCTGCTCAGTGTTCCTAACTCTGCTTTAGAGGCAATCGAAAATCCGAACTGAAAAACCTGTGTGGCCGGAGAGTGAGTCATGCAGCCAGTGTGGTGCCGCTTCAGTCTAAGCACCACCCTCAGACAAATTTTAAGTGAGAAAAGGTGAAAAAAGACCAAGAGAAAAGACTCCGAAAATTGTAGTGCCAGCAGCCATTAATTGTGGAAGGAGTCGCTCCTAAAAAATAACATTTCTCCTCCTCCTCCATTTCTCCCCAGCTTCCAGTACCCCAGGAAGCCTCCAAGAAAAGGGAAAGCGCCTGAACACATTTTATTTACTGTGCTGTGCTCTGGCATCTAATGTATCGTGTTTACTGTGTTTAGATGTTTTAGGGTTATCTCCACCACCTCGGGCTGTTAGCCCTGTGTTAAAGTTCTGGAAAAATGAATTTATAAATGCAATTTGGGGCCTCAGAACGAGTTATTTGATTTTCCATTATTTCTCATGGGAAAAAAATGTTCAGTTCTCGAACTTTTCGGTGTTCAAACATGAATTTAGAATGAATAGAGTTCAACAACTGAGGTATCACTTTATCAGTCAAAAGCTTCACCTAACTTTTAATCCAATTCTATTTCTATGAATTTACTTCCCAGATGTTACACACATTACCTATGCTGTCACTGTGGTAGCAAACAACCATGTTACCATAACCCAGTGACATAGTGTACTACACAAGTGTAAAAGAAAATGACTATGTACCAAGAGCACAGGACATTTCTAAGTTATATCATTAAGTGAAGAAAGGAAGGTCAAAATCATGTATATGTCATGCCATCGCTCAATCAAAAGAGCATAAATGATATGTTCATTTCCTGTTATCACTATAAAATATCCCCGGAAATACCAAGAAAGTGTTGGAAATAATTGTTAACTGAAAGGAAGGGAACTGAGTAACTAGAAGACAGGGATGAAGGACGACTTCTCATTGTACATTTTTAATAATTTCTTAATTTTAAAACATATTTTAACTTGAAAGACAAACAAGATTTGTGGCAGCCAGCTTCTAAACTGACCCTCAAAATCTCTGACTCAAGGGTTTCACCTTGTACAGCTGCCTCCTGTGCTATCCTGCAGTTGGTTTGAAGAAAATGTCAGAAGTAACGGTTGTCACTTCTGAGATTAGGCGGTAAAAATACTGCAGCTTCTGTGGCGTCCCTCTCTCCCAGATCACTTCTGAAGGAAGCCAACTGGTGCGTCACCAGCAGGCTTAGGAACAGGCTTGCATCCTGAGGAGCTGATGCCTCCTTTCAACAGCCATGTGAGTGTGGAAGCCGATCCTCTACCCAGGTGCGCTTTCAAATGACCACGTCCCTGGCCACCATTCTGACTGCAATCTCACGAGAAGCTCCTAAGTTAGAACAAGCTGGCTATAGTGCCCCAGTTCCTGACTTTCCGAAACTGTATGAGATGACAAACATATACTGTTTGTTTGTTTGTTTGGGTGCTGGGAATTGAACTCAGGTCCTTGCACTTTGAGGCAGGTGTCGGAACCACTGAGCTAAATCCCCAGCAGTAAATATATAATTTTAAATTATAAATGTACTAGAAAAAATACCAGATAATAGATACAGAAGGGATTCCAATACATACTACAGTATCTAGAAGCCATGATGTCAAATAACTAACAGGTCTGATTATATAAACATTTCAAATATATACACAGCAGAAGATACTAAAATCAACTGGGTATAGTGTTGCACACCTGTGATTCCAATTTGTGAGTGGCTAAGTCAGGAGGGTCTCAAGTTCAAGGCCAGTCTGGGCAAGTTAATATGACCTTGTATCAAAATTAAAAAATAAAAAGGGCTAGGGATGTACCTCAGTGCTCCCTGGGTTCAGTCCCGCAAAATTTAAAAAAATTTTAAGGATACCAAAATCAAGTTAACAGGGAAATAACAGAGTCAGAGAAAATACTTGTAACAAGTAAAGAAGAAAAGGTTAATACCCACATCCATAAAGAACTTATTTCAAATTATAGAAAATAAACAAAATTTATAATGGAATCCGTAGTTTTTACTCTAGTACACATTCCACCCCATCATGAGTTGGTTGCTGTATGTTGGTTACAAGAGATTGAATCCAGCCCAGTCCAGGGTCTAACCAATTGGAATAATCTCATTCTCTCTGCCAAGATCACCAGGTCAGGTAGTCAAGCCTTACAACAGCCACGCAGAGCACTGGCTTGACCACTGCTATGGATGTAGGAATAGTTGTCTAACATCCATGTCTTCTGCTGGATCCTAGAGCACAAATCTTTTCTTCTGACACCTGACACAGCTGCAGCACTTGGCAAACACTGACAAGGCCATCCTAAGGGTGACACTGACACCAAACCAAGGCAGGGCTGAGAATTTTAGGAGGGGGAAAAAACCTGGAGCCCTAGCAGATCCAGTCTGAACCTATCTTTGGTCGTGGTTTTCACTTCTGCAAGTCAATAAATCCCTTTAATAAGGCAATTTAGTTTCAATTTTCTGTTGTTTGCTGAGTAGCTTCTTCCTGCTACATAGACCAAGAGCAAAAATGAGCAAATGAGCAATTCACCAAGGAAATTAAAATGCTCAGAGCTGGGGTGTAGCCCAGCAGTAGAGCACTTCTCTACTATGTACAAGGTCCCAGGCTTGATCCTTACCACCATAAATAAATAAATAAGGTTTTTCGAATGTCCAACCTCATTAACAATAAATATCTTTACAAAATTAAACCAAGGTATCATTTTGAGGTTGTTGGATATGCAAAAATTAAATACATGGTTGATATACAATCCTGGTAAGAATACATCTTGGGCTGGGGATTTAGGTCAGTGGCTCTGCTGCCTGTCTCACAAGTGCAAGGTCCCGAGTTCGATCCCTGGTACCAAAAAAAAAAAAGGACAGATCTAACTTAAATAGGCATTTCCATATACTAGTGAAAAAGTATAAATTGCTAAGGCTTTTTTGGAAGGCAATTTTGTAGTTTCTTATCAAAGTTTAAACTAAATTTCTGACTCCAATAATTCATCTTATTGGTCTCTAACCTGTAAAAATATTCAAAATGCATGTATTGCTGGCAATGGAGGCACAAACCTATAATCCCAGCTACTCTGGAGGTTTAGGCAGGAAAACTGTAAGTCCAAGGCCAGTTTGGGCAAAATGATGAGACTCCATCACAAAAGCAAAACAAAACAAAAGCATGTGTTGTACATGTAGGTCTCTAGCCTATAGGAATATTCAGGATGTTCACTGTTAATATTTGTGAAAAACTGGAACTATTCTAAATGCATTTCAACAAGAAATGTTTAAATTGTATCACAATCATACCAAGAAATACTGTTCAGCAGTGTGGAAAGAAAAATGAAACATAATGATATACATATAACAGGTGATCAAAAATTAGAGTGAATGTTTAAATTTTTTTTTTTAATTTATTACCCTAAAAGACACATTGCCATATCCCTCAAAATATTCCTCTTGTGCAGGGCATGGTGCCATACACCTGTAATCCCAGTACTCAGGAGGCTGGGGCAGGAGGATTGCTGGGAGTTCAAGGCCAGCCTGAACTACATAATGAAACCCTGTCTAAAAAAATAAAAAATAAAATAAAATAATAATAATAATAATATTAATAATTCGCCCTTGCTTTGTTTTTGTTTTGTTTTGTTGGGTTTTTTAAAACAGGGTCTCACTATGTAATTTAGGCTGACCTTGAATTTACTATGTAGCCAAGGCTGGCCTCGAACTTGCACTGATTTCCTGCCTCAGCCTCCTGAGTGCTAGGATTACAGGCACGTGCCACCACACCCAGATTTCCCCTTTGCTTTGAACATACTTATCCTATAGTTTTGCCACTTTCTGAAGCAGTTCTGAAAGTCCTCTTTTGTTTTTTTTGAGACAATGTCTCACTATGTAGTTCAGGCTGGCCTGGAACTCACGGCAATCCTCCTGCCTCAGCCTCCCAAGTGCTGCTCTTTTGTGTCTTTAATTGCTCTGTCATGGCTGCCTCAATGTCTCAAATTGATTCAAAGCCTCTACTTTTCATGGTCATTTCGACTTTGATGAAGAGCTACAAGTCCAAGGCACCTGATCCATGAAAACGGTAGATGGACACATCATAAGTTTTTATGACCTGCTTATCTTTGGAGGGCACTCTGCAGCAGCATTCACTGTATTTTTTATCATTCCTTGTAAAAGACATTCATGAAAGAGGACTTCCAGAACTGCTTCAGAAATGGCAAGATAGGGCAGGGGATGTAGCTCAGTGGTTCTGGCGCCTGCCGCGCAAGGGCAAGGTTCCGAGTTCGAGCCCCAGTACAAAAAAAAAAAATGGCAAGATAGATGGGATAAGCAAGGGGGAGTATTTTAAGGGGGATTAATGCCAATGTACTTTTTTATTTAAACCACACCCATTATTTGATCAGCCCTTGCATATACTGACATGGAAAGGTATCCAAAATATATAAATGAAAAAGCAAGCTGCAAATCAGCATGATAGCACACGTGGTCTCACTCTGGGAGGCTAAGACAAGAGGATCTCAAGTTAGAGGTCAGCCTGGACAATTTAGCCACTTAGTGAGACCCTGTCTGAAGATTTTTTTAAAAAATTTTTTTGAAGGGAGGGATGCAAAAGCCCTGGGTTCAATCCCCAGAGCCATGGGGGGGGGGGGCAGCAAACTGTAGAACAAATGCATAGTGAGACTCCATTTTGTCACAGAACAAGTCCATGAAGCTATGAATCAGTATATGGAAAGGATAAACAGGTACTAATTTTTTTGTTGTTGTTCTGTTGGTTTTACTGTGCTGGAATTAACCCAGAGGCTGCTGCAAGCCATCTACCACTAAGCTACAGTCCTACCCCCAGTTTTTACATTTTTGAAGAATTGTAAACAAAACAAAAAGCATACCACAAAAACCAAAATGAGCCAGCAAAACTTAAACAATTTACTGGTTGGCCCTTTACAGAAAAAGTCTGCCACTCCTGATGTAAATAATGAGTGCTACATAAAATTAGGTGCACAAGAGACTATTACACGGCCAAGATTCAGGCTTTGAATTGTAAACATCTGTAAGGTCAAGAAGCTTTTTTGCAATTTATTCAGAAGAGGTCAACCAGTTTCTGTTTAAAGTGCTCTCAGTGAGAGGAAGATTTGAGTTAAACTTTAAAACAGAACGCTCTCTTCTTTCTTTCCATACTTCTCATCTCCAGCCTCAATTTCCCTGCCATTTCTTGTTTCCTCTCTTGCAGAACAATATGGTGAAAAGTGAGAGTCAGATTTATGTCGGAATCCTGGCTTTGCCACAAACCAGAAAATTTAATCTCCCTGAGGCTACCAAACTTCAGCTAAAAAATACAAATGGTACTATTTTGGGGATCGTAAGAATTAAAATAATCTGAAGCTGTCAAGGGTACTGTAGGCCTTCAATGATGCTTTTCTTTTTTTTAAACCAGCAACTATTCCAGAACTCAAGCCCATCTTTCGAGCTCACAAACAGCAACCAAGTTAAGCAGAGCCCTTGATTAGATGTAGACGTGGGCTCCAATCCTATTTCTACCACCCGTGGCCTTGGGTAAAAATCCGATTCATGGATTCATGGTTTAGTTGCTTCACCGATGGGGGCGGGGGGGGGTGAATGGCACGATGTTCGCTTCTGAATTAGAAAATGCTCCTGGTCATCAGATCACCAAGCTGACTGCAGGATATCCCGGCTCCTTCCACACACCTGAGTAGCACAGTTAAAAGCAAAATTTAGGATAAACCCGTGACGCCCTCCGGAATTTCAACAGCCAATGGGCTGTAAAGTAAAGCAGGTGCAACAACAAACACTCCAACATACCGTCCGGCGTAGTAGACACACACGCAAAGAGTTCGTTAACTTGCGGGCGTAAACTAGGACAGGTGACAGGGCTGCCGGGAGCTAAGCTATACTGCGAGTCTGGGTCACTGACTGCCCTGTGGTTGGTACTGGCCTGGTCGAGGCTTCCTTCCGCCCTCTCGACTTCGAGTCACTCAGGGAGGGGACGCAGCCGCGCACACAGGCACAGCGGGCGGGAAAGAAGTGGGATCGGCTCGCGGGAAAGGCCAGGCGCAAAGCCGAGCGCCGGTACCTCTCACCTTAGGTCCCCGCGATCCAACTCGCAGCAAGATTCCGTCCCGAGTGCCCAGGCTGGGGGGGAACTGGGACGGGTCCTGTCTGGAAAGGACCCCGGCCCCGCCCACGGGCGCGCCCGCCCCACGGGCTGCCCTCCGGCTGCCTGACTAAAAATCCGGCGCCCCGCCCCCCCACGGTCGGCCTCTGCCCTCTGGAGGAGAAAGAAAGCATCCTTTCGGCCCGTTACCGAGAAGCGAGAGACAAGGTTACAGGGTCGGCGACAAGTCAGCGCCCGAGGTTTAGTCAGGCAGTGCGTTGGGCAGCTGGCCTGCGAGGGTGCGGAAAGCAAAGTCCTCCGTTTGGCAGCCGCGGCTAAAAGCGCTCTCCGCTTTCGTCCTCTCCCGCTCAAGATGGTGGCCTCCCGAGCGATTGGCAGCCTCAGCCGCTTCAGTGCCTTCGGGATTCCCCGCTCCCGAGGTGAGACCTGGTTGAAGACGCCCCGGAGCCTCGGGCAGAACCCCTTTGGGAACTGGGGCGCCCGGAGCAGCGTTCGCTCTTGCTGTCCGTCCACCCCACTCGGGGACCCGGGGCCGGGGGGGAGGGGGGCGCTGCCTGGGATCCCGCTCCCTGTGTCCTTGTGAAGGCACTGTCGCTTCCTCGCCACCCCGAGTCCTGCAGCGATTTAGGGCCCTCTGCCTCCTTACCTTTCTGAGTCCCTTGACACTTTCGGCTGGTCTTCAGCGTCGCACTTAGTCGCTCACACCCCCCGTTTTCTTTACTGATGGCCTTGACCCTGACCCTGCTAGATCAGGAGGACCAGAACCCCGACTGTCACGTCTTCAGGGGTCCGCAGCACCTTGCCAACAAGAGCTATCTTACAAGCTTCTCCGATGGTATTAACAGCCTTGTAAATCACTGTCACTCCTTGCTACTTTCCGTCAAAGCCCTTTTTGTACTAGAGACCTCAACTCTTGCACTTCCAGTAATCCCAGTGTGAATGTATAGTATGTTGAAACGCGAGGTTTTGCAACTTCATTGTGGAAATACGCCAACGTGTATATGCTAAGGAATAAAATGTTAGATCCTGTGAAGAACAATAATCTAGTGTCTATCAATTCCCAGTCTTCCTGTATTAGCAGTAGTCTTTTTCATACTGATAGTAAAGGATAAAGAGGGTGGTTGTAGAAAACCTAGTGTTTTCCTTCCATCCTAAATCTGTAAAGTCAAATGTGACTTTTTTGTTGTATGTTGTACCAGTTACTTAATTAGAAACCTTCACTTTAGTTTGTAATATGAATTCTCTGGTCTTTCTTCTCCTGAACCAGTGAGGTAATTTTTTGTTTCTAAGACAGGTAGCTGGAGTCTCCCTTTACTGTAAGAGATCCCAGTAATTCAATGATGGGATCTTTTTCTGCTTTATTTCGACGACTGTTTTTAGTAGGTGCTTCTGTGTACCAGTCATAGTATAACCACGTTACAGAAAATTAAAATACTGTTAAGATTGGGGAAATGATTAAGAAAACATAATCATCCAGTGTCTTACAGCTTATATGCCTTTCTTTAGCATTTGGTTGTTTCCTTACAGTTTATATTTTTCCTTATTTTGCATATTTGTCATTTAACACTTTTGAAAAATCATGAATTTTGTTTTGTTTTGTTTTTTGAGTCAGGCTCTCGCTCTGTTGTTGAGGCTGGCCTTGAACTCACCGTGTAGCCCAGGCAGGCCTGGAACTCTTGGCGATCCTCCTGCCTTGGCCTTCTGAGTGTGGAATTACAGGTGTGTGCCACCACAGCTGGCAAATCATAAATATTTTTTGAATTTGTTCCTGTGTTGGTTGTGAGGGGTTTTCTTTTGTGGTACTGAAGATCGAACCCAGGGCCTTTAAACTGAACTATACCCCCAGCCCTTTTTTCATTTTTCACCTTGAGATAGTGTCTCACTAGGTCACTAAATTGTCCCAGACTGGGCTCCAACTTGCAATCCTCCGGCCTCAGCCTCCCTGCGTGCTAGGATTACAGGTGTGCACCAGCATGCCCAGCTGTCAGGTATTTCTAATAGATTGGCCCTGAGGTGGCAGTCAAGTCATGTGGTTTCTGGGCACTAATTAGCTGTGTGACTTTGGACAAATACCTTATTTTAAGTGGCCTTTATTTTTCTCATCTCTAAAATGAATGGTTGAAACCACAGATTTTCTTTGCCATGAGGAGTAGCATGACAGCAGTTAAAAGCATTCAGTATGGAGTTTGACTGCTTTACCCTCTGATGACCTTGGACAGTTGATTTGTACAACTTTTCTCATTTGTAAAGTGGAGAATATTACCACTTTGTGAGACCTAAAGGAGATACGTTAGGTGGAAAGTAGTTTCTTATAGAGTTATTAAGTACTAAGTAAATGTTAGATATTAACTCTTTTTTTTTTTGGTACCGGGGATCAAACTCGGGACCTTGGGCTTGTGAGAAAAGCAGTGGAACCACTGAGCTAAGTCCCCAGCCTGATATTAACTCTTTTTAGCCCTGAATCTATATATCTGAGAATTTTTTAAAGTCATTTATCCAGTTTACTTAGGTAATAAAAAGCTAGCAGTTTAATTTTAATATATTTTCTGTAGAGAAATATATAGAGAGATATATATATAGATATATTATATATAAATATATAAAATATATACTGTTTTTTGGTGGGGGGGGCTTGAGACAAGATCTCACTATGTAGTTCAGGCTGGCCTTGAACTCACTATGTAGCCAAGGTTGGCCTCAAATTCATGGTGATCATCCAGCCTCAGCCTCCCAAATGCAGGGATTACAGGTGAGCACCATCTTGCCCGGCCATCTCTTTTAATAGTAACTCATGAATTTTGAAAAAGGCTCTAGAAAATGAGTTTAAAATTACCTGTACACCTGAATTACCATTTAAACTCTAAAAATCAGGTCGATCTTTTCCCCTGAAAGTCTGTGCCAGGGTGTTGGCAAACACTAAGAAAATGACATTTACTGGGAAATGATTCTATTCTCTTGAAAGAAACTGACTTGTAGTTCTTGAAGTTTTAGATTTAGGGTATTCCTGCTCTGCAAATGTTACAATTTTGAATATGACTATCGAGAGAAAATCACATCTTGACTATAGTATTTAATTCCCACTCCTCCAAAATCTAAATTCCTAATCACAGAAGTAGTAAGGTCACTTCACAGGAAATGAATTCGAGGGAAATACATTAGTAGTTGATGTAGTATTTTTAAATTTAATTCTCACTTCCTGAATCCCATTCCTTCAAGCGTTGAATTTTCAGAGGGGGAAAAAAAAGAAAGGAAAAAAAGAACTGATTGATTGATTGCTACAGCCAGAGTAACGTTTTCAGATTTGAAATGAGTGTCAGCATAGTCCAGCTCTCCACTGCCCATAGTCTTATGTGGTCTTGAGTTACATACAAAGATGATTAAAAAGTAGGACAAAGGCTTCTCTTTTGCTGGCACAGTAAATAAGGCTAAAGGTCACACAACTGCTCTCAAGTGAGCTTTGTTGTTAGGCATTGGGTAAAGCTGGATTCCAAGAGCAAAGTTACCTTGTACTTCGACTTGGTTTAGTTGACTGAAATTTGAAATTTTTCTCTCAGTATTTGTGCTTACTGATTTTCTCTTTGCCTTTTGTCTCTGTTGATTTAGAAGAGGTTTTGTGCATGTGTGTGAGTGTGTTTGCAGCAGCAAAGGAGGTTAGTAGGCAAGAGTTAAAATGCCTTAAACCACATGCTAGAGATGGCAAACCTTTTAGAGCTTCCAACGCTAAACAGTGCTAAACAGCCTGCTGTGGCACGTGTGCCATAGGTTCACCACCATTGCAGAGGCTAATGAGCACCAAACTGTGTGTCAAGTATTTGATCTTTAAAACTTCAACTCATGTTCTCTCTTTTTTCTTTGACTGAAGCACTGTCTTTGTTTTCCTATTTATATTTCTTAGGTTTTGTCTGTCTTCCCACCTCCTCCCTCTAACTTGCATTCTCAGCCTATTTCTCTTCTCTAATACACCCTCCCCTGTTCCAGTTAGAATTACCTATACTCTGCTTCTCTTCCCACTAGAATTCCTGTGTTACAGGCAGACTCCTTTTTGGTGCCAGGTGTTTCACCTCTTCACTTATCTCTGAATAAAAACTGATTCTTCCCAGATGTCATAGCCCCTGCTGCCCAAAAAGATGAGGATTTTTGACTTTAGGGGGTGGGGTTCACCTCGAGTACCTATGAAGATGCGTGACACCTGTTGAGTCACAGCAGTTTTTAAGTTGGCAAAACACAGTAAATAATAAAGATCAAAATGCAGGCAATGAAGGGAAAGATTGTTGTAAGTAGAATCTGAAGGTGCAGTTTTGTGGAACAGCTGGAGCCATGATGCAGATATAAAGAAAGGAGAGTGACAAATACAGATGACACAGATTTTTAAATGATGGAGAAGCAGAGGCTAAGTGTATCATTCATAAGGTAGAGGCACTGAGAATTGAGATGATGCTCTTCCCTTCCCTTCCAGAACCGTAGGGTAGGGGGAAAATAGGAAGGAAGCCAGAGCCTTGGCTGACTGCTGATGGTCCTCCCCATCCTACCCTCCTCATTCATTCTCCTAATCAGTGGGTCCCACATAGCCATCTACTGTCTACTTCAGTCACCTTTAAGTAAATACAGATGCTGAGGCCCCACCCCGTAAAATTCTTGTTTTGTGCTTTTAGTTGAGGCCTGTGAAGTTGTGAGTATATTTGAGTCTCCCCAGTTCATTGTAATGAATCACTTCTCAACACTGCTATGGGAACCCCAGTCTAGCCGTGTATATTGCTTCCGCCATAAATCATCATTCCCAGCTCCTGGTTGAGTATAGGCCATACTGAACTTGGAACAGGTATCATTTTTAGGCTTGTTTCCAAATTACATATAAAGTGTTTTTGGTGGAGTTGCCATTTAAAATTGCATTTAGAATATCCTCTGTGACATAGAATAACTGAAATTAGTAGTTTGATTTTATTGTTCATTGCCCTGATTATCATTGTAAAGTACAACAAAGTCTTAGGCTCTTTTGTTACATCTCTCAAATTATTCACCAGACGAAGGGATTTGGAGAATGGGAAAATAGACACAGAGAAAGTCATAGACTGCTGGAAATGTCTAGCCACTGAGAGATTCCTTTTTTTAGTCTTTTTTTTTCCTAATAATAATCCTAAATTAGGTAGGCACTCTGTATTTGTGGAGTATAAAACTACAGCCATTAACATAGCCCAAGTGCTGTATAATTCAATGAAAATTAGAAATAAAAAGTTTTAATATTAATAATTAAGAAATAACTGGACTGGGCCAGGGATTTAGCTCAGTGGTTCTGCTGCCTGCCTTGCAAGCGCAAGTTCCTGAGTTTGATCCCCGATACCAAAAAAAGAAGTAACTGGACTTAGTGGTAAAGCAGTTGCTTAGCATGTGCAGGACCCTGAGTTCAGTCCCCAGCACCACAAAAATAAGTAAATAAGTAAGTCTTAGGAAAAGTTTGTGTAATTAGAAGAAGGAGCCATTAGATATTGTTGAAGCCTTAGCTCTTTATTATATTTAATATTACTGTAAGACTAAGATCGAACTTGGGACCTTGAGCTTGCAAGGCAGGCACCTGAACCACTGAGCTAAATCCCCGGCCCTACCAAACTTTATTTTTAATTGTAAAACAGGGTCTCATTCAGACACAGGGTTGCCCAGGCTGGACTCACAGTTGGAATCCTTCTGCCTCAGTCTTTTGAGCAGCCAGTATTATAGGCATGCACCACCATTCCTGGCTGATTTATTTTTACTTTTTAGAGTCAAAAAATTTTTTTCTAAGATAATCAGGCAAGATGGAAGATTTGGGCCGGGAAGATGAGTAAAGAATTAAACAGGTTTACAGGAGAAATGGTTTGAACCATGAAAGAAAAGCAAGGGAAGAAAAAAAACTGTGATGTTTTGAAGAAGATTGGAAGTTGTAATTAAGAGATGCTGACCCTGGGCTGCTTCTAGAACAACTTGGTTATCACCTGAAACAAGACATTTTGATGAGAGCAGGGTAGAAGTGACCTTTACTGGTTTAAAGAAAAAAAAAAGGGAGGAAAAGAGGGAATAGGACAGCAAACTAACTTTGGAAAGCAGCCTGCATTCCATTCTCATACATGCCACCTCTTCACTTCTCCTTCCCTTCTTCCCTAATCCACTTAAATCTATGATACTTTCCCTTTATTAAGGTTGGCTGACTGGTGACCTTCATTCCACTTGCAACTTTAATCCCTCTTTGCCACACAGCCTAACACAGGTTCACAGGTTCATCTTTTGGGACCATTCTTCTACCTACTTTGTTTGTATCTGAATAATATCTAGATACTTTGTTTAGTATCTGAATAATCACCTGACCTGATGATTGAAGTGAAAAAGATACAATAGCAGTCATAGTAGTGGCCTGGAATACATGGTTCTCATTTGGGGGTTGTTGTTTTTAATTCCAGCTTTGATACATCTAGCAGGCACTCCAGAAATTCTGATTTGCAAAATAATTAATTTTGAATTACTCTTTCCTTACAGGTTATATTTGCCGCAACTTTACAAGGTCTTCTGCTTTGCTGAGTAAGTTTAACTTCTTGTTGACACACTTATATTACTTTTTAGTTTTTAACCATTTAGTATGATTGTTGGCTGTTGGTTTTTCCAACACTGTTTTGTTTTTTGGTTTTTTGGGGGGTTTTTGGTACAGGGGATCAAACTCAGGCGCTTGCGCTTGCAAGGCAGGCAGCAAAACCACTGAGCTAAATCCCCAGCCTGGCTGTTGGGTTTTCATAGATAGCCTTAATCAGGTTGAGGTAGAGACCATCTATTCCAATTTTTTTATGGTTTTTATCATGAATTGGTGTTGGATTTTGTCAAATGCCTTTTCTGCATCTATTGAGATGATCATATGGTTTTTGTCCTTGACTCTGTTAATATAGTGTATTACATTTATTGATTTACGAATGTTGAACCATCCTTGCATCCCTGGGATGAATCCAACTTGGTCAGAGTGTATGGTCTCCTTGATGACCCTCTGTATTCTGTTTGCCAGTATCTTGTTGAGGTTTTTGCATCTATGTTCATTAGGGAGATTGGCCTGTAGTTCTCTTTTTGGGTTGGGTCTTTCCCTGGTTTAGGAATCAAAGTAACACGTGCTTCCAGGAATGAATTTGGAAGTCTTGCTTCCCTTTCAATTTCCTTGATGAGTTTAAAGAGTAATGGTGATTATATTGCTTCTTATATGTATTTTGTAATAAACATGTTTACAGATGAACTGCCCTTCTCTTTTTAGCCAGAACCCATGTTAACTATGGAGTGAAAGGGGATGTGGCAGTTGTTCGACTTAATTCACCCAATTCAAAGGTACCTAATTTAGCTTTCTGGAATTTATTTCTACTAACTACATTTTTTTTGGTACCGGGGATCAAACTCACGACCTTGTGCTTGCGGGGCAGGTGCAGTGCCACTGAGCTAAATCCCCGGCCCCTAGCTACATTTATTAATCCTGTTCTGAATGGGAAAGAAATGCATCAATTTGGCAGTAACATCATCACATGAATTTATAATTTTATTAATTTAATTGGTTAAAATTGGACACATGACCCAGTGAGGGCAGTTTTCTGGACCAGAGGTTGTGTAATGCTTTTAATGTAGGTGTCCTATCAGTAATAAGGGTTAATAAGACTAGCTTTCTTTTACAGTGTAGAATGAGGTGGTATCATATAAGAACCAAAATACATGCTTTCTTTATAAAAATCAAAACTCACCTGCCCTTCTTAAATATGAGGTTATTAAATCTACTTTCTTCATTACCTACTTGCCGTTATTCATATTAAATTGGCTGGGTTAAATGTGGACATTTGGCTTTTAAGCTTTCTGAGGGTTCTGAATGACTCCGTGTAATTCATATATTGGAAATCAAGTTCTGTTCAAAATTGAACTTTATTTTTGGTAACTTCAACAAAGCATGTAGCATTATTCCAGTCTTTTTGGGTTTTTTGTTTGCTTTGTTTTTACCAAGAAGAGCTTTATTGCAGGAGCCTCTGCTTTTCCTCATCTCAAATTAATGTAAAGATTTCTTTTTAAAGCTTGTAATCAGAGCCAGGGATTTAGCTTGTGGTGCCGCACCTGCCTCACAAGCACAAGGTCCCGAGTTCGATCCCCGGTACTGGGGGGGGGGGAATCTTGTAATCAAAGGCCTACCTGAAATAGGAGGACCTAGAATGAAACAATTGACAGTTATCACAAGTTAAAAATGGTAAGAGTAGATCCAGATCACCAGACTAAATCTTGGCAACCACTGACCAGAGTGATTCAAGCTTAAAGATATTTTTCCGAATTTTCTGAATTGAATGATTTTCCTGAACACAAAAGTAATACATGTCAATGGGACAAAATTTTAAAACAAAAATTAAGAAGAAAATAATAATGATTCATAATCTAAACCCAAAGATAACCATATTTATCCCAGTTTTAACAAATAATATTTACCAAGATAAGATCATACTTTCTTATTTATTTATTTATTTATTTATTTATTGCAGTACTAAGGATTGTTACCCACAGGTGCTCTACCTGAGCTACAGCTCAGGTCTTTTAATTCCCGGACAGGGTCTCACTAAGTTGCCTGACCTCGACCTTGGTGATCCTTCTGTCCCAGCCTCCTGAGTAGCTAGGGCTACAGGTGCATTAGTTACTTTTCTCGTTGCTGAAACAAAATACCCAACACCCAAAGTTAAAGAAGGAAAGGTTTATTTAGCTCACAGTCTGTAGAGGTTTCAGTCCATAATCAGCTGGCTCCAAGGCAGGGTGGCACATGGCAGAGGGGCGTCACAGAGAAGAAACAGTGCATGGCAGATAGAAGGCAGCCAAGCCAAGCAAATGACTGACTCCAGGTAACTAGCAGCAAGCCTCTTTGTGTCCCTTATATTGTATCCAGGCGACCCATTCTTAGGGCGATACCACTCACACCTGTAATCTTGGCATTGCACCATGAGTCAGTCCCACACTCCAGATCCAGCCGCCTCTGAGAAAGCCTCACCTGTGACTGCATGAGGCTTTGGGAGACAGTGAGACACAGCCATGACACAGGCATGAACTGTTGTGTACAGTCTGTATGTCTCATTTGTATTTCTTTTTTTTGTCATTAACATTACACAGATTTTCTATGGCAGTAAATGTTTATAAACTTACTTACAGCCTGCATATGATTTAAACACTTAGGAGAATGACCTGAAGTTCTCCTTTTGGGTAGGCCTACTTTTAAGGAGAGGGGATGCTAACAGTTGGCCAAAGCTGCTTGAACATAGAACTCCTGGGTTTGAGGAAGTTTTATGTTTTTGTCTTTTTCCTTCTCTTTCTTGCTTTTTTCTTGCATTTCCCATAATCAGAATAGCATTTGATGGTGATTGAGTACATTTGATAATGGAAACCCTTAGATTTTTCTGTTTCCCTTTGACAGGTAAATACACTGAATAAAGAAATACAGTCAGAGTTCATGGAAGTAATGAATGAAATCTGGGCTAATGATCAGATCCGAAGTGCTGTCCTTATCTCGTCAAAGCCAGGCTGCTTTGTTGCAGGTGCTGACATCAAGTAAGTCAGAAAATTGGAAGTCACCTTTATCTTGATTAGGCCTAAGAATTCCTCTGTTGAAAGTTTTAAAAAGTGATTTTTGTGATTATAAAAAAAAATAGGCTTATCGGGCCGGGGATTTAGCTCAGTGGTTCTGCTGCCTGCCTTGCAAGCGCAAGGTCCCAAGTTCTATCCCCGGTACCAAAAAAACAGGCTTATTAAACGAGTAGTGTCTCTCTTTGCCCATCAGACCAGCAAACATTTAAAGGTTTGAAAATATGTGGTAACAAGGACTTGGAGAAACAGGTCAGTTAATGAATTACTAGTGGGAATGCCAGTTGGTGTGGCCACTTTGGAGAGCAATCTGGCAGCATTTAGTCAAGTTGGAAGCAACACCTGTGGTCAGTGACCCATCCTCTTGCAGCTGTGTGTGCTGGGGAAAACTCACCCTTTCTTCATGAGGACCAGTGCAGGAGGGTATCTGGTCATGTGTAGTTTAAAATAATGAAGAATTTGAAACAAGTGAACTATAAGTCAGTAAGGAAATATTTGAGATACTACAAAATAGTTAAAAAGAATTAATTAGGTCAACAACATAATGTTAGAACTCAATAACAATGTTAAGGGATATTTTTTATTTTGTTTCGTTTTTGGTTTGTTGGTTTATTGGTTTATTTTTCAGTACTAAGGATTGAACCCAGGTCCTTTGCACTGAGCTACATACCCTGCCCTTTTTTATTTTGTGATAGGATCTCCCCAAGTTGCCAAGATCCCTAGGCTACTCTCAAACTTGAGATCCTCCTGCCTCAGCCTCCTAGGGTGCTGGGATTAGAGGTGTGCACCACCACACCTGGCTTATGATACTAAATTTTCCAAAAGCAAGTTGTAGAATGTTTCATATGGTATATAGTTTATATAAATGTCTTTAAACCATATATAAAATAATTCTTTGTATTACTTCTGGATGCCAGTTTAGAGTTGATATGATATACTGCATATCTGAAAATGACTGCTTCAGGGAAAACGAAGTAGGTGGTAGGCCTTGAGCTTATCAAACAAAACTTTATAGATGTAGCCAGTATTTTTTTCCCCTTTTTTAAATGCAAAATATATGATTATATAATTTGTTTCTAATTTTTTAAGTGTGCACATAAGGAAGGGAAATGTATTTCACTGTTACTTTAATAGGTTGCATTAACAGTTGTTAATTCTGTCAAAATATGGGTATGTGTAGTGTATTATTGTTTGTATTTTGAACAATGGTACCCAGGATTGTAGGTTAGTAATTTGAATTGAAGGTGCTTGAGTATTTTAAAACTATGCTTCACAAGGTATACCCTTTTCTTGTGTATTTATAGTACATAGAGTTTATACATGTTCTGTTTAATGTTAATTTTTTTTAGAAAAAGCAAAATTAGGGCTGGGGATGTAGCTCAGTGCCGCCACACCTGCCTGGGAAGTACAAGGTCTTGAGTTCGATTTCCGGTACAGGGGGAGAAGAGAAAAGGGAAAATCATCTGTAGCTCATTTATTTCTAGCTCAATTATTTGAACCTGATAAGAAACTGACATACCTGGCAGTAGCTACCTGTATTCATAAGAAAATACATAGCTCCTGGGCCGGGGATTTAGCTCAGTGGTTTCACCGCCTGCTGCGCAAGCTCAAGGACCCGAGTTCAATCCCCGGTACCAAAAAAAAAAAAAAGAAAGAAAATACATAGCTCCTATAAGGCCAGCTGAGCAGCTCCCAGGCTACAATTCCACAGAAAAATAGTAGTTAACCACGATCAAAGGACAAAAATCTTCATCTGAAATGTGTTTGCAAACAAAGTAGCAAATAAAACAGAATATGGAGTACAATCTTACTGTGCTCGACCTTTGTTTTTTTAATCATTAAGGACTCTATGTAATAAAGATTTGAGTTCCCCTAGACAGCTTGGGAGCTTTCTTTCAGCTGTCATTTGGATTGCTGTTTAATCTGGTAGTGAAAATATTTAGCAGATAATGTTCCTATGCACAGAGCTTTGTAATCAAATGATTTGTTATAGAGGCAAAAATAAATTATCCAACAACTTTCATTTTCTTTTTTTTGGTACCGGGGATTCATTTTGTATTTGAAGACTCATAACCAAGCCGGTATACAATGGGGTAAGTGTATAGTGGATGAAGTATTGAACAATGTAGACAGTGGTTTCATCTTTCCCCTTTTCTCTCTTCTCCACTTCTGTGGCTATCCAGCATGTTAGCAGCATGTAAAACCTCTCAAGAAGCAACCAGAGTATCACAAGATGGACAGAGAATATTTGAAAAACTTGAAAAGTCTACAAAGCCTATTGTAGCTGCCATCAGTGGATCCTGCCTGGGGGGAGGACTTGAGGTACAGATGTGTTCCGCTCATTCAGTCTCTGTCCAGCTCGTAGGTGGGATTTGCTGGCCATAAACCCACAAGCTTCTGTTGGGCCTGGAAACACTTTCAGATTTCTTTGTTACCAAATTTCTGAGTAGGTTTTAATCCTTAACCTGTATGACAGAGCAAGTGACACAGAGCACATATACCAAGGTTCAGGTTTTCAGGGCAAAGATTCAGAAGTGGGATCCATTTTCATGTTAAGTCTGGTTGAGTCTTGCAAAGGATAATACGGTATATGTTTGAGTTACTTGTGAGTCGTAAAGATGTAAATAATAAGATTGGAGAGAAGAGTTTCTAACTAGACTAGAACATTGTAGAAAAGGAGAGGAAAGAAAATAACACTTAGTGAGTGTGAATCTCATGCTGGGCTCTGTGCTGGACACTTACATATGCTAATGAAGGAAGCCTAGACCTGGTCCTAAAAGTTGGACACAGTTTTATTAACCAGAAAACAGTTGAAAAGCATACACATATGGTACAGTGTGAGCAGAGCAGAGAGAAGCAGCGCCTATCAGGAAGCTGTAAAGTAGCCTTGCTTGATTGGAGAGAAAGCTCTCTGTAGAGCCGAGTTTCTTTTCTCGAGTCCATATAAGATTATGTGTTCATTGGTCTATCAAGAGAGTCTATGGCCGTCAGCAGATCTTTAAAGAAGACCTGCAACCCAAAAAGATTAATAAAACAGGAAGAGAGTGTTTTTAGAAAGGCTGAAAGGGTAAATTGTAAAAAGCACGAAGTGTTAGCGTAAGAAACCAGTTTATTCTATGGGCACATTTCTGTGGTGTAAGTAATCTCTAGACACATCCTAAGATGTTATGAAGTTTTATTTTCTAAAGTTCTCATTTCCTTTGATTTGTTTGAAGCTTGCCATTTCATGCCAATACAGAATAGCAACAAAGGACAGAAAAACAGTATTAGGTGTCCCTGAAGTCTTGCTGGGGATCTTACCGGGAGCAGGAGGCACCCAGAGGCTGCCCAAAATGGTGAGTGAAGACGCCTTCTCTCCGTCTCACCCCACCACTCCGTGAACTTAGAACCTTGATACTTAAAAGTCCCTTAGCTCTATTAACTGTTTTGAGATTTTTTTTTTTTGGTACCGGGGATCGAACTCGGGTCCTTGCGCTTGTGCAGCAGGTGGTGAAACCACTGAGCTAAACCTCCAGCCCCTCTATTACCTGTTGTACAAAACACATAACACAGACATTCATTGTAGACTTTGGAAACCAAATAAAATATGAGTATGTAGGATCAGTGACACATATTTATCCCTGAGGCTTTTTAAATTGATCAAGATCCTTTGTTAATTCCTGAAGAAGGGTAGGGATAAATAAGATACCCGTCTCACTTTTCTAGAGCTTTAGGTTTAATTTGTTTCTTCTCTGCACTGTACCATCTTAGTTTTTCTCAGAAGCATGAGTCCATATGTCATGATAAATACGCTGCAGACCTCTTCTCTCGTTCTCTGACTGAGACCGTCTCCTTGCTGTACTCTGTAGGATAGAAAGAGGCCCATTAGGCTTTTGCATCTTGAAGGAGGAAAAGGAGAGTCAGAAAGGGAGACTGCAGAGCAGTCTTACTGTCCAGCTGGAGGGCCCACTGATCTCACCACCTCTTGGCACTCGAGATTCCCCAACAAAAGCAAGACTCAGCAGAAATGCTCTTTGCAGAGAAGTTAATATAAACAGCACAGGAAAAAAAAAAAGAAAGGTTAATAGTATTAGTTTTCAAGTAATAAATAATGTATATTCCTTCATAGGACTGTCAGGAGGATTTATTGAGACCATGAATGAATATATATGTGTACAGAAAATATTTGCTGAGTTTCTTTTTCTTTCTTTCTTTCTTTCTTTTTTAACTATAATTGTTATTTGAATGTTGCCAGCAGTTTCTTTATTTTTCCCCCCAGGCCTAGGGATTGAACCCAGGGGCTTGTGAATGCTAGGCAAGTTCTCTAGCACTGAGCTACATCCCTAGCCCTTTTTTTGAAAAACAATATTGCAACATAGGATCTCTGCAGTGTCCAGGCTGGCCTCAAACTTAAGATCCTCCTGCCTCATCCAAGTAGCTGGAATTACAGGCATGCACCACTATCCCCTATTCTAGCAGTCCCTTTTCTAGTATCCCACATAAAAAGCCCTAGCCAAGTTCTACTTTGATCCTAAAATTCTTTCTCAAGACTGTCAAACCTATCCGGTTTCTCTGTCCACACTATAGTTCCAATATAGGAATTTTTAAATATTGTATAAGTGATAAAAAAGAATCTCAGAATTTTAGGAAACATGAAATTAATTCTCCACTTTATCAGTTCCATAAGACAGAACTCTTACATACTGAACTAAGAGAAGAGATAATGAAGCCGGGTGTGGTGATGCACGTCTGTAATCCCAGCACTTGGGAGGCTGGGGCAGGAGGATTGCTGTGAGTTTGAGGCCACCCTGGGATACATAGTATGCTCAAGGATACCCTGAACTACAGACCAAGACCCTGTCTCAAAAAAAAAAGAGAGAGAAAGACATAATGATATTTTTGCTTCAGCTGGAGGTAATCCCAATGCTTAAAATGTATCCGTATATAAATTTTTTTTTCTGCGCGGGGTATAGGGGATCGAACTCAGGACTTTGTACTTGCAAGGCAGGTGTGGTGCCACTGAGCTAAATCCCCAGCCTGTATATAAAATTTAACTTAATACTATGTAGCATGAAAATCTGGTTTGATTTTTTTCATTTTAATAATTGCCCACTTGAGGATTTTTAATTCTAATTGTCACGCATTTCCCCCCACATTCTGACTCTTCCCTGGATGCTAGGTGGGTATACCTGCTGCTTTTGACATGATGCTGACCGGTAGAAACATCCGTGCAGACAGAGCAAAGAAAATGGGACTGGTTGACCAACTGGTGGAACCCCTGGGTAAGTGTTAGCACATCTCAAAGTTGGGCCCTGTCACTTATTTTCTGAAAGAGTTAATGTCCTAAATATTGGTTCAAGTGAAACTCAAACTCAAGAAATGAGTCTAGATTTTGAGAAGCAAAGTTACTTAATCATTTTCCACATCATCCTGGTTTCTATTTAACTTTGTAACGTGGACATCAAGAGTGCAGAACTAGGGCCGGGGATTTAGCTCAGTGGTTTCGCTGCCTGCTGCGCAAGCGCAAGGACCCAAGTTTGATCCTCAGTACCGAAAAAAAAAAAAAAAAAAGAGTGCAGAACTCAGTCGAGTCATTTTTTTATTCGTAAATTACCTGTGTGATTATCTGTTAGAACCCTCTGGCAGTTTTTCATATTTTTATAATGTTGTAAATATGTATGCAACAACCAACCTGAGAATAATAACAGTAGTTGACATCCACTTATTTGTTGCTTCCCCCCCATACAATTTCTGTTAGAAAATAAAAATCAGGGGCCAGGAAAATAGCTCAGTGGTGCCACTGCCTGCCTTGCAAGCTCAAGGTCCTGAGTGCAATCCCCAGTACCAAAAAAAAAGAAAATAGAAACCACTACTCTGAATTATATGTTCATCAACTTCTTATATTTTTTAAAACAGTATTAAAATATTTTCATAATAATTTTACAAATGTTAATGTACAATTTGAATTTTGACAACTGTATGTAGCTATGTACACACCACAGTCAAAAAAGAGGCCTTTGCTAGTATGTAGTTTTTTGTGTCTTTCACTTAGCATGATGCTTTCAAAATGCACCTGTACTGCTGCGTACATCGGCAGAAAGTTCCTACTGATTTCTAAGTCTTACTCCATTGGGTAGCACTCGCTGCATACCATGGCATGCACGTCCATTCCCTGAGTGATGACATTTGCGTGCTTTCCTATTTGGGCCTGTTCTGAATAAAGCTGCTATGAACATGGGTCAAGTCTTTACATGGACATACGTTTCATTTCTGTTGGGTAAATACTGAAGACTAGACTTTCTGGCCCATATGACTAATGTGTTCAGCTCTTAAGAAACTATCAGACTATGTTCCCCAAGTGGTTGTATCAGTTTGCATTCTTACCAGCATATAAGTGTTCTAATTTCCATCTACTTTACATGGTGAGTCTCTTCTGTGGTACTGGGAATCAGACCTATGGGCTCCCTACCACTGAGCTACATCCCCAGCCCTACTTTATTTTATGTTATGTTATGTTATGTTATGTTATGTTATGTTATGTTATGTTATGTTACTTTAATTGACGTGTCTCACTAAGTTGCCTCAGCCTCCCTGGGTTCTGGGATTGCAGGCATATGCCACTGTACCTGGCTGGTCATTCTTTTTAATTTTAGTCATTCTGTTAGGATTGTAATACTTCATTGTCACTTCACATTTTGTAGTCGTATTGAGTATCTTTCGTGTGAATCTTGCTTGATTGAGTTTTTCTTATTACCAAGGTTTCAGAGTTCTTTATATATCAGGATACAAGTTCTTTATCAACTATGTGATATACGGGGATTTTCTCTAACTCAAGATCATAACGATTTTCTCCTAGACTTTCTTCTGGAAGATTCCTAGTTTTGACTCTTACATTTTGGTCTTCTCTCCATTTTAAGTTCATATTTGTATGTGACGGGAAATAAGGTTAAGGATCTTTTTTTTCTTTTTGCATATGAATATCCAAATGTTCTGGTACCATTTGCTGAGAAGATGATTCTTTCCTCAGTGAATTACCATGACATCTTGGTCAAAAACCACTTGACCCAGGGCCTGGGATTTAGCTCAGTAGCACCGCGCCTGCCTGACAAGCTCAAGGTCCTGAGTTTGGTCCCTGGTACCGAAAACAAAATCAACTGGGCCGGGTATTTAGCTCAGTGGTTCCGCCACCTGCCCCACAAGCGCAAGGACCTGAGTTTGATCCCTGGTATCAAAAAAAAAAAATCAATTGATCCTATGTGTTTGAGTCGATAATGTGGATTTCCTAGCCACTATTACATTGTCTTGATTATTGTATTTTTATAGTAAATTGTGAAATCAGGCAGTATAAGACCTGCAACTTGATTTTCTTCTTTCACAGTTATTTTGCATATGATAGTTTCTTTATGTTTGCATACAAACTTTATAATCATCTTGTCTGTATCTACAAAACTATGTGTTGGGTCTTTGGCATTACATTGAAACATTTTATAAATTTAGGAAGAGTTGACATCTTTAAAAGACATTTCATCAGAATCATCTTTCTGTTTATTGAAGTTTTCCATTTCTCAGCATTGTTTTATACCTCTAGATGAACAACTCTGTTTGTTTGTTTGTTTGTTTGTTGAGATGGTCTCACTATGTAGTTCAGGCTGGCCTCAAACCCGAGGCAATCCTTCTGCCTCGGCCTCCAGAGTGCTGGGATTACAGGCATGCACCACCATGCCTGGCTGATGAACAGCTCTTGAACATGTTTTTGTTTTGTTTTGCTTTGGTTTTTATGAGACAAGGTCTCACCACGTAGCACAAGCTGGCCTCCAACTCCCGGTGATCCTTCTGCCTCAGCCTCCCAGGTTCTGGAATTATAGGCATGCACCACCACACCTGGCTTTGAACACACTTTTTAAATTTATGCCTACATATTTGATCTTCTTAAATCATTTTGTACAGTTTTTGTTGTTGCTTGTAACACTGGATATTGGACCTAGGGCTTCCTAATGCTAACCGTGTATTCTCTCATTGAGTTATACCTCCCAGCCCATTAAGCTGTTTTTACTCATTTCTCATTAGTATAGAAATGCGGTTGATTTTTGGACATAGATCTTAAGTTATTTTGCAAAACTCATTTATTAATTTTGCTTTGGTTTTGGGTTTTTTGTTGTTTGTGGGGTTTTTGTGGATTTTCTACACGTTGTCTACGTAGTTTGTCTTCTCCCTTTCCAATCTGATGTCATTTATTTCTTGACTTACTCCATTGGCTAAGACCTTTGTACAATACTGGGTAGAAATGGTGAAGGCAAATATTATTAACTTGTTCCCAGTTTTTGGTGCAGACATCACCATTAAGTACATTGTTAGCTGTAGGCTTTTCGTCTATGCCCTTTATCTCATTGAAGAAGTTCTGTTTTTATAATTTGTTTAGAATGTGTGTTGAAGTTTGCCTTTTCTGCCTCTGTTGAGACCGCTGTGGGAGGCTCCCCCTTCTCATCTCTCTCCCACGCACAGCTGATTCCTTTATTTTATTTTCTGAGACAGAGTCTACCTCAGTTGCCCAGGCTGGGCTCAGACTTGTAATCCTTCTGCCTCAGCCTCCCGGAGTGGTAGGATTACAGGCTTGTGCCACCACTCACATCTTATTTTAATACTTTTATTGTCAGGTAAAAAATCCGAAAACCAAGACCAGACCAAGCCACAACAAGCCCTTATTACAGGGACGATCTGCGAGGCTGTCTCTGAACAAAGGAGAGACAAAAGCTATATGGCCGGGACGGGGAGCGCTTCTTACACGAGCTGGGCTGGGCCTTGTAGGAGCTGGGGTGGGGTTGAGTGAGGTAGTGGCTAGGGACTGGAGGAGCCTGTGAGGTCACTAGCTGTTGGGAGGAGAGCAAGTATTAGGTTACTCTTTTGGTGGGAGTAGGGGCATGTTGGGAAGAAGGTTGCCCTGTGGTGGGAGAAGCCATCTTGGGGTGGCTTTAGGCGGGGAGCAGGGGATTATGGGAAGAAGAAGGCAGCTATTGTATATAGCAGCCACCCTAAATCGGAGGGAAGTTATCATTTATGTTCCTTAATGATGTTTTCTCTTTCATTTTCAATGTTAATGATTTACTAGCTGATTATGACTTTTAGTCACATTTGTAAAATATTTTCATAACAGTGCCTAGATTAACAAACAACTGGCTGGGGATTTAGCTCAGTGGTTCCATCACCTGCCTTATAAGCACAAGGACCCGAGTTCAATCCCCGATACCAAAAAAAAAAAAAAAGAAGGCTCATCTTTGTGGGCCAGGGGTTTGGCTCAGTGGTTCCACCACCTGCCTTGCAAGCACAGGGTCCTGAGTTCGATCCCTGGTACCAAAAAAACCAAACAGCTAGGGATCATGAATAGCCAAGCTGATGCATCCGAATACTAACAGTCCCCCTCTTTCAGCCTGACACCCATGCATATCTCCTTAAACCACACTTAACCCCCAGATAGACAGTAACAGTCTGTCTTATCTTCACTTAACATAATGCAGCTGTCCTGAATATGACCAAAATAGCGCAAATCTTGCAAAGTCTTTATGTGAAATTCACTCTTCTGTAATATTCTGTAATGTAAATGCTGTGATAATAAAGTTACCTATTAATGTGTCTTAGATGATAAGGAGATAGAGAAGAAAACACAAACATTCGGTTAATTACATACAAACATTCATAACAAAATAATACAGCCATCACAGTCAATATTTCTGTGTAGTGCTCAGCTGATCTAGACAGAGGGCTGAGCTGTCAGGTGTCACAGTAGCCAAGTAAAGCAACAAGCCAGCCTGAAAATTACAAGCCTTTTTGATTTTTGTTTTTTTGGTACCAGGGATCAAACTCAGGACCTTGCACTTGTGAGGCAGGCGCAGTGCCATTGAGCTAAATCCCCAGCCCTGAAAATAACTGAAGTCTTTTAATGGTAATCAGTTCACTTGGGCATTGTAGCATGTGCTTATAATCCCAGCTGTGAGAGGCTGAGGCTAGAAGTTCAAACCCAGCCTGAGCAACTTAGTGACTTAGTGAGACCCTGTATCCAAGAACAGAGTAAACAGGGCTGGGGATGTAGCTCAGTGCAAAAGTCTTGAATTCAATCCCCAATATGGCAAAAAAAAAAAGATAATTACAGTATTTCAGTGTTTTGTGCAGAGGGCTAAACTTGGAGGAAGCAGCGGCTCCTCCTCCTCTTTCCGTTTCCCTCGTGGGGTGGGGGCTCAGGTGGCTTACGGTGTAAGTGAAGTCATCCCACTATGGAAGAAGCCCTGCACCAAAGCCTCCTGTAGCTTTCTGGGCCTTGGGGGAGGAGTCGGTTGGGAATGGGGAGAGTGTCTTTCAGGCTCTACCTTCCTCCCTCAGTAAGGAGGCCCTGGCCTTTGGCCGCATATAAAGAGACCCAGGAGTGAAGGTATCTAGGCTAGGAATGGAATATGTGTGAGAGACCAGCCAGCCCAGGAGACCGGAATCCTTGACTGTTCCTCCCTTAGGGACCGTGAGATGCTGGCTGCACACCAAGTGTGCTGGGTGGAGGGCAATATTTCTCCTACCCATGTCTTACTCACTTTGCGCTCAGGAAGTACCTCAGTGGTTCATGATTCTTTGCTGGCGGGGAGACTGACATTGCTTAAGGGTCTAGGCCATTAGCAGTCTGTGTGGAGCTGATTGTTGTGGATTTCCATTGACTAATCGCGGGGCATTCTAGTTCAGGGTCCCGAATCCATAAATCCTGTGTATTAGAAGCTGATTTAAATACAAAATCCTGGAGGGCCTTGACCTAGCCCTACAAAATACTACCACTTAGCTGGCACTGAGACCGAGTCTTCCAAAGTACATGCCGCTGTCCTGTTACGCCAGCTCTTCATGATGGTGGGGAGCGCAGGTTGCCCTCAGCAAAGCCCCCATTGCTGTGCCTCAGTCACTATGAAATGAGTTTCTTCTTCAGAAGCGATGCCGTGTGGGATACCACAATGGAGGCCAAAAGCTCTGCAAGTCCACACATGGTGTCAAGAAGGCAGATCTCCACAGTGTCTGTTCCACTCTGTCCCGGTGCCCTTTCTGTGACAGAAGCAGGCACTGTAATGAGCTTGCCGCCAAAGTAGCTGCCAGATCACCGTGGGGCGACTCCGGCGGGGAGGGTGTTGTCCTGCTGCTGGCTGACTGAGCACGGACCCTGGCGATAGCCAGGTCCTGCTGCTAAGCGCATGAGTTACCTGCAGCCCTGCCCTCGAGTGGCCACTTGGTTTATAACACAAAGTCACAAGTGACTGGGGAAAGACAGACTCATATCCATAGGACCGACCAGCCTGACCACTTGACAGTTGAAATCACCCGTAGGTGAGTATTCCCGTAGACCACAATATTTTCACTTATGTGCCTGTTCAGAGACATCTGTCCCCATACCTGTTCCGCAGGTGTCTTTGTGTTTCTTTGCTAGTGTTGCGCCAACCGGATACCACAAGTGGGTGGTTTAAACAACAACAAAAAAACTTCTCACAGTTGGAAGCCAGAAGTCTTCTATAGGGGGTTAGCAGTTTTTGTTCTTCTGAGGCTTCTTTTCTTTGCCTTGCTCCCTTCTCGCTGTCCACGTGTGGTCTTTGCTGTTCACACACATCCTGGTGTCTTCGTGCATCCAGATTTCATCCTGCACAACTCAGACTGCGGCAGGGCTCAACCTGATGGCCTCATTTTAACGTAATCCCCTCTTTAAAGGCTTCATCTTCAGATACAGTCACATCCTGAGGTACTGGGGCTGGGTCTTCAACTTACCCATTTTGAGAGAACACAGTTCAGCCCCTAATACCTTGTCACCAAGGTTCCTTCTACGTTCCTGGCCATACAGCCAAACCACTGGTCACAGCGTATGAATCAGAATAGACTCCTAGCTCTATTTTTCTTTCTAGGCAGAATGAAAAACCAGGTACACTGCTTTGAAGTTTTACCCACTGAGGGGCTGTCCCTTACCACTGCCCTTCAGCGCTGTCCCAGAGAGGACCGTCACGTGGCATTGTCCACTTCCAGGCGGAGCCTGTGTGTAACACAGAACTGCCTACAAACCAGCCCGGCCAGAGTTTGTCTCTCCCCAGTCAGCTGATCATAGGGAATCCCAGTGAGGCCACAGGTACAGGCAACAGGGGAGAAAAGGAAGAGCCAGGGATGGTTTGCCACTTCCTCCTGCAGCTTGTGCCTTCCGGATCTGTTGAGGCCGGTGTTCCTACACCACCTCCCCTTGGTGGTGGAGTGCTGCTGTGCACCACCAGCTTTGAGGTCTAGTGCTTCTGGTGACATCGCCTCATGATGGGCAGCTCAGGTCACCTGCTGACCCGATGGCCCATAGTTAAGCTTTGAGTCTCCTAAGGCTCACTGAAAGCCACAAGCTGCTTTTCAAAAAGAGAATGATTATTCACACAGGATGGGAGGGCTTTTCCTAAAACCCCAAGGCTTGCACTGTGGTCGCCCTTAGGTGCCTGCTGAAGACTCCAAACTTCTTTCTGGCCCTGACCCTTCAGGCACCAGCATGTTCAAATCACATGTCCCGAATGGCAGGACTGCTGGTGCTGTCCTGGGCCCCACTCGGCTAGCAGCTTTTTCAGTTACTTGGTAACAGCTGGAGTAGCCCCCAAATGAGTAATATATTGTCTCAGAACACCGAAGCAGCCTGCCAGATATGGTGCCTGTTTTCAGTTTAGTAAGAGGGCCAGATGCAACTACATATCCTTCACTTTAAAAGGAGTGCCTTGGCGTGTCCTCCACTGGATCCCTAGAAATTCCACTAAGGCAGAAGACCCTGAATATTTTGTGGGATTTATTTCCTGCTCTCTTGCTCAAATATCTTACCAAAATATCTGGAGTAGTTGGTACTTCTGCTCACCCGATCCGTTCAGCAGAATATCATTAGTGTAATGAACTAGCATGATGTCTTGTGAAAGGGGACTACACTGGGATATATGGCTGGGGAGCTGTACACCCACCCTAAGGTGAGTCAGTGAAAAAACATTGCAGGCAGGCCTTGCCAGCTGAAAACACGCTCTAGTGTCTTTACCAGCAGGTGTCAAGAAAAAAGCGATCAGTAATGTATGGTACAGTACCAGGAACATGGGGGTGTGTTAATCTGCTCAAGCAGGAAATCATATGGGGAGCACCAGCTGCAACGCAGTTAGCACCAGATTAAGTTGATGATAATCCCTGTCATTCTCCAAGACCCATCTGTGTCCTGTACAGGCCAGAATAGGCAAGTTGAAAGGAGATTGCAGGAATCACTTCCTGTGCATCTCGAGTCCTTCATGATGGGCCTCATCTCTGCAGTCCTTATAGGATTGTGGTATTTTGCTTTACTGTATGAGGTCAAGGCAGTTTCCGGTTTTCACTTGGCCTTTCCCATCGTTAAGAGTCCTTACTCAGCAAGTCAGGGGACTAGTATGGGGTTATTGCCGGTTACTGAGTGTGCCCGTTCCGCTTAGACATTATGGAACCGGGGAGATAAGCACAGGACAAGTTCAGGGACCCATAAAGCCCCCGTGACAGATCTGAGCCTAAAAGCCCATCAATCGTGTAACTTCAGAAGCCCGTACTCTGGTGGACAACAGGGACATTTGGATCTCCTGGAGTTAGTGTCAGTTCAGAGCCGATGTAATCTCCAGAAAGTCTTGTTATGGTATTTCCCTTTCCCCAAGGCACATGACCAGTGTCCTTTTTAAAAGACTAGGAAAAATATAAACAGTAAAATTTCAAGGGGACTCAGCTTCCCCTTCATTCAGGAGGTCTGGGTCTGTGAACTGGCTCATTTCTGGGAATTAATTGAAGGGCCATTTCTCCCTCTCCCTCCCCTTCCCCCTCTCCTTTCCCCTCTTCCTCTCCTCTCTCTCTCTATCTCACACCCCACACCCCCGCCGTGATTCAAGTTACACTTCCATTTTCTAGACCTGGAATCCTGCTTATGTAGAACAAGTAAGAATTTAGTAGACTACCCATGTCTCTTTTCTAGGAACACCATGATGAACTAGCCAGTGCCGTAGATCTCCTCAAGTCAGACTATTCCAATTACTGCTTTGGTCTACTGCCCCTGCTGGTAACCATGCCCACCTTCATGTGGCAGTTAGGTGCTGCTACTCGGCCCCTGCCACTTGGGGATCCCAGTGTCCCTGTTGCATTTAGGGATCCTGGTTGCTGATAGCAGTTCCTAGTGTAATTTCTGACCTACAAAGAGCGCAACCACAAAGCTTGTCATGTGCTCTGGGCCTCCCCTCACAAACACTTCTCACAGTAGTGGGGAAGGTGTGCCTGCAACCCTGGAGAGGACTGACCAGGTCCAGGGTGGTAAACCCGCACTGACAGGCCACTTTCCATAGGCCTTTGCTGCCGTCCTCCACAATACACCACATGGTTCTGGCACTTCTGCTTCTCTCAGTGCTACTTGTTTTCTCTTTGATCATCTTCTTTCCTTTCTTCCTGCTTTCCTTTGGGTTAATAATTTTCTTATCTTCACTACTGGCCTTTTACTTTACTTTTCCCTTTTCATAATTGCTCCAGGGCAGTGCTGTCAAACCTATGGCACATGTGTTTTTGTGTTTTTCTTTTAAGACAAAAGATGTTAACGTAGAATTATTTTTTCTAAACCAAAACCTCAGTGTTTGGGTTTCATTGCGGTGTTGGCACTTTGAGATAAATAAGTGGGTTTGGGATGCACTTGGTCTCTAAAAAGTTTGCCATCACAGCCCTAGGGTTTTCAGTATACACCTGAAATGTGTCATAATCTGTCTTCAAACAATTTATCATTTCATGTGTAATGTAGAACCTTAAAAGAATATTTTCACTCTTATCTATGCTGTTGTTGTACATTTAACTTCTGCATATTACAAATTCCTCAATATATTGACATTTGTGTTTTGGACAATTACTATTTGAAGAGATAAAAAATGAAAAAGAGGTATTTTTTACATTTATCTTCATATTTACCATTTCTGGGAACTCTATCCTTTGTGCAGATCCAGATGTCCATCTGATCTGGTTTTCCTCAAACCTGAGGTGCTTCCTTTAACCATTCTGTAGTGTAGGCCCCCTGGCAATTAATTCTCTTAACCTTTCCATTTGTCCAACAAAGTCTTTATTTCAGCTTCACTTTTCAAAGGTATTTTTGCTGGGTATAAAATTCTAGATTGCCAGTGGTTTTCTTCTGGTACTTTATAAATGTCTCCTGTATTGCGGCTTATATAATTTCCTGATAAAATATTTGTTATTACTTTTATCTTTTCTGTATATAGTCTTTCCACTCCCAACCCCTACCTGCTCTCAGATTTTTTTCTTTATGACTAGTTTCGGCAATTTTTTGAACTGAGGGCTACATCCACACACCCTCACCTTCTTTTTTTGGAGACAAAGTCACAGTAGGGTTGAACTTGTGACTCTCCTGCCTCAGCCTCCTGTAGTGCTGAATTAAGGCATGTGTCACCACATTTGGCTTGGTTTTAGCAGTTTATGTTATGCCTGGGTTTGTTTGAGGTTTTTTAGTGTTTGTTTTACATGAATGTATCATCTTTTGTTTTCATCAAAATTAGAAACATCTTTGGCTACTTGCTTCTTCAAATATTTTTCTAACTCCCTCACCTCTTTCCAGAAATTTCACTTTCACAAAAATGAAGCTCTGTTAGCTATTTTCAGTGTGACTTCATCCAGGATATTTTTTTTTCTTTTTTTTTGGTACTGGGGATCGAACTCGGGTCCTGGTGCTTGCACAGCAGGCAGCGAAACCACTGAGCTAAATCCCTGGCCAATCCAGGATATTTTTTAATGCCAAATATTTAGATTTCCTGATCTTTCCTTCTTCAGAGACAGTCTGCTGCTAATCCAGTGTGAGGTTTGGAGGAGCCGCTGTCTAGATCCCTCTTATGCGGTGCCTGCTCTGCAGTAATCTGCTCTACAATCCCAGCTCCCTTGTCTCCCTGCAGTTCCCACAGTGTTACAACTTTTTTAACGCTGTCTACTTTGGCCACTCAGAAGTTTTGGGCTTAGTTATTTTTCTTCCTTTCCTATACAGGCTCAAAATAGGACGGATTCGGCCAGGGATTTAGCTCAGTGGTTTCACCGCCTGCTCTGCAAGCTCAGGGACCTGAGTTGGATCCCCGTACCAAAAAAAAAAAAAAATAGGACTGATGTCTTAAGGAAGAGATTGCTTGTTTAGGGTAGGCTCCTTTTTCTATTGGGTTTTGTTTCCTAAGTAGCACAGGACTGCCTGAGGTTGCTTTACAGACTGCAGCCACCTCGTCCAGTGTTATTCTTGCAGACTTGAGGTTGCACGTCTGGTGGGTATCTTTTCACAGCCCTATAAATTAATGTTATTTAGATATTTGAGCCTCACTTGTGTATCCGTGCATTTGTGGTGGGGGGCACTAGGGATTAAACCCAGACCTATTGTGTACATGTATGTGTTCTGCAGCAGCTATAACCACAGCCCAAGCCCACTCTAACCTCCTGCATCTTGCAGGTCAAATGCTGGCACAGGCCTTGAGTGGAACCAGCTGGAAATTTGCTGCAGGTCTTTCTGGAGAGAAGTACTTTGTGTGCCAAACATCATGATGCTGAGATTTCGTACTGCCTTTCTGTTCCTTTCTCTTCAGCCATCTAAGCCACCTTGGAATTCTAAAAAAGTTCTAAGGGGGAAACTGGCTTTGCTCTTGGTTTTTCCTAGCTTCTGATCTGTTGTACATGACCACCAGAATTCTGATGGCTTCACTTTCCCACAGAGTCCTTCAGCTTGAGCCAAGTCCAGTCTTCAGCCCACACAAGAAAGCATCACAAACTCTTAAAAAGAAAACGACCCGCAGTTGTCAGTTCACCTGAGTTAGGCTCTTCCAGCACTGGAATTTTAGTTTATATAGTCCTCGTGCTTCCCCAGTTTTCACTGACTTTACAAATGATTTTATAGTTTATTCATTTTTTCCCCAGTTTTACAGCAAGAGTACTGGCCACATGAGACGTGCTGCATCCTACAGAAGTGATAGTCGGGCTAAAAAGTCCTTTTCTCCACTTGGAGCACACTCTGCACCCTTGCTCAGTGCTGCTCCCCTGGTAGAGCCCACGTTCATGGCCGTGTCAGCCACCCATCTCTGGTCGGAAGTAGAAGGCCGAGCTGCAGCCTTTGGGTTGCACATGCCTGGGTTTTGCCTTCTTGGGGCTGATCTAAGCCTCGTTTGCATTCAGTCTGCTGCAATCATTTTTACAGGACCAGGAGTGAAACCTCCAGAAGAACGGACAATTGAATACCTGGAGGAAGTTGCAGTTATGTTTGCCAAAGGACTAGCTGATAAGAAGATCACGCCAAAGAGAGACAAGGGGTTGGTAGAAAGTGAGTGTCTTGTTGGAGGACAGAACTTCTTTCTTAACCATTGAGTTTCACTTGCTGTTCAAAAGGAGGAAGAAGTGCATGTATTATTTCCTCTAAGTGTGACCTTAAGGGATGTCACAGCTCTGCCCTGGGATCAAGTCCTTAACCTTAAGCAAGTTAAAGGCTTTTTGGGGTGAGGGGTGTTGAGACAGGGTTTCGCTAGGTAGTCCAGGCTGGCCTTGAACTCACTGTTAGCTCAGGCTGGCTTCAAGTTGCACCAGTCCTCTTGCCTCAGCCTCCTGAGTGCTGTGAGTATAGGCTTGCACCACCATGCCTGGCTAAAATCATTTTTTTAACTTTATTTTGGAAAATTTTAAATATTGATTTAATGCAAAAGTAGAATACTATAATAATCTAATAAACACACATGTAAGACCTAGCTTTAACATTTAGTCAACTAAAGTGTATTTGAAACAGTGCGTTGGTTGACATTTAGCTTGTGTGTATTGGAATACATATCCGGAATTACTACATCTTTATGGAGTTTACAGAACAAACTAACAAGGGAGGCCAGGCTCTTTCCAGCAGGCATCTAAAAGCACTTTACCTTCCAGAGCTGACATCATATGCCATGAGGATCCCATTTGTCAGGCAACAGGTTTACAAAACAGTGGAAGAAAAAGTACGAAAGCAGACCAAAGGGCTTTATCCTGCACCTCTGAAGATAATCGATGTGAGTCTTTCCCTTCCCGCCGCCTGCCTCCTGTGCCCTCCCCTCCTGTAGACCAGTACTCTGCTGCCCTTCTGGACCATGCACACCAGTACTAAAGCTCTTAATTCTGCTGTTAAAATTAGTTAATTCTGCTAAAATAAGGGAAGAGCATAGCAAGCTACAAGGGCTCATGTAAAGTGATAGATTTGGAGAGATGGTGCCAGACTACTCATTGGTCCTTGGGTTTTAAAACTGCAGTAAGAAAGCAAGGAAGAAACCTAAGTAATATCAGCATAACCAAGCCAGTAAAACATTGGGCATTAAGAGGCAGTTGGATGGCCGGGGATTTAGCTCAGCGGTTCCGGCGCCTGCCTCGAAAGTTCAAGATCCCGAGTTCGATCACCAGTACCAAAAAAAAAAAGAGGCAGTTGACGCAAAACTGATGGCTGTGTTCGGTTGTTAGTCAAAAGCATTGTCAGAACCTAAAGGCCCGCAGAGACTTCCCCATTGCTGTAATTGTTAAGAACATGTAATGATATAGAGAAGTTCTGGAAAAGATCAAGGGGGATGATTAAAATGGTCACAGAGCTGAAATAACCTCTACTAGTAGACTTCAAAACCTACAACTCTTCAGTATGAAGAATCCAAGATTAAGAGAGTGTATAATCAGACTTCAAAATCAGAGAATGTATCCATCAGCAAATATATTATGAGCAGAAGACATCAGATTACATAATCTGAAACATGGGCTGAGGCTGGACCTAAGTAGTAGAGCATTTGCCTAGCGCATACAAGGCCTTGGGTTCCAGCCCTAGCACCACAAAACTGAAATGAAAATATGAAACATGATGCCCTGCCTGTGTTCATCTCTCAGCCTGGGCTGGTGGGAGGTTGGCTGAACTCTCATGGTAATGTAGACAGCTGTGTAAGACACAAGGCAGCAAAAAATAAAAATAAAAATAAAAAAAAAAGACACAAGGCAGCATAAAATTAATGCCAGGCAGTTAGGACAGGACAATTCCTAAGTGCACAGAGGAGGGAGCCAGCGTGGTCAGGAAGAGCCTCGTGGGACCTGACGTGAGCCCCAGAGTGAATGGAGCATGGGTGAAGAGAAAGCGGTGCCGAGCAGGAGGCTCCTCCAGGAGCACTGAAGGAGACTAACTTCCATGAATGGTGAACAGTGAATGGTCTGTAGGAAGGCAGATCGAAGCCAGGGTTCAGAAGGTTGGCCCTAATGAATCGACAGATTTACTCTGTCCTGTGGAGACTGTAGGCATCCATTTCCGTGGTAGTGGGTAAAAATGGAAAGAGACAAAGTAGAGCGATGAGTTAGCCAGCACTTAATAATTTAGGCTTGAAGTTTGAGTAGCACACTGAGGTATGATAGTAAAAGTACGGAGGTAGCAGAAACTTGCCAAAGAGGGATTAGCAATTAAGTTTAGATGTGCTGAGTATAGATATTATAGCAAATTACAGTGATAGTACTACAGACAGAGAAGTTAGGGTTAAGAATATAAATTTTTGTCATTCCCATAAATTATGACGATTGGGTTCAGGATTTTTTGTCTTTTATACTTCATTGTACTTAGGATAGCGCTTATCCTGGGTATGAAATTGAATTTCATAGAGTTGATGGTTAATATGATAAACTAGATCGTGCTTCTGAGGAAGAAAGTACAGAGAGAAACGGACTGAAAGTGGACGCTGAGGGTCTGCCTGTCTCCGGACAAAGAGTTGCGTACATGAGCCTTCTCTTTCCTCCTGCCTCTGTTCTGTGTAAGGTCCAGCGGTGCCTCAGAGATGGGAAATTCAGTCAGCCCAGAGCTGCGGGCCCTGAGTCCTCCCCACCTCACAGGTCTAGACTGTCGCCTGCTCCGAAAGCTAATGACACTCATCATCTTCTTCAGCATTACGGTACATCTCACCAAACTATTCCAACGCTCAACAAGTGCTTTCCATGTTTTTTAGGCAGTAAAGACTGGAATCGAACAAGGGAGTGATGCTGGTTATCTCGCTGAGTCACAGGTAGGGTTATTTCCTTCCAATTTTTTATTATAGACTACAGGAAAGCCAGAGATCCGATACTCTGTTTAATGCTGAAAAAGTAAGACAGATATCCAAGTCCTGGTAAAAGTTTTTTCTTCCAGTTATGAAAAAACACTGGTGGTCTGCAGATGTCTGAACTCGCTTTCTGTGATGAGGTTGCAACTAGAAAGACCAGGAGCGGAGTTAGGACCCTTTCAGAACGAACCATTTGGACAGTTTTGTTGTGCACTTGAGCTGATTTTGTTGTGATAAAATGAACAGCGTGGTAGAAAAGTTATTTTACTTGTTAGGTCCTAGACATGAAAAGTTGAACCCCAGCCTCTTTTTGGTGAATTAGAAAATGGAAAGTGTCTCATACTCAATAAAAGACAGAGATCAGAGGGATTAGAGGACCAGCCTCACCCCTTCCACTTTTCTAACACGTTGGTGTTGTTGAAGATTTAACTGGTTTGGGTTGTTTTTAAGTTTTAACCAATCTCTGAAAAATTCCATAATAGGATAATAGGACAAAAAATGTCTGAAGAACTTGGGTCAGATTCCAGAAAACTGTTTCTGGTACTACACTGTTCATTGGACATTTCTGATCTTTTCAAAAATCATAACCAGATACACATACATACACTTTTAGAAAAACTGAAGCATTCATTTGATAAAGCAGTAATTGCCCTCACTGTGTATTGCTTGGTATTTTCTATATAAGTTGGCTCTCCATATCCACAGGTCCCACATCCAAAGAGTCAGCCAGCTAAAGACCAGAAATCTTGAGGAAAGAGCCTGGGGTATGGCCCAGCTGTAGAGGGCTTCCCGAGCGTGCACAAGGTCCTAGGTTCAAACCCCAGCAAGAAAAATTTTCAGGAAAAAAAAATCTCACCTATACTGCATATGTACAGACTTTTCTCATGTTGTTATTCTCTAAACAATACAATGTAACAACTAAATTTATAGCTTTAGACTTAAAATGTGTGGGAAGATATGGAAATGTATTTTATGTAAGGGACTTGAGCACTTGTGGATTTTGGTATCATCAAGGGTCCTGAAGTCAGTCAGTCTCCCATGGATACCAAGAGGATACTATGTTCTGCCTCTTTTATATACACAGTGTTTTTCTCAACACACTAAATTCATGACCACTGATGGATCTTTAGCCACAGTTTGAAAATCACAAGTGTACTGGATAAAGCATTCACTTTGGGGAACCTTATTTTACATTCTATTAGGCCATGAAAGCAACTTTATTGAAAGGATTCCTTCTTTGGTTTTGGTTTGGTTTTGTTTTTTGAGACAGGGTCTCACTGTATAGTTCTGACTGATCATGAACTCACTATGTAGCCCAGGCTGGCCTCGAATTTGTGGCAATCCCCACCGAGTGCCAGGATTACAGGCGTGCACCACCATGCCCGGCATTTCTTGGAAATGCTATTTATACACACAGTCTTACTAGTACATTCTGATAATTTTAATAGTGTTCTCATTTGATCCCCACAACAACACTGTAGAATAGGTATTGGTTTTCCTATTTTAAGGATGAAGAAAGCTTTGCAGTAGGGAAATGACAGAACCAAGATTCAAACCTAGACTCTAGCTCTTACACGGATAACCCCTGAGTTGTGACTCACTCTCCAAGAGTGTTAGGATACTTTTGAAAGGTGTAGGTATCCGGTGGGTAGACCACTCCTGTGGAGAAAGAACTGGCATTAAGAGTCCACCTGGGTTCAAGCTCCGCTTCTGACACTCTGCAGGAGAATGGCTTGGAGCACAAGTCCCGGAATATCTCTGGGCCTCTTCTTTCCAGTCCTTAACCCAGGAGGGTGGGTGGAGACAGTTATAAAGGCCCACTTCGGCCCTTGAGACTCCAGTTCCAAGAGAGGTTCCCCCTCCTTGCTGTAAAGAATTCAAGGACTTGGTTGTACATGTACAAAGCCTTATTTCAAAGCAGCAGTCATGAAGAGCTCCAGAAGTAGTAGGAAGTAGTAAGGAGACGACACATCAGCAGGAGACAGATTTCTGCAGTGGAGGTGCTGCTGAGACCCTTGGGACCTCTGCGGCGTTGTGTGCTTTGCCCCTGCTCCAGAGAAAAATGAACCGAAGGAATCCACGTCACCTGGACCAGTGATGGCGATTCTTTTAGAAACCAGTGCCCAAACAACCCAAAGCCCACTTATTTATCCCAGAGTGCCAACACTACCATTAAACCTGAATCCTGAGGTTTTAGTTTAGGAAAAACAACTCATACATTAACATCTTTTGTCTTAAAATAAAGACACAGTAACATGCATGCCATAGGTTTGCCACCATTGACCCACCTCTTCTCATTTGCCTTTTCTTTTCAGAAATTTGGAGAGCTTGCCATGACCAAAGAATCAAAGGCCTTGATGGGACTGTATCATGGCCAAGTCCTGTGCAAGAAAAATAAATTTGGAACTCCGCAGAAGGAAGTGAAGTAAGTTAAACTCTGTAGGAATCCCTTGGGAGTTTTATTGTGTGCAAAGCTTTGAAGAGCGACAGAACCAGAGTTACACCAGTGTATTAATTCGGTCTTGCCCCAATGTCTCGTGTCCTGAGCACAGTGGAGGCTGTCTTCCTACCGGGAACATTTTGGTTTCGAAAGCTCTGCCTCTGCTGAGTTTCCTCTAGGCCCTCCAAGCAACTCCCGTAGAGCTTTCTTGTCACATCCTGCTGTCCTCTAGAAGCTGGGTTAGGTCCTTCTTCCTAAAAGAAACACATGCACTCCGCCCTGTTCAGTGGTCTTCTCTCTAAGGTGCCATCTGTAGGAAGATGCCACTCTTCCTCATTAAAACACAGAAGGCCTCGTTTCATTGTGCTTACTACCTAAGCAGTGGACACTGTACTTGGCCTGTCGTGTCAGAAGCCTTTCTCAGAGTTATGTTGCCTCACAGCACTGCAGCTTCTGAACTTTACTGATGCCCCTCCACTCTCCTTCGAGCTCAGTGCTTCTCAGCCTGAGCCTCCAGCGGACGTCTGAGAACACGTTTGGTTGTCACAAATGGGGTAGTTAGTGGCCAGGGATGCTGCCGAACCTGCGTTGTACAAGACAACCCCACAGAAAAAGTTTTCAAGTCCAAAAAGCCAGTAGTGCTGAAGTTGAAAAACCCTGTGTTAGCTGAATTATTGGTGAGGGATTGAAGAGAAGCACCTAACCTGATTGCCCTCTGGTCCTCTCACTTTTAATGAGATTCCAACCCAAGATAGACTAGACACATGAGAAGGCACGGTGAGACAGATGAGATCGTAGCCAGGAGGGCTGACTTCCAAATAGTCTGAAAGACAACTCGAACTCCTGCCCCAGCACTGAGCGATGGGTCCCAAAGAGACCCAGTTGGGGTCTGCGGCCCCTAACATTGGCCATCCCTTGCATGGATGGTAGAGTGAGATAATGCTGCCACTTAAATTTACATCTCTTCACACTTTCTCCAAAGATCAAACAGATTAACAAGGAGAACAAAGCCCTGTTCTCTGTGGAGAGGGTAAGCAGAAGTCAGAATGTTTCTAACTTCTCTCTCTCCCGTCCCTCCATGTGCACAAAGATTGCTGTCAGCTCAGTAGCGGGGAGACAGCCTCGGGACACGTTTCCGATACCAGGCATCTCGCCCCCCCAGCCCTGGGAGAAGCTGGGCCGTGTCCGGTGCTGAGGGGTGGGGGTGTCCTATCTGCTCATTTTGAACAGAGTAGAGATCAGCTAATCTGATACAAAATAAAGCCCATCTGCCTTTTCAAAAAAAAAAGCAGAAGAGGTGACTCTCAGATGAGAAGCCTCATCTGTCACGTTAGCCTGCTTCTCCTGACTGCATAGACATGTGCAGATGGTGTTAAAACCACCTGGAGAAATTGGGATTATGTACCAAATGCACAAAAAAAGAGAGGCAGCATCAATTAAAGCAAAAGATGAAAAAAGAAGGCTGGGCATGGTGGTGCACACCCTTGATCCCAGCACTTGGAAGGCTGAGGCAGGAGGATTGCTGCGAGTTTGAGGCCAGCCTGGGGTACATAGACCCTGTCTCAAAAAACAAAACTAAACAATGAAAAAAGAAAACGAGAGCCAAAGCACTGTAGCTTATGAAAATTCCTCCCCCTAGAAAAACCACAGCGCTGCTGGGGATTTAGCTCAGTGGTTCTACTGCCTGCCTTGCATGCACAAGGTCCCGAGTTCGATCCCCAATACCAAAAAAAAAGAACAACCACAGCGCAGAAAAAACTGTAACAGAACACTCCCAAACTTGCATTATATATCTTTGCACAAGCATTTGCAGTTAAAACAAAAATCATTTTATATCAGAAATTCAAAAAACCAGAACTAAATAGAGAAACAGGATGGAGTAAGAGTTGACCTAACTTGGGGAAGATACTAAAGAAAAGGTAGCTGATAAACATTTGTGTTATTACAAAGCTCCCCTTGAGAGATGCTCCTGGGACTTGAAATTAAGGTGCCTTTTTAGGATTTGAGTATGATTTTCAAACATTATAATCAGAATGATTAGGAATAAAACTTTATCCCTCTATCGGGTCTATAGGTCTACAGTGCTGCAAACTTGGGTTTCTTTTATGAAGGAAATGATTGGGGTTTGGGGCACGAGCCCAGGGCCTTGGCTCTGAACTACATCCCGGCCCTTTTTATTTTCTTTTGAGACAGCGTCTGACTATAGTTGAGGCTGTCCTTGAACTCACTGTGTAGCCCAGGCCGGCCTCGGACTTGTAGTGATCCTCCTGCCTCAGCCTCCCAGAGTGCTGGAGGAAGTAATTCTCTAAATTTTTTTTTACTCATTTACTAAATGGTATATTGTTCCAGAACTATTGAAAACTAAAAAGAACAATCACATGTGATCTCTAGTCTTCAGATCTCTGGTCTTAGAATTGGAAGAGACAGCAATGGGGTAGACAAAGCTATTGCAAAATACCATGGGGTGAATCAGGTGGGCTGAGAAGCTGCAGAAGAATTGGGTGGAAAGGCTGCACCCAAGTGGAGGCACTGGCGGGAGCAGGTGGCCTGGAGCAGACTCCAGCGAGAAGCCTTGTGAACTAATGCAGATGTGGGGTGATAGAGGCACGGGTTCCTGGCAAAAGGAAAGGTAACTGTAAATGTAAAATCACTAGCAAATAGTGAACAAGTAAGAGAAGTCAATCTGGAAGTTACCTTTTATTTAGAAAAGAACAGTACTCATGTTGACTTAAGCTTAGATTGGTTTTCCATGCTCTCCAGGCACAACTGAAAATTGGTATAGTTCCAACTCCGTGGGAAGACCAATTCCTTTAGAAACAATGGATTTGTGCATTTGACTTTAAAATCAGTCATCTAAGCAAAAGTGTACATGCCTGTAATCCCAGCTACTCGGGATGCTGAGGCAGGAAGATCCCAAGTTCAAGGCCAACCTGGGTGATTTAACAAGACCTTCTCTCAAAAGGATGTAGCTCAAGGTTGGAGCACTTCCCTTGCATGCACAGGGTTCAATCCCCAGTTGTGAAAACAAAATTATTAATGGTGGATTTGTATAGCTAGAGATGATTATTTGAAGCGCCTCATAGCTGGTTCATTGGATAATTACTTGGGTAATCTCCCACTTTTACTGAACTGAGAAAAAAGTTGTTTACCAAAACCATCCTCTTTTCCTTTCAGACAGCTGGCCGTTCTCGGTGCAGGGCTGATGGGAGCTGGCATTGCTCAGGTCTCCGTGGATAAGGGGCTGAAGACCCTGCTTAAGGATACTACGGTGGCCGGGCTGGGTCGCGGACAGCAACAAGTGTTCAAAGGGTAGGTCCACTCTCAGAGTGGGTTTTTGGGGGGAGGGGTCATGGGGGGGGTGTTTGTTATTTTTTTGGGGGTTTTTTGGTACAGGGATCGAACTCGGGACCTTGCGCTTGCAAGGCAGGCGGCGAAACCACTGAGCTAAATCCCCGGCTCCTGTGTTATTGTTGTTTTCTTACCATGAGATCCTTTTTTCTAGAAATGCTAGTTCCTTCTTTGACTTCATTTTGTTACAGCGTTCATGGACCTTTAACATCACTGGAGTCTGGAGTCTTACATCTTATAGGTACTTGTTTCTCGTTTGGTGTTGTTTTCTTGGTAGATACTTTAAATGCCACTTGCTTTACACTTGCTGTCAGACTGGCAGTTCTCCGGCCTGTGGATTTTGCTGCCCTCCTTGCACCAGCAGGGCCCTCTCCGTTGCGATGGCTGTGGTTGGGCCATGAGGGAACGGGAGGTGACTGCAGGGTCCAGGCCAGGATCAGGGCTCTTCAGCCTCGTGTTCCCTGACTGGCAGACAAAGCCAGCCATTTCCTGGTGAGCCCGCAGCTCCTGAGGGTTTGCAGGCGGTGTCTCATCTCACCTGTAAGTTGGTAAAGGGAGACCATCGTTCTCTCCCCCCACACGCACTGCCAGTTTCGCAGAGGGGAATAGAGCAGCAGCTTGGCCAAACCGGGGCTGGTGTCAGCACGGCCTGTGGCTCGGACGTGATGGATGAGCTGGCTGCCGTGACTTTGAGCTGAGTGGGCTTTTCTGATTCTAAGTGGATTGCGTAGCATGAGGACATCATCATCTGCATCTGAGAGGAGCCCGTCCCCTGCTCACCGGATCTGGCAGGCTTAGTTGTGTCGGCAGACCTTTGCAAGATAAAAGAAGTTCTGGTAAAAGGTCTGACCACACAGCCCACAAAAGTGCCATACGCTGGATAAGACAGCACCGTTGCTCTGAAACACAAGTGTCCTGAAATAGTATCTCGTGCAGTTACCACAGTGTGAAATTGCTGACCTAGAAGAGCCTCCTCCCGTGACCTCTTCTGAATACACTGTCCAGGTTTCCCTTTTTGTCTCAGAAACATCAAGTTCTGGATGCTGCCACTCACCATACTGCTGACTTGGGATGTGTTTCCTGTCTCCTCCTGGAAGTGGTTTCATTTGGCATTAGAATTGGAGCACCTGGGGCTGGGGATTTAGCTCACTGGTTCCGGCGCCTGCCTCACAAGCGCAAGGTCCCAAGTTCGATCCCCGGTACCAAAAAAAAAAAAAAGAATTGGAGCACCTTAGCCAGGTGTGGTGGCACACGGCTGTAATCCCAGCACTCAGGAGTTTGAGGCAGGAGGATTGTTGTGAGTTCCAGGCCAACTTGGGCTACATAGTTCAAGGCCAGCCTGAACTACATAGTGAGACCCTGTCTCAAAAAAAGGAGAGAGGGGCCGGGGATTTACCTCAGTGGTCTGCCTCGCAAGCATAGGGTCCTGAGTTCAATCCCTGGTACAAAAAAAAAGGAGAGGGACAAGTCTCTCGTCTGCTGACTGCTGTCGTGGTTGCCAGAAACCAAGAGATTCAAGCCCGTCCTTTTAAGACCTGAATTGGACACTTCTTTTACTCTTTTGGCTAAAGAAATCATTGAATAGAGTTTAGTTTCATACTGCCTTCAGAGGACAATTCTAGGTTAAAGTGTGGTCAGATTGACCCTACGAGAGCCTGCTTTCCTTGGCAATAAAAAGTACTCAGTTAACTGTCTGAGTTGCGGGACTCTTATCAGCGCCCCCTGGGAAAGGAGAAAGCCTAAGTTAATATTTCATACGATCGGTGCAGTGTGCTACTAGGTGCTGGGCAGAAAGCGGATGGAGAGGATGAGAAACAGCTTGGTCTCTGCCCTCTGCAAGCCTACAAGTGGAGAACAACATAAAGTGATACAGAAGCAAGGAGAGCACCCTATGGCGGAGGGCACACTGGGCTGTTTCCCCTTGAAGGAGAGAATTAGCAGAATTGCTGTTCTTCTATTTTACCATTCTGGTATTAATAGCCCCGGCAAACAGCTGTTTCATAGGGGACACCGTTTATGTAAGTTGGGCGTTAGAGGCATTTTGTAGAGGAAAGCACGTGTGCTTGGAAATCAGCCTGTCTCTGAATGCTAGTGCCCTCCCTTAACTGTTTGACCCCAAGTCCCTGGGACCCTCTTTGAGCAGCTCAGCCCCTCACAAGGGGCTCATATGGTAATCACAGTCAGTGAGAGACACAGTGACTGTCTGGTCCATGGACAGTGGGCGACGCTAATCTCCTTCCCCTCTGACTAGAAATGTACTTCTTCTAGATTGAATGACAAAGTGAAGAAGAAAGCTGTAACATCATTTGAAAGGGACTCCATCTTCAGCAACTTGATTGGGCAACTCGATTACAAGGATTTTGAAAAGGCCGACATGGTGATTGAAGCTGTTTTTGAGGACCTTAGTATTAAGCACAAAGTGCTCAAGGAAGTAGAAGCGGTAAGTAAGGGGCCCTTTGTGCTTAAAGTCCAGTGGACTGAGTGAAGGACACCAAGATGGGGTACCTTAAAGGAACAGCAGGAAAGTCGTGCTTTATATTCATTTCCAAACAAGGATTTATTAATTTGTTGTGTTGCTAGGAGTCAAGACCAGTACCTCAAGCATGTTATGCAAGCACTCTGCCACTGAGCTCCATACACTCTGTGTTTTTCAAAGGTCAAATCCAAACCCTAAAGGAAGAAACTTCAGTGGTTTATTAACCTAAAACCAGGGTTCATTAGGCTTATTCAGGTGGGAGCTCAGTCACCCAAACATACGTGTGACCTCATGGAATACAGCCAGATGTCTTGAGGTTTTTTTTATTGGCCACAAGTCGTAACCAAACTTCTTCAGGTCCAAGCAGCAAGGGAAATAAGGGGGAGACGATTTCTCCAGGCAGGATTCAGCGGCGGGGGGGGGGGGGGGCTGTTCATGGAAATACACTCTGGGCCTGCTCCCAAATGGGCCTGCTCTCCCCATAGATAGCCAGCTCCAGAGATAGGATGGCGTGAACAAATTAAGTGTGTTAAGTGGGTAGTACAAAGAAAGATCCATGAAAAGAGAGATGGTAGTGATCCGGGCAGGGGGCAGGCCCACAGGGGACAGCCCATCGGATAAACAGAACACGGCTAGGAGGCGGCACTGACTCGGCAGTACGCTGGTATCTGTAGCAGCTGCAGCGAAGCCAGCAGGACTCCAAAGCTGCCCTTCCACTCAGGGAGAGTGCCTGTCCCACACAAAACTAAAGCCAAGCGGCCCATCAGGGACAGTTACGGGACACACACTCAAAAAATCAAAGTGTAATACTAGATTCAGCTGAGGGAGAAAATTATTGAGAAGAGCTGGGCACATTTGTGCCCCATCTGTGCTGGAGGGTTTTTCAGCTTCCAGACTCCGATGATGTCCCCAGGTCTGGAGGAAACTGCCAGGTCAGGGCGGGGATGTGCTCCCCACAACCCAGGTGAAATAGCTCTTACCATCAGGACATGGAAAATCTGGATTTGGGAGTGTCCTAATGGGAAGCCAGGGGTCAAGGAACAAAGAAAGAGGGATTGAGTTGAGTCAAGAGAAATACAGACTACAGACAAAGCAAGATAGTAGTCACGGCGGAAACATAAAGGTTAGGGAGAGATGAGGTAGGACAGAGAACCTGCACGGGAGAGAGGAGGAAAAGACCGTGGCTTGTAGGTGAGCGTGCAGTATGGAGAGGGGAAGTGACAGGCAGATGAGGTAGGGTGCCACAGACTGTCAGACTTGAGGCAGATCCAAACAACAGGACTTAACACCCATGCTGGGTCTTGAAGGAAAGAAACTTGATTCAGAGCATCTTTTCAGTGTTCATTTATTTACCCATTACTGGGACAGTCTTCAGGTGAGGATTCAGTGACCTTATGAAAGCCCATATGTATTGGACTTCCCATTGCTGGACAAAACACTTGACACCCACAGCTTAAAGGAGAACAGGTGTATTTTGGCTCAGCATTTCTGTGGCTTCAGTCTGTGGTCAGCTAGTGCCAGGGCAGAAACGGCATGTTGGGAGGGCTGGCCAAGGACAGCTTCTCACACCGTGGCAGCCAGGAAGCAGGGAGAGAAATGAGGGGCCAGTGACCACAGCACACCCTTCGGTCGCCCTACAGTGACCGCCTCTGAGTGGGACACCTCTGCTGCACCTCAGCCACTGAGGTCATCCATGCATGAACCCCTGGTGCACAGAGCCCCCATGATCCTGTCCCCTTCCAAATGGCGGGCCTGGGGGACATTTAAGGTCTAAATTGTAGGAAGAGGAAGTAAAAAGGATTGAGATGGGATGTGTTATGTACCAGTACCCTGTGGTGAACATATTCACTGTGCATCAGACATACACATTAAATTTTTTTTTAAAGATGTAAACAGTAAGACCACAGCTAGAGGAAAGCTGAGCAGGAACAAGAACAAGGGCAGCACATTCCCTAACACGAAGCCCTCAGGGATCGGTAACTGGGTGAGTGGCAGCCTCCGGGCCCAGGTGTCACTCCCGAGCCTTTCTGTGGACTCTGCCATCTCCCAGGCCTACGTGACACATTCTTCAATGCTTCCGCCCTGCAGGTGACTCCAGATCATTGTGTCTTTGCCAGCAATACGTCTGCTCTCCCGATCAAGGAGATCGCTGCTGTCAGCAAAAGACCTGAGAAGGTAAACTCTGAGCAGAGGAAAAACCTGAACTATTTTCCTGCTGGGGCTGAGTGAGGAAGGCTTAGGGCATGCGGAGAAGGACAGCGCGGATCGTGAAGTGGGTGGGGTGGTTCCCAGACACTGGCACAGCAGGGGTAATGCCGGGCCCAGCATAAGACACAGGAATAAGTGTAGTACAACTGAAAATACTTCTCTAGGTGATTTGCAACCTTGATGGGTATTATTTTTCAAGTTCAGACTTTGAAATCTACCTTGCACTACAACCAGGCATTGAAGGCTAGGCCCTAAGCAAAGAAGGGATGCTCCAGAATATTGGTGAGCTTCAGCGCAGTCTGGTGGCTGTTTAGGACAGGCTCGGTTAGAACTCCAGCAGGAGAAGGGAAGGTCGGTGACCGGGGTTGTGTCCACCTGTGGGTTCTCTCAGACCGCTGCCCAGGATGTAGCGGGCTGGGTACAGAAGCACTTCCAGTGAGCATCCGGCGTGAGGCTAAGAAAGCTACCTTTGTTCAGCCATAGTAATTAAGGGAGGCTCAGTCTTTCAAAGAAGAATAAACACCTCAGGTCTCTGGAGGATTACTTGTTGCCTCAGCTACCAGGAACCAGCCAAAGGTGGGTAGGAAATGCAAAAGGCCTTCAACATGTTCACATGTCTTGCTGCCGAGCGGCTCTGAACCACTGGTGGTACATGCATAAGTGTCCCATCAGGCTACATGGGACAGTGCCATCTGGTGGTACAAGCCACCCAGTGGGACAGTCATGCATGTACCACCAGTGGGTTAAGCTGCAGGGAACATGTTAAGCAGCTGAAATCGCCAGTACAAAGTCTACACACCAAAAACACAAAAGCCCGTTTCTTGCTAGTCCTAGGACTTTGCTAATGCAGGACTGTCCAGCAGGGCCGAGATGATGTGGGCCCTGGTGGTGCAAGCTCAGGATGGCAGGAGAAAGCTTGGGCTGATGTGGCAGCCGGTGGGCACACCAATAGTCAGCTCCTGAGGGAAGACACCAGACAGTCTAAAAGCTGTTTACAGATTTTGCAGGTGGACAGTCTGGACCTGTCATACCACAGAGTGCCTCTGCAGCATTTAAAATCAGTACGGGAGTACATGGGTGTGGGGAGAAAGAGGCGGGATGTATCAGGTAGAGGTGCAGATTCCCTGTGATGAGTGTTAACATTGTATGCCTAAAATGCACGAATAAATGTTTTGCTGTAAAAATAAATCAGTGTAGGAAGAGCCATGCACAGTGGTGCACTCCTATAATTCCACCACTGACTTGGAAGGCTGAAGCAGGAGGATTATGAGTTTGAGGACACCCTGGACAACATAGTGAGAACTGTCAAAAAAAGAAAAAAAAAAAGATAGGTGAATCCATTGCTGTTCATTTGCTCCAGTTCGTCCCTGTGCAGTGGAGCAGGCCGTGCACTTTGCAGTCCAAATCTCCAGGTACCTGAAATAACGTTTTGGGGTTTTTTTTGTTCATTTTTGTGGTGCTAAGGATTAGAGTCAGGGGCCTGCGCATGCTAGGCAAGTTCTCTACCCCTGAGCTACATCCCCAATCCCTGAGATAACTTGTCACGCACTTGCCTTATGTAATTCATCTGCCGAGTAAGGCCACAGGGTCACAAGTAGGGGACCAGCCACCTAAGCTCTCTCGCCAGCGTCTTTCCTGGGGCACAGAACCTTCAGTGCTACAGTGAAAGTCCTGACAGTCCAGCGCAAGAGGTCGCCTTTGGCACAACTTTCTGAGCGATCTGAACATTTTTGCCTGGGGTGGTGATTAGGGGCTGTGTACACTTGTCAAAACTACTGCCCAGAATGCTTAAAGATCCATGCCTTTTACTCTGTACAAGTTATATGTCAGTGAAGGCTGAGTCCTTTTGCTCAGGGTGGCTGCGTGGGAATCAGGCCCTATATATTTCAGACATAAACAGAACAGTTTAGAGATGAGAAGCTTTGGGGCTGATAAATTTATACAGCATTCGGTACCTCTGCGTATTTCACAGTGCTAGGTGGTCTGAGGTCCTTAGGTCCAACATTCCCAGGTGACACTAATGCTGGTGGCCTGGGCACTGCACTATGGGATCATTGGTTTACTGAGTCTTGAGTGCATCTGAATATTGAGAAGTGTTATTTAAACCTAGTGTCCTGGAGGCCCATCTGGGCAAAGGCCAATACATCTCTGACAGTCCTGTGTATTAACTGACTTCTGCCTGTCTCTTCCCCAAAAAGTGGACACGCTCACCTAAACCATCGGCGCCAGTACTGAATGGAGCCTTCATTCATTCTCCCCAGTAAATGCAGCGTGGCCTATGGCTGTGGCTCTGGCAGTGACCATTGGTAGGGCCAGGAATCCTTAGAAGCAGCAGGAAGAGGACCCAGTAAGTCTGCCTGGACGTGCTAAACTCTCCAGCAGAAATCCATGCAGCCAAAGCGCCTGACCTCAGCTGTCTCCCTGTGCCAGGCCGCCCCTCCCCAGTGTTTTCCTAGCAAAAGGAAGCTGTGTGGTTTCCTCCTCAGCATTCCTAAGTCTGTTGGCTTTGGGCTCCTTCGCCAGGTGATTGGCATGCACTACTTCTCCCCTGTGGACAAGATGCAGCTGCTGGAGATCATCACGACCGAGACGACGACCCGGGACACCACTGCTTCCGCCGTGGCACTTGGGCTCAAGCAGGGCAAGGTCATCATTGTGGTCAAGGTAAGAGCTGGGCGACAGTGACGCAGCCCCAGAAGGAAGGCCAGAAAGGCGCCCGGCAGGCCTACTGATTCCTGTTCTGGGCAAACGTCCCACGCGTCTGTTGGTGGTCTCCACAAGGGACGAGGCCCCGGCCCTGTGCCACTGAGATCGGCCCCTGGGAACTCTGGCTCTGCTAGCCATGCCAGAGCCTAAAGGCTGCCAGGAGACTGCTCCGCCAGCCTGCTCGACATTGCTTCCACTGCCGTTTAGTACTGAAGATTCGGATGGGGATTTTAATTTTGTTATTTGTTTGTTTGGAGTTTTTGTTTTTTGAGACGGGCTTGCTATACATTGCAAGCTGGGCTTGAACTCAAAATGTAGCCCAGGCTGGCCTCAAACTCACGGTGATCCTCCTGCCTCAGCCTCACGAGTGCTAGAATACACCACAACACCCAGCTCTGATTGAGATTTTAAATCACCTCAAATCTGAAGTGATGAGCTCTGATCCCAGCACTCTGGGAGGCTGAGGCAGAAGGATCACAAGTTTGCACCCAGGCTGGGCAATGTAGTGAAAGCCTGTCTCAAAAAAAAAAAAAGCTGAAGTTGTAGCTCAGTGCAAAGGCCCCACTATCACCAAAATATAACAGTGATAATTAAAGTGAGGTATGGGAAAGGGGGCTGATTTCAGACTCAGGTCGTCCTTACCCAGACAGAGCCGAGCGCTCACCTTCTCTTTCTTGGCAGGATGGACCCGGCTTCTACACCACCAGGTGCCTTGCGCCCATGATGTCTGAAGTCATACGGATCCTACAGGTGTGCAGTGCCAGGAGTGCTCAAGACCTCTCCCCAGTCCTCCAAACTGCGGGTGCCCCATGAGGGTCAGGCCTCCTCCAAATGTGCTGCTCCTCCGCACAGGAGTGGGTGCCTTGAGCCCAAGGCAAGCTCCTGGTTCCCCAGAGCCCTCCGCACACTGGTGCCCACAGCTTCTGCCTTCCCTCTGGGGAGGGGCCTCCCAGGACAGAGCTGCTTGGTCGGATGCACACAGCCCCCCCACGGCTGGCCAGGTCATTCCTTCGGGAAAGGAGAGGGATCCTCGAAGCTGGGCTCTTAAACCAGACACAGAGCTCACAGCCTGCAGCTGCTCCTCAGCAGCACTGACATCTCCCTCAGCCCTGGTGCTGTTGGCCCTCTCAGCCATGGCATCTCCTTAGTGCTGAGATTCAGAGTTGGACACGTGAAGGAAGTGGGTAATTTGTTCATCCCTAAACTTCCTTAAAGTGTTGTCGAATTTCCACTGGTGCTTCGCTAAATGAAACAGCGCCCATCCCAGGCCTGGCCAGATAGCACCGGGAACAGAAGCAGATTTTGCACAGGGCTGTGACTAGGGCTAGGATGGGGAGCTTTGGGTAAGGGAATCTGAGATGGCCTTGCCTGAGGCCCCTGCTTCGCTCTCTGTCCAGGAAGGAGTTGGCCCTAAGAAGCTGGATTCCCTGACCACAGGCTTTGGCTTTCCTGTGGGTGCTGCCACTCTGGCAGATGAGGTTGGTGTGGATGTAGCGCAGCACGTGGCAGAAGATCTAGGCAAAGCCTTTGGGGAGCGGTTTGGAGGTGGAAACGTGGAACTGCTGAAACAGATGGTGGCCAAGGGCTTCCTGGGTGAGTAGCCTCAGGGAAACCTGACCAGCACCATCAGTTACAAAGTTCTGGGCAGTTTCCTGCACCCAGAGAGCTGCAGAGGCCCAGGTGGAAGATTTCCTGAACACAGAACCGATTGTAGGGTGTTTCAAAGATGATTTTGTGAGAAACTCCTCTTAGATTAGGCCTGTGGATTACGGACAAAAGGCGAAGTTCTGGGCCTCTATCACTACTGGGCCTAAGTTACGCCAAATGGACAAACACACCCTGGCCAGACCCTCTTCGACATCTGTGGAAGCAGCAGCGAAGTCACCACTTGGCGTGGGCCGCCTCAGGCCTGGTGTTACGTATCTGGATATTTAAACTCACTAACTCACTTGAGCGGCCTTTCCTTCCAGATGCAGATTTCCAAGCTCCAGAAAGCAGAGCGGGGCGGGGGGGGGGGGGGGGTTGAGACAGTGTCTTGCTAAGCTGCCTAGGCTAAGCTAAATTTACAGTCTTCCTGCCTCAGCCTCCCAGAGGGCTGGGATTGCAGGAGTGCGCCACCACACCCAGCTTCTGCCAAGTCTTCTGGTGACGACTGAATTGCTAGGTTTGGCCAAGACAGCCAAGCTCAGGAGTGCAGAGAAGAGGCGAGAGCCTCACAGCAGGCCCCAGAGATGAAGATTCTTGGCCAGGAATGAGGGGCAGTAGTAACACGGTCTCCTCTTCTTCAGGTCGAAAGTCTGGGAAGGGCTTTTACATCTACCAGGAGGGTTCAAAGGATAAGAATCTGAACTCTGACATGGATAGTATCTTCGCGAGTCTGAAGCTGCCAGCCAAGCCTGAGGCGTGAGTCAGTCGGATGTTTCTCTGGAAGCCCAAAGCTCCCTCACCCTTGTCCCTTCTCTTCCTGGTCACCCTGAAGCTGGCACAGCCCTTGCTTCTGTCCTCACCCTGGTAGGCATCGAGGTGACTGGAGGCCAAGCCTGGGGAAGGCCCTGCTGCTCCAGCCATCCGGAAGGGTCCCAGAGAGCAGCCAGCAGCTTACCCCAGGCCCCCCTATCGCCCCGGCTCTTTATTGTTATTTTGAGCACCTGACCATTGCTGGTGTCAAAAAACACCGACGGGGCCGGGGATTTAGCTCAGAGGTTCCACCGCCTGCCTTGTAAGCACAAGGTCCCAAGTTCGATCCCTGGTACCAGAAAACCCCACCAATGATCCCTGCTGTGAGAGGCCCTGTTGCAGATGCTCAGTCTCCTGGCAGTCAGGGCAAGGCTGGGCCTCCTGGGCTGAGTCCTCTGCATGGTGGTGTGGTCCCGACTGGTGGACCAGCTCCCGCCGTCCACCCGCACTTCACCCTACACCCATCCTGCCTCCCTGTTCGTCCTCTGGCTAAACTGCCCTTCCTGACTGCAGCTCCTCTGACGAAGACATCCAGTACCGCGTGGTGACCAGATTTGTGAACGAGGCAGTCCTGTGCCTGCAGGAAGGCATCTTGGCCACACCTGAGGAGGGAGACATTGGAGCGGTCTTTGGGCTCGGCTTCCCCCCGTGTCTCGGAGGTGCGTCTGCAGGCAGAGGAGTCGGCTCTCTTGGCCTGGCTGTTACTCCCATCTCCTTTAACAAAGTCCTGTTTTTCCACTCAGGGCCCTTCCGCTTTGTGGATCTGTACAGTGCCCAGAAGATAGTGGACCGGCTCCGGAAGTACGAGGCCGTCTACGGGAAACAGTTCACCCCGTGCCAGCTGCTCCTCGACCATGCCAACAGCCCTGGCAAGAAGTTCTACCAGTGAGTGGACGTCAGTGCAAACCCAGCCGCCCGCAGCACTGGTTGGTTCCTGGCACTGTGTGACGTATCCGGAAGCAGGAGACTGAGTCTGGCCTCGGCTTGCTCCTTGATTAAAGTGCCTTCACCTCTGCCCGGCACCCTCCTGAATCTGACTGAATTGAGGTTTGCACTTCCTGTCAGAAGGTGCCCCATGTGCTCCTTTGTAAGCCCTGAGGCTGAGAGCAGCAGCTAAGAGCTCTCTGAAGCCCTCTGTTCCTGCTGGGGCCAGTGGTGGCGAGGGCGTTTCGGCATCCAGCCAAACGCAGGGTGACAATAAAAACAAACTCTCAGCCTCTGCTCGCTTGGTCCATCTCCTGCCCTTGCCCTTCTGGTTTAAGCTCCTTCAGGAAGTGAACTGGAATAAAGCCCTGTGCCTTACGTGCAGCAGTATGTTGGGAGAGTCGTGGGCAGCAGTGAAGAGGGACTCAGGCCAGAAAGCAGGGCCTTGGGTACCCACGGCCACTTGCACCTGAGGCCTAAATGCTCTCGGCCGCTCACAGCGGCACATGGGACCAGCGAAATCTCTGAGGTGTAGTGTGCCTGGATGCCACAGGTACTTTTGCCCCACTCGGCTTTCCTCAGTGATGCTTGTACCCATTTATTTTCTTGGAGTGCCTTGTGCATGTTAGAGTGAAGCAGAGGAGGTGTCGTTTCCCTGGTGTTCCGGAGCACAGAAGGCACGGGGTGCATGCAGTGGTGAGGGGCACAGTGAGGACAGCACAAGGGGTGCCAGTCCGGCCTGGCCCCACGCCCTGCTTGGCAGAAGGATGCAGAGTCACTGGATGTGTGTGGAATCTTAATTCAAGTCCACCACACTGTGCATTCAAACTCATGCTCCCAGTGACTGCTGCCTGCACCCCACTTACGGCATTTCCCTGGTCCCAGCTCTGGCATAGGGACGGACAGGCAGGGAGTGTAGCTCTAGTGCTGCTAAACCGGACCCTCACATGGAATCCTGAATTGGGGTTTGCAAGACAGCCAGGGGAGAGCAGAAAAGTCACTTCCTGCACCAAGACCACCAACAGGGTCCTATGGGGTGGGGGTCTGAGACAGAGAGGTAAACAGAATCTGGGTGCACTCTGCAAGGCAGGCAGGTACACGGTGCTCGCTGATGCCTGACCTGTGCCATCTGGGTCTTGCCATTCAGCAACACCGGGTAGGTGTGAATTATGCCAGAACACTAGTGGGAGTGGTGGGCCCTCAGGGGGCTTATAGAAGAGGGTGGGACAGCCTTGGGGGACACCAGGTTGTGCCACACACACGCAAACCATCCCAAAGCCCACTCCCACGCTGAGGCATGGACACTCCGCTGCTCCTCACGGGTTTCCAAAAGAAGAAAGCAAACACCTAGAATTCCACTTGCACTCTCTTCGGTGGTCTAGCGTTTATTTCACCTCACCAGTCCTTGAGGATTCAATAAACCATCTGTGAGAAAACCAAGTATCTCAGCATCACAGTTTCTGTGCTCTACTCTGACTTCCTTCCCCCAGAGCTGGGGCAGCCTGATAAGGGCAGGGCGCCAGCACGGCTTAGCTACTTCTAAGAAAACCGGAAATAAATATCTAGGCAGACTCTGTAAGGCAGAGGAGAGGGCTGCCCCTCTGGGCCCTGAGACCAGTGGGCATGAGAAGTGGCATGGCTCTGGTTGGTGGGCTGGGGGTGTACACAAAGATCAGAGCTCTGGATGCCAAGCAGGTCAAAAGCTCAAGATTGAAGGGCACTTGCCAGGCACAGTGGCACACATCTGTAGTCCCAGCTCAGGAAGATCGTAAGTTTGAAGCAGCCTGGACAATTTAGCAAGACTGTCTCAAAAAATCTAAAAAGAGCCAGGCAGAGATGTAGTTCAGTGGCAGAGCATTTGTCTAGTGGGCATGAACCCCTGGGTTCAATCCCCAGTATCACTATAAAAAGGAAAAGTTGAAAGGCACAAAGATCTCTGAAGCATGTCAATAGCACAGCACTGAGCTCCAGGAAAGGCGGTGTCCCCCAAGCCCACTGTACCCTAAGCCAGTGACAGAAAACCAGAGGAGGATGCAGTGCTCATCAGAGGCAATGCTGGGGGAAAGAGACGATGGGAATGGTGTGATCAGCCCCTACTTGTTTCTGGGGCTGAGGAGTAACTGTCCTAAATCCAGCTGCTCTCCTGTGGAGTCTGAGTCACACCGACAGGACAGCCAGCCAGGAGCTGGGGCACTAGAGGTGGCCAGGGAGCATCTGCCTCCCTAAGAGAGGTCAGCAGCAAAGCTGGGTCCAGAGTACGGCCGTGGAGGTGCTGAGCACAGGCCTGTACTGGAGTCTCCCGTGCTCAGGGCCAGGCACCTGCACCGAGGAGAGCAGAGGGAAGCAAAGGCACCCAGAAACAAGAAGTCGCACCCCTGACTGGGGCAGCTGTAGGGCAAAGCCCATGGAGCACAAAGGAGAGTGGGCACTTGGGAATCTGTGCTTCAATTATGGACCGCATTTTCTTCCCATGTCTCTAACCCGAACCTACAGGGTTGAGAACTTCGAGGCATCTGTGAAAGGCTGCAGCAGGGCCAAGGAAGGTGATCTGTCACTGTGAAGGCCACCTCCTCTCTCTCTCCCTCTCTCCCTCTCTCCCTCTCTCTCTCTCTCTCTCTCTCTCACACACACACACACACACACACACACACACACACACACGCACACACACACCTGGGGAATCCCAGCAAATGCCTCACCAGGCCAGGTGCACAGTAGTGCCTCCACCCCTCCCCACATACTCTGCACAAAGTAAGGATGTCCCCTGCAGGGTCCAGTGTGTCTCCCCGGATCACTGAGTGGCTACTGAGTGACTGGGTCATGGCAGATTCTTGGGCAGGCAGGACCCGGGCCTCCGGGAGTGCCTTCCTCAGACCTCGCCAGCACTGAAGCAGTGCAGCCCCATGCCTCAGCTCAGATCTTGGGTCGCCAGCCCTTGATGAACTGCATGATCTTCTTGACCTGCAGCTTGGTGAGGTGGAAGTCGTCTGCCAAGATGTCCTCGCTGAGCTGCACAAAGATGCTCCCATCAATGCGCTCTCGGGCAAAGAAGCTCACCACGTCCTCCGAGAGCCCGATGAATCGCAGGCTGCGGGAGACTTCCTCCAGGGAGAGCGCCGACAGGTCCGCGGGGGGCTGCCAGGAGGGGGCGTCCTTGGGACTTGCAAGAGGCCCCTCCAAGCGCCCTTGGCTGAGAAAGAGGTGGGCTCCTCCCACCTCAGGCCCCTGCAGAGCAGCTGGTGACAGTGGGGTGGGCACCTGCCTCAGCACCAAACCTTCAGGCTCGAAAGCCTTGGAGGGACCAAGTGGCGAAAGGCGGGGTCCAGGCCCGGGTGCCCCCCCAGCTCTGGGCTCCTGGCAGCACAGCAGCCCGGGCTCCGGAGAGCTTCCCTGGCCCAGCTCGAAGGGGTCCAAGGGCTCCAGGGCCGGTTCCTGCCACTCAGAGGACGCCAGGGAGGCAGACGGAACAGTGGAATAGCCCCGGCCTGGCGAGGCCGGTCCAGGGGAATGCCCAGGGCTGGAGGTAGCCAGGGAGCCCGAGGTGGTTGTGGGCCCAGAGGAGGCTGCAGGAGGGCCCGTGGGGTAGGCAGGCCCCGAGAAAGGGTTGAGAGCTCCCAGCGGGGCAAAGCGTTTCTGGGGATGAGAGGGCTTGAACAGAGGAGGGCAGCCATGGCAGGTCTTGAGCAAGGTGTCAGCGCCCAAGAGGGAAGTGGTGCGACTGCCCAGGGGCTCTGTGAGGGCCCTCGAGGCCTGGCTGGGCTGCGTGGTTGTCGAGGCCGGGGGTCCTGGGGGTAGGCAGCCGGAAGACTCGCCCACCTTGCAGTCTCCCCAGGTACAAGGGTAGCAATAGAGGGAGTAGGCATCCGGGGATGGGGAGCCACTGCCACTGCGGGAACCTGCCCTGTTGACAGACACACACGACACACAGGATGGGTGAGGCAGAGCAACAGGGAGCTTCCACAGGGTCACACGAGCAAGGCAGCGCGCCACGACTGCCCAGCCAGCGAGGCCACCACTCTCTGAGCCCCAAGGCCTCAGAGCTTCCAAGACTGCCCTGGTCCTCCTTCCAGCGTCACCCACCCCAGGTCAGAATCACAGCTGCGAACGAGCAAACTGACTTAAGTAAACACGGTAGCAGAGGCCACTCCGAGGGACTGGGCAGCAGGCTCCCACCCTGTCCGCATCGCTTAGGGAGGAAATGCTGAGGAGCAGGTGCAGGCCTCAGGCTCTTCCTAGGCTACAGCCCAGGGCACAGGGGCCCTGCACCCTCGGAGCCCCCCAGCCCAGGTCCCCGGCCCCTGCCCCAGTGCACCTGAGGACCAAGAGGGTGGGACTCACCCATCCTGGAGGCCAGAGGAGTAGTAGGAGAGGCTGGAGCTGGGCGAGTGGACAGGCTGCAGCTTGGGGAAGCGGGGCGGCACAGGGGGGCTGCCCGCCAGCCGGCCACTGGCCCCCCGGGGCGGCACAGGCGGCGCGTTGAGCAGGCGGCACTCCTCCTTCACCTGCGGGCAGAGGGCGCCGGGCAGGGCCTTCCTTACCCACACCCGCAGCCGGCCGAGGAGCGTCTGGGCCGGACACTGCCTCCTTTTACCAAGAATCTGCCCGGCCCTGCAGCCCACTGCCCACCGCCTCCAGCCTGCTTCACCCACCCACACTGCTCACACTGTCTCCTGTTCCCCTGGAAATTCAGGAATGGAAGCAGATGAAAAACCAGATAAACAGACAGATTCCTTCCTTGAAGAAAAGGAGAGCAAAAAGACAACTGGGACAAAGGGGAGGAAAACGACCTGTCCCCCGGATCCCTTACAGTCAAGTACCCCAAAAAGGTCTCCGCGCGATGCTCACGGGTGTTACGAGCAGAACGATCTACGCACCCTGAGCCTGAGGGGCTGCGTTAGAGAAACCGCCTCCCTGAAGCAGGGCTTCCCCCGGCCTTTACTGCGCCGCCCTCGGCAGCTGGGAGTCACGCACATTTCCCACGCTTTCTTTACCACGGAACCTCTGCCCTAGGCAATGCCAAGGACGCCCTTCGGTGGGTCCTTCTGGGTCACTGTTTTAGGCTCACCCCAAACTCCGAGGCTGGGGACCTGCCGGCATCTTCGTCCCCACAACTCTCCACGCCAGCGCCCCTGGTATGTCTTCCTACAAACCTCCCCTTCCCCTCTTCTCCCCCACCCTCTCACCCAAGGACTAGGGCTTTTCGGGCCCCCTGAAAAGCTGGGGGGGCGGCCCACCCAGGGCATCGCTGGCGCTCGGGGCGCTCACTCACCGCCTCGGACTTGGGGGGGACGGGAGGAGGCGGCGCCTCGGGCTCGCGACGCGGCGGCGGCGGGACGGCCCCGAAGGAGATGAGGTCGGGGCCTGGGAGCCGGGCGAGGGCCTCGGGCGCCTGGTGCGCCCAGAGCTCCTCGTAGGGGATCTCGGCGGGCTGCGCGGCGGGGACAGGCTCGGGCGCGCCGGCCCAGTCAGGGTTCACGTACTCCTGGTCGCCGTCTCCCGGGGGCGCGGGCGGGGCCGGAACGGGAGCGCGCACGGGCCCAGGGGCGCGCGGCGCGGGCAGGCAGAGGCGCGCGCGGCGCGGGCTGGCGCAGTCGTCGGCGAGCTCTGCGGGTGCCTCGCGCACGGCCGTGGAGTACTCGTCCGGGTCGAAGCGCTCGCGGCAGTAGGAGGCGCTGTCGCGCACCAGGCGCTCGACGCGCGGGTCCCCGGCCAGCAGGCCCTGAGGCAGCGCGAAGCGCGGCGCGTCGGTGAGCAGCAGGAAGTGCAGCGGCGCTGGGCCCTCGCGGCGCAGCGCCAGCCCCAGCACCACGGTCTTGGAGATGATGCTGACCAGCTTGTAGCAGTGGCCCTCCCGCACCGGGTGCAGGTCGTAAGGGTTGCGCGGCGGCCGGCTGGGCACCAGCACGTTCACCGGCAGCCGCACGCGCTCGATGATGGCGCGCACCGTGTGCTCGCCTTCCTGCATCTGCAGCTCCAGCGGGCTGCGCGTGCTGAAGCGGCCCTGGCACTGGAAGGGCAGGCTCAGGCTCTCGTTGGTGCGGTGGTTCATGCAGATGAGGCAGGGCATCTTGCCTTTGACAGGCCTGCCGCCGCCCGCCGTCCCTGCGCCCCCCAGGCCGCCGCCCACCCCGGCCAGCGCCCCGGCGCGGCCCAGCTTGCGCAGCAGTGTGGTGAAGCGCGAGCGCTCCTTGGTGGTCTTGGCACACAGGATCTCCGCCTGGCCCATGAGCGTGAGCTCGTCACCCGCGTGCAGCGTGAAGTTGTACACCTCGCTGTCCTCGCTGAACTCGCCCGACACCACCTGGGGATCCCAGACACAGCGAGACCTCCCTCGGCCAGGGTCCTGAGGAAAGCCGCACGCCCGCACGCCCGCCCTGCGGGGCCAGCCCGGATCAGGAGCACCCACCGGACTGCGGTAGGGCCAGGGGACTCGGGTCCAGGCCTGGGGAGGCCACGGGGGCGCTGAATAAACTTCCGGGCCGCCTGCGAGCCCCTCAGTTACCTTCTGGGACAACTCTTAACAAGAGTTGCGGTGGGAACAGACCGTGAGTATAGGGAGAGACTCTGGGAGCATTTGATAAGTGGCGGTTTTATTACACCGACTTTACCGACTGGGTGGCGGTAATGGTCTGCCCATCCATGAAGACTGCTGTGAAGAGAACTGACAAGACCGCTGAGAGAAGGGTTTGTAAGCGGAAAGCTATCTGCGCAGCACGGGCTCACCACAGCCAGCCCATACCCGCACGGGGGCGCCGGGCCAGCCTGAAAGGTCGGATCCAAGTCAGGGCCTCCTCACCCTCCCGTTCTCCTGACTGGGGCGCTTGTCCCTGAAGCTCTCCCTCCCTCCCGGACCCTGAAGGGAGCCCTCCAGCCAGGCTCGGGGTAGCCCCTGAGAGAGGGGCCGTGGGGACACTGCACCGCACCCGGTGCCACAAAGACTGACCTTGACGCTGAAGGTGATGGCTTCCATCACAAAGATGCGGTCAGGGAAGACACTGGCCACCTCCTCCACGCTGCTGAAGTACCTCACAGGCTCCCGCACATCCCGGGCCTGCTCCAGGAGCTTGAATTTCCCTGCGCAGGAGACATGGGCTGCTGGGTCAGGCCTGCCTGCTGGAGGCCTGGCTGCATTGCTCTCAGCTCAGCCAGTCGGTGCGCTCAGGGGCAGTGCGCATTGTGGGGGGCGGGTGAGCTGGGGGCTGGCCATGTGGCTCACCAGAGCCCAGCAGGAAGCCTGTGGGTGGGCGACGCGGCCACAGCTGCCTCCGAGGGACCTGGCTGCAGAACAGCCCCCAGCACTCGGACAACCAACGGCGCCTGGCTTGGTCCCTGCCCTCTAACTCGCTGTGACCTGGACAAGCCCCTCCCTTCTCTGGGCCACTGGGTCTTCCTCCGAGGATGCTGAAACAGATGACCCGGCCCCGCCTGGCTCCGGCCTCCTGCACACGCATCCTGGGTTGCTGATCTGCACTGATACACTGGGCAAACCAGGACCCAGCCCCAGGCCTTGGAGACCACTCTGACCCCAGCTCCGTCCCCAGATCCTGCCCTGGTCCAGCACTCGATCCCACTGTACCACCGACCTGGGTCTGACATTCCCAACGGCCTGGGAGGTGCCCTCCTAACCTGCAGCACAGGCTGTGCTGGCTGACTCAGCAGATGCCCTTTCTGTGCCCACCCACATGAGCACAGACAGCCCGTGAGCCAGCCTGGCACAGGGTGGACGGCCTCTTCCCAGGTTGTCTACGGTAGGAAGAGCCCTGGACAAGTGAGGGAACCACAGATGGAGCACGAACAAGTTGGCCCTTCTGCTCCTGCAGTCCCTTGGTTCTTGCTTCAGTCTCAGTTCACTATTTGCTCCCCCCAAATTTAGGCCGTACCCACTGGCTATATGTCAGAGGGCACAACTCTATAAAACTGCACGCCCCGGGAAATGCAGACACTGTGGGAGAGACCCAGCGTGAGTACCCAAAGGTGGCAGGATGTGCCAGGTGCTAAGCCTCAGGCAAAAGAACTGGAGGACTACAGGGCCAGGAGGCATCTGCCCAGCACTCCATGAGGGGCACCCCTGAGCTGCACCGGAAGAAGGAAAGGGAGGGCCAGGCCAGGAGTGTAGCTCACAGTGGCACCGCGCCTGCCTTGCAAGCCCAACATCCTGAGTTCGATCCCCGGTACCATTAAAAAAAAAAAAAAAGGAAAGGGAATTTACAGAATGGGCAGTGACACATACAAGCCAATCCGCGGCCCAAGCCATGCATTCCTGGAGGGAGGACGGGGGTAGGCAGCAACCAGGCTTGGGTAGGCCCTGAGTGCTGCACTACACCAGCCATGCTTCATTCTATAAACAAGACCCATTGGAGAGTTTTGAGCAAGGAAATACCATGGCCCGGGCTGAATTCTATTAAGATACCAGGGAGAGCAGTCAAGTACACAGTCCAGTACTAAGTTCCAGAGAAAAGTCAGGGAACAGCAAAAAACCAAAAACCACAAGATATTTGGTGGGAGGCTCCTCAGACTGGAGGGGGGCTGCAGGCAACAGGTGGCACAGGGAGGGGGTGAGGGGATGATTTGGCTCCCTGCCCAGAAGGGGGTGGCAGGGCTAGGACAGGACAGACCCTGGGAGGACCAGGGGGGACCCGAGGGCAGTGCCACCAGTGTGGGCCCAGAGCTGGGGACCTCTGCTCAGAGCAGTACCAGAACAAGGAAGAGCTGAGGGGTCTGACCCTTGGGGCACTCGGAAACCCCACTCTGCTCTCAGTGCGCGCGCGTGCACACACACACACACACACAGCCATTTTGTACACAGTGCAGAGGGGTGTTCCTGGAGCCCCCACAGCCCAGCCAGAGGCCCAGACTAAGCTGCCTGGGGGCAGATGTGAAGAGCAGAGGGCCAGGGCAGGCGGGAAGTATCCACAGGGTGGAGGATCCTCTCCCTGGATGCAAAAGGCTCCTGTCCCACAGCCCTGAAGGGCTTTCCCCAAGTTTTGCAGGGACAAAATGAGGGGAGGTGGAAAGCAGGAGGTCTGTGTGCACCTAAACGGTTCGCAGCCCCGTTCCCTGTATCCACACACAGCCCCCCAAACCAAGAGGGCCATACACATACAGGGAGAAACGCCGCTGCCCCCTGCGGGCCTGCGGGGAGACGTGAGCCAACTCCGCGGAGCCTGAGGATGTGGCAGGGGAGATCGATGTAACCATAGCACCCAGCACCGCCCTTGGCTGCCCAGTGCCGGTCATTACAGGGGAGGAAGGAAGGGAGACCTCCAGGGAGCCGTGCTCTGGGCCGCTGGAAGCCTTCTCCTCCCCCTGCAGCTTCCTCCCTGCCCTCCTCCTTGTCAGCCGCAGGGCCCGAAATCACTAGCGACTGTGCCACCCTGCAGTGCTCTGCCCTGCCTTCTTCCCCATCCTGACCAGAACACCCCTCCAAAAAAGCACAGGCTTTATTTTATTTTGTTGATACTGGGGAAGGAACCCAGAGCCTTCACACTGAGCAACCTCCCCTGCAACACCCCCTACTGTTTTGGACTCAGGGTCTCAGTAGATCACTAACTGGCCAGATTGGACTCTTATTTGTGATCCTCTTGCCTCGGCCTCCTAGAGTGCCGGGCTTAGAGGTGTGCGCCCATACACTCAGCCAGTGCGGACTTTAGAGTCAGGTAGACCTGAGTGAATTCCAGCTGTGCCACCAGCCTGCTGATATCTCGGGCAAATGATCTCTTCTGAGGTGCAGTTTTCCACCTGTAAAATGCAAGCACACTGCCAAGTCCTCTGCTGGGCACAGGAACAATGCTCTGGAACTGGCCTCCACCTAGGGAAGACGCCTGGCCCCTGCCCTTCTACAGCACTGTCGGGGACTGTCCCAGATGGGCCAGGTCTCCCTGGCTCCTGCAGAGGCAGGCCACAGCCCGGTGACTTGAGTTACCCGGCAGGGCCCCCAGCCCCACCCTGCTTCCTCTCTGGGCCAGGCCGGGGCATTATTAATTCATCAGACCGCTGGGCTGGAACCTGCACTCCAGGCCTCCCGGAGACCAGCGGCTGCTGCCCTCCCTTCCCCCATGCTGGCCACAGCGAGACCACGCTCCGAAGGCCAGCTGTCACCGCTGGCCCCTGGTGGACAGGCACACAGTTCCACCTGAAGATGTGGAGAACAGGCACTGGGCTCACAGCTCTCTCCAAGACTTCGTGCCTTGCTTCCCCAGACACAACCAAATGACACAACCAAAGTCACATTTCTTTTTCAGTGAAGATTTTTCCCAAGTTTTGCTTTTTTTTTAAATCCCAAGAAGACCTGGAATCTGCCCCTGAGCCCAGGCCAGATGCCAGGCTGAGACATTTCTAGCCTGAGCAGATCCCCAAAGAAAGACCCCAGGCTAGCGGGGGGCTTGGAGGGGCTTGAAGGAGCCAAAGCCCGAGGAAAGCTTGTGTCCTGCTGAGTCGAGTCGGGGGGAGGTCCAACGCAAAGGGGCAGTGCATCTGTGAGGGACGCATCGCTGGGCAGGGGTGGGAGTGTCACATAGCAGGGAGCTGAGCACCTCAGAAGTGCCGGGCATGATGACACACACCTGTAATACTGACACTCTGGGAGGCTGAGGCAGAAGGATCACAAGTTCTAGGCCAGACTGGGCATAATGGGATCCCATCTCAAAAACTCAAACACACAACTCAGCTTACTTCCGAGCCTCCTGAAGCAGCAGCTTCCTCCCGAGATAAAGGAACAGGGCAGCTGTGAGCAGGAGAAGACAATGGCCAGCCCAGTGTCTGGAAGCCAGTAGCTGTGGCCCAAGCCACCAGATTCCTATTCCTCCCCTGCAAGGGATGTCAGCCCTGAATCCCTAGCCCAGCAGCTGGGACCCCCGGATCGGGCCCTTGTCCTGCCCTTACTCCCTGTGTGCCCCTGGCCAGGTTGCTGCCCTCCTTACGCCTTAGGTTTCATCATCTGCAAAACGCCCGCCCAGGCTGTCATATATATATGCAGGATATATTCTTGAAACAAAACCTTTTATATCAATATCATATACACAACACCAAAATCTCATTAGAATAATCTTTAGTAATCTAAAACATTCACATTTACTTATAAACCCCATCAATGAAAACTGTGCTTAACACCACCAAAACAGGGAGAGAAAGAACCAGAGGTGAAAGGAGCAGCCACAAATCAGCCTGAGATCCCCTTGGTATGGGAAGTTTTTCCTTTTTCTGGGGGGAAGGGGCTGTTGGGGATGGAACTCAGGGCCTGCCACATGCTAGGCAAGTGCTTCACCCCTGAAACATCCAACATCCCCAGCCCTTTTTCTTTTCTGAAGTTTGACCACATAGTACCGAGAAGAACCTGGCAGGAGATGTTCTCTTTGGGGTCTGCACAAAAAAAAAGGGTACACACTGGAGGTTTTCAACTAGGGGTAAGATTTGATCCGTAGCGATGTGAGGGTGAGAGTCATTTTCATCATTACTTGAAAATCTGTTTTAAAATAAAATGTGAATCAAAGGCCTGTAAACCTGAGAGCCACCTCCCAGAAACCCAGGGGCCAAAGAAAAGTACCGGGCCCTAACCCTAACCCTAACCACCCCACCCCACCCCCACCAGCCACGGAAGGGGTCCACCAGCAGCTCCCGCTAAGCCTCCCTCTCTACGCTCCGCTCCGCCCTCACAGGCCGCATGCCACCTGTCCGTGGCTGCACATACCTGGGTACTGCAGGGGGATGTCGATTTTGGGCCCGATGACATAGTGGCCCTCCTCCAGCGTGTGGGCTGTCACCGTTGTCCACTGGCGGCAGGAATGGATAAGCAGGATATCTCGCTCACTAACGCCCTCAGCATACTCCCCTGGGAGGAAAAGGGGACAGAGGAGGGGGGAAAGGAAGAGGGAAGGTTAGAAGGGGCAGAAAAAAACAGGCCATCTCCTCACCAAGACCCTGCCTGGGGACATCTCCACATCATCCCTCTCCAGGTCAGTGTTACCCAAGGGACAGGCTGGCTGCCAGCTGCAGTCTTCCGGCTGTGAGTCAGGCTTGAGCCTCCCAGGGCTCTAACTGTACACAGGGCCTCGACAACCAGCCCAGCCACGGTCCTCATTCATCATGAGATCACACACTGTCCTGTCCCCTGGCTGAGCTGGGGCTGGGGGCTCCCAGCGGATCAGCCCAGCTGGCCTCTGACCTCCAGGTGCCCCCAGACCCTTGGGGACATGGAAAAAGCAAGTGTGAGACACTGCAGAGTGCAGCCTGGGACTCACAGACGGGGGCAGCAGGCTTATGCTGAGGGTGGGGTGAGGGAAACCACCAGACTTGGGACCAAGTGGATTCACACCAGCAGGATCCTCGGCCTCCAAGTGAGGCCCCAGGACAGGCAAGAAGAGCCTTGCTGGGCAGCACAGAGGGCTGGGAAGGGACTGTCCCTCATGGGTCCCTGCTGTGAGAGCCCCCCAGAGCCATGGAGGCTCAGCTCAGGACAATGACAGGGCTTACTGGGGTTGACTGCTGGCTCCTGCTTTCCTTTCCCCCCCATGCCACAAGCAGTCTCCTGTGTTCAGAGGTTCTCAAAGGACAGGAGAGGAGCCAATACCCCGAGATTTAAATGGAAAGCGGGGAGCCCAGTCCAGGGAAAGCAGCACTGGAGCAGAGGTATTCTGAGTTGGGAGGGGTCTGGGCCTAGGAGGCTCCAACCCCAGCAACGGTTTCCAGGGGAGCAGGAGGGGCAGCCCAGCTTCCAGCACTGGGCTCTCCTGGCTGCAGCTGGTGGGCAGGATGGGGGTGGGGAACACCTCGTCCCATCCCCTTCAGATGCTGCACAACCGACTAGATTTCTGCCAGCCAACCAAAGGGGAGGCAGCTTCGACGGATGCCTGGGGCTTCATAAAGTGTGCACACTGGAGTGGGGAGGGTGCGAAGGGCCTCAAGCCTTGCAGGATGGGCTTGGCTCCCACTGTGCGTGTGTGCGGTGTGTGCGTGTGTGTGTGTGTGTGTGTGTGTGTGTGGTGTTGTCTGAGTCGGCATCCTCAGCTCCTCTCCTCCTGGGGCACAGGAAGCTCTTCACTCTGCAACCTCTTTCTAGAGCTTGCCTAGGCCGGGCCCCCACCCATGCTTCCACAGGGACCGACAGCCACGGGCTGTTCAGCCATACAACCCCTCAGGAACAGGTGCTTGTCGCCCAAACTGTATACAAGTGATTCTCGTGGTCCCACCAGGGGCCTCCCAAACGCACAGGCACACGGACCTTCAGACACGCAGCATTCTGACCACACATCCACACTGCACGGGGACCACAGCCACAGACAGCCACACGCTGCCACAACAGCCGGGCTGGCACACCAGGACTTCGTGACGCCCTCCCTCAAGGAGCCTGCGGCGGCGCAGGAGGAAACAAGAAGCTGGCCCCTGTAAAGGGTGCACAGCAAGGGACGACAGAGAAGCTCAGAAAAGACCCCCAGGTAGCCAGGAAAACCTCGGGTGCATACCCCATTCACACACCGACACACACAGCCTAGTGCTACAAGGACGGCGTCAGGATCACACCTGAGCCGTCCCGTGACGACCCCACCGGTAACAGCTGGACCGCCAGGCACCCCGGCCCTAGGCCGGGTCTGGAGGCCCCAGGGTTGCTCCCTGCGCCCACTCCTCGCTGGGCGGGTCGGAGGAGGGCTGCCGTCCCCGGGAGAGGAGCGCCAGGAGCCCCATTAGCATTCAGGGAAGCGAGTGTGCCAACGCGGGCCAAACCCCTATTCTTCTCACACACAAAACCCCCGGCCTGGCTGCCAGCCCCGGCTCCCTCCCCTCCCCCAGCCCAGCCGCCCCCTCCCCCAAACGGTCCCCTCGCTCCGAGCAGCCTCCCGGCGTCCCCTTTCCGGTCCCCAAGCACGGTCCCGTCCGCAGAGCTGGGGCCCCCGGTCCCCATGGAGGAGCGGGGCGAGGGGTGGGGGACGGGAGTCCCCTCGCGAAGGTCCCCGCCGCCCGACTCCCCGCCGCCGAGGGAGGGCGCAGGAAGAGCCCAAAACGGGGCGGGCGGGACCAGTGGGGGCGGCGGGGGAAAGACGGGGTCTGATCCCAAGGGACGGGGAGGATGGAGGTGAGAGGCGGGAAACAAAGGGACCACCGACGGGGCGGGCGGGCGCGGCCAGAGGCGCCCGGGCTCCCGGAGCCACGAACCTGTTCGGCGCCGAACCCAGCTCCGCCCCGTGCCGGGCCGCGGGGCCGCGGGCGAGGACCTTGCGCTCGGGGGCCCGCGGGTCCCGGGAGGAACCGGCGGCGGGGCGCAGGGGCCGGTCCCCCTCCCGCCCCGCCGGCGCCGGCCTCGGCCTCGGCCTGCGGAGCCCCGGTTCCCCGCGCAGCCGCCCCGTACCTGGCCCGAGGCAGGCGAGCGTGGGCAGGCGGCAGCGGCTGACGATGAGGTCGAGCGGGAAGGCGCCCAAGCTCCAGCGCAGGCCGGCCAGCCCTGCCGCCAGCTTCTCCATGGCATGGGCGCCCCGGGGCCGCCGTCCCGGGGCCCCGACGGCCAGTCCCGCGCGGCCAGGGCTCCGTGCCCGCCGCCGCCTCCTGGGGCCGCGCAGCGCTCCCCGCCCGGCAGCCGACCAGGCGGCGGGCGTCACGTGGGCTGCCTCCCCCTCCCCCGGCCGGCCCCGCCCCGCCGCTCCAGGGCCCCGCCCCGGCCCTCCCCCCACCCCCGCCCCCGCTGCCCGCCGAGCTCAGCGCGCGCCCAGGTGACAGCACCGGCGGAGGTGGACCCGGGGCGGGTAACCTGGACAGAAAACGAAGACCCAAACGGCATCTTCACGGTCGAGTGGGACTCAGGCTTCCTCTTCCCCCCCCAGGCCGCGTCTGGCCCTCTCTACCTGCCGGAGCCAGAGTCCCGGGGCCCCGTCCTGTCGGGCTGAGATCCGCTGTCTCTGGGTGCCCAGCTGGCAGAGCCGGGAGACGCAGCCTCCTTAGCCCCACTTCGCTGATGGGCAAACTGAGGCTCGGCGAGGGCAGGTGGCAGTCGGGACTTGAACCCAGGGCTCCTGGTCAGGGGACGCTCCTGCCTACCATCACCCTGACGCCCCTGCGGAGCACTTTCCAAGCTCCTGGCGCCTTCTCACCCGATTTTCACTTGTGCTTGAGTCCATTTTACAAATAAGGAAACTGAGGACTGGGCTCCTAACCGGTGGATCCCTCTCTCCCACTCTCTCTCTTTCTCTTCCCGCCCTCCCCACTTGGCTCCTGCTCGTCTCCTCACCCCAAGCCCTGGGCTCCCCTTGGGAAGCCCGTCCTGGAAGCTGCGAGGGTCTAGCCCGGCTCTCTCGAGGCGCCCTCCGCCCTCGGAATGTCTGCGGCGCCCTCTGCAGGTGGTCGGGCGCTGCGCAGCCCGTGGCAGATGCGCCACAGCTTGGAGAATGTGGCCGCCGAGTGGCCCTTGGCCGTTCAGTGGCTCTAGTCGTCGGGAGACCTCCGCCCGGGTGCACCCAAAACCTCCCTTCCGAGGTGACGGGCACCTGGCCTGAAGTCCACGAGAAAGCGCACCGGACAGGATGGACACAGCTCCTCGGGAGGAGATATTTGGGGCCATTTGCGGGAAGACACTGACTTCACTCGGAGAAGGAGGGGAGACTGAGCAGAAGGCGCCTCCTGTCCCCAAGCCTGGCCGCCCCTCATCCAGCCCAGCCTCGGGCATCACTATCACAGGAGAGGGCTTTTCCCACTTAAGTCAGCCCAGGGACATCCAGGTACCCGAGGGACAAAGGTGTCCCCACTAGGCTCTTTCCCAGGGAAGTGAGGAGAAACATGGCAGAAAGGACAAAACGATAAATAAAGGTGAACGTGTGGGTGTCTCCGGAGGGAATGGAGGGCCTCGGGTAGGAGGCTGACTCGGTGAAGGAAGCAAGTACATGAAAAGGGTGGCTCACTTTCTCTGCCACCCCAGAGTCCCTGCTGACAGGGTGACCGCGTGGCATCCTCCGTGGGACACTGTAGAGAGGACAGGCAGTGCTCACTGCTCCCCAAGGCCAGGACAACAGATACAACCCGGACTCGGGTGTAAACAGGCACTGTGCCCTGTGGGTCCCTAATTTTTGAGCCCTACGTGCCGTGGCCTCATTTTCTCAGAATCCCTCACTGGCCTTGCTGTAGACCCCAGGTCCCACACCAAGTCATTCACAGGCACCTCCATTTCAACAGCCACTCCTGCGCTTGGTCCTTGTTTATTGCTTATCTCAGCTAAGAACACCCCCTTTTTCCTGCTCCCCAACCTGGCAGTCTCCCCAACCCTTATATCCAACTAATCTCCAAGCCCTCACATTTCCACTTCCACCTTCCACCTTGGAGGAAGTGGAAATGCCAAAGCCTCCAAAGCTAGTGTCCCAGCCCGGGGCCAGTTCCTCCTGGTATCTCCCCAGGCCATCTCCATGCTGCAGCAACACCCTGCCACCCTGGAAGCCGCCTGAAGTGGGGACATCACGTGTGAGCCATGGAGGAGGAGCCACCTTGCTAGATGAGCCATTCTCCCTGGTGGAGAGCATTCCAGAGCCTCCTGGGTCTCCTTCATGGGTGGCCTGATTTGGGTGCCAGTCAAGTTCATCTCTGGATTTGCTGGAGGCTCAGAAGCCCTGTAGGAAGGGATTCATTTGGCTTCATCGGAGTCAGAACACTTCCACCTTTCCTGGGGCTGAGACTGCTGGGAGAAGGCTGGCAAGAAGCAGGGCTCGGAAGTTACAGTAAGGGAGGAAGATGTTGGGCAGAGAGGCCAGACTGAGGAGCTGAGTGCGGTAGAGAGGGAGCCAGGGGCCTTGGTGACATGTGAGGCTCTGCCTTCAAGAGGGGCTGCGGGGGGGACAGAGAGGGCTGAGGGCCTAGGGAAGGGCTGGGCCCTGGGATCCCAGCTCCTCTGCTGCGAGTGCACCCTGTGACAGGGTGGTGACAAGGACACAGGTTCTCTGCTGGCTGGGGGAAGGAGTGCTGAGAGGTCAGTGGTCTGCAGGAGGGATGGGAAGGCCACGGCCCTGGCAGAGCCCTGTGTTGGCCCAGGTGCCCATGCGGGGACAGCACTGAAAGGGCAGGGAACAGCGTGGGTTGTGTCAGACACCCCCGCCCCAGCTAGTGGGCACATGGCCTCTTCCGGGCCTACGGACCAAGGAGGCCGGGGCACCGCGAGGATTCCAGGAAACAGATTTCACTTCTTCCTCTTTTCAGTGCTGGGGGTTGAATCCAGGACCTTGCAAGGGCTCAACCACTGAGCCACACTCCTAGCTCTGTATTTCACTTTTTATTTCAGCAAACGGTAAACATCAACGTAAGCAGAGACGATAACATTGCGAATCTCCACATGCTCGTCTCCCGGCTTCAACAATAACCAACGCCTAGCTGACCTTATTTCCACGGGCCTGATGACTTCCATTTCGCATAGAATTTTTAAAATAGCTTTAGCGAGACAATATTCCTGTCATGCACAATTCATCCATTCTAAGCGACAACTTGGTGCTTGCTGTATATTCATCACATTGTGTGACCATCACCACACACGTCCATCCCACTGCAAGAAAACCTGTTACCCCCCTTCCCCAGCCCTCAGCAACCACTAATCTGCTGTCTAGCTCTATGAATTTGCTAATTCTCTACATCTTCATATAATCCCTCTTTTAAATTCCTTTTTTCCTTCCTCTGAGACAGGGTCTCACTATGTAGTTAAGGCTGCTTTGAACTCACTATGTACCCCAGGCTGGCCTCAAACTTGCAGTGATCCTCCTGCCTCAACCTCCTGAGTGCTGACATTATAATTATGCGCCACCACACCCGGCTCCACTTGATAGTATTCTTTGCAGCACAAAAGTTTTTTATCTTGATATAGTCCAATTTATTTATTTATTTAGTTATTGTTGTTGTTGGTTAAAGCTGTCTCATTTATTATTTAGGCTATTTAGGCAGTATACTTATGTTGAAAATGGAAGCGAATTTTTCAATTGCTTTTTAAAAAAAGTAAATAGTAATTAATGAATTTACTGTTATACTCAAAATTGTCTATGTTTAAGGTGAGAATCTTTGCCAATAGAAAGGCGTTGCTCCAAATTTTGAATGGTATTATGAAGAATTGCAATCTCTTTGTTTTTTTCTTCTTCAAGATGCTGAAGCTTCCTTTTGTAGATACTCTGTGGGGAAATAGTAGCATCTGGATATGGTTTTGATTTAGTCTGAACTCTTGCTAGTTTGGCATCAAACTCCAGCTGTAGTTTGATTATTTCATTTTGCTTTCCTTTTTCTTGAGTTATTAACTTTGCATTTAACTCTAAGATTTCCATCTCCTTTTTCTTTTTTAGATCTTTGCGCTTTTCTTCATTTAATTCAACTTTTTTCTGCATATCTTGATAAAGTTTGCTTATTTCTATCTTATGTTCTTCCTCTTTGATTTTCATTTCATGTACAAGTTTGGCAATATTATTCTTATAGTCCTGTTTGTGAGAGTTCAGCTTTTCCCTTGTCATATCAGCATTTCTTTTTAGTTGTTCATTTTCACCTCTCAAATTGTGTTGATATTCAATGGTCTGTTGTAGCCCTGTTATCATATCATGAAGAGGAGCACATTCTTTTTTAATTGAGACTTCCTTTGTTTGCATTATTTTTAATAAACAGGTACTCTTTTCCAACTGAATTTCCAGAATGTTATTCTTTCCACTGGTTTCTATCATTTTCTTTTCTATCTGTGAAAAATCCTGTATAAGTTTAACAATATTCACACTGCTAATCTTTTTTGTACGTTCTTCGCTACTTTGGGAATGAATAATTTGCCTGTAGTGTTTCCCACATCTGAATTTTTTTGATTCAGTCCCTCCCTGACGGTAGTTTGACATGCCCTGGTTTCTGATTTTCTTTTTCTTTTTCTTTTTCTTTTTTTTTTTTTTAAGACAGGGTCTCACTGTAATTCAGGCTGGCCTTGAACTCACTATGTAGCCCAGGCTGGCCTTGAACTCACAGGCGATCCTCCTGATTGCTGGCATCACAGGCGTATGTCACCACGCCTGGCTTTGATTTTCTCTGAAGTGGTATTAATCTAAATCCAATTCAGATCGTTTGAGTTTTGTCTTTTGACGTAACCATGCCACCAGGAGGCGCACGATGTCAGGTTGTCTCTGTGATGTCAGCAGCAGTTGCTGATGGCGGCCTAAGCGTCACCTTCCCTTTAAAGCAGTCTGGGTCCCCCAAACAGGGGCTCGAGGGCATGCTGACCACGTCGCTGCTCCAGCACGGAGCCATAAACACGCACGGCATCTATTCGCTTCTGACTGCACAGCGACCGACCCGGGGACCGGCTTCCCGCAGGCGCCGACCTAGGCAAAGTGGCCCCACCACTGGGAGGATGACATCTGAAGTCCAACAGCGGGCAAGTGACTTACCGTTTTTTCCAGCAGTGGGTGGCAAGAATCAGTTGTCAAAATTTCAGGAATTTTCCAAATGAATTATTAAGCACTGCCATCATCAAAAATTTATAATAAAAACTCGAAATGTTCATTATGTTACGACATTGTACTATTTCTGAGCTCTTGAGATTTTATTTACTTATTTTTGAGACAAAGTCTCACTGTGTAGCCCAGGCTGGGCTCGAACTCACAGTGACCCTTTTGCCTCACTCAGCTCCTGAGTGCTGGGATTACAGATGTGCACCACCACCCTCAGTTTGAGATTAACATCTGTATGGTGGGAAAACTATACCATGCTGAGTCTCCATACTTCCTTTCCTAGCTCTGCATTTGAGGCAGCTTGAGATCCGGGCGTGGAGGGAATATTCATACAAAAACAACTGGCAAACGCTATGAATCAGCACATTTCCCAGCAGACCAAAGTAACTGGGGATAAAAATAGCACCCACTTTCTGTAGGATATATATATGTAAAGCCCTTAGCACATGTCCGTGTCCAGGACGCACTTTAATATGTGGTGGCCATCAGTAGTATTTGTCTCCCCCTCATGTCACTCCTGTGCAGTAGAGGGCAGCTTTACTACCTAATATTCATCGTCTCTAAGGCAAACGTACCATGAAATACTACCACTCATTAGAAAGGATGCTTATGAAAATATACTGAGATGGGGTATAGTATATGTACAAAACTCAGGATATAACAGGATATGACATTTCAGAATGAATGAACTATAAGAAAAAGAAAAAATCTTGCCAGGCACAGTGGCACATGCTTGTAATCCCAGCACTCTGGGAGGCTGAAGCAGGAGGATCAAAAGTTGGAACCCAGTGGTCGCTTTGACAGCACATATACTAAAAAAAGTTGGAACCCAGCCTGGGCAACTTAGCAAGACCCTGTCTCAAAAAAAGAAAAGGGGGGCCGGGGATTTAGCTCAGTGGTTCCACCCCCTGCCTTCCAAGCTCAAGGTCCTGAGTTCAATCCCCAGTACCAAAAAAAAAAAAAATTCAAAGCAGAAACTTTCTCAGATATCTACAGAGATGATGACCAGAACGAAAGACATGCTTAGTGACTCTAAAGCAGATACAGATAAAAAAAAAAAACAGAGGAGCTTAGGAAAATGATGGAAACCATGAATGCCCAGCAGAGGAAGGAAATGGAATTCATAAAACAGATTCAAACAGATTTCCAGGAGATTAAAAATTCCATTGAAAGTATACACAGCAGAATGAGCCAATGTGAGGACGCAATATCAGATATAGAAGACAGGATCGCAGTTAGCACTCATGAAAAGAAAGATTTCTTTAAAACACCAAGGGATCATGAAAAATCAATCCAGAAGGTGCTAGATGAGGCAAAGAAGAATAACATAAGATTGATCAGAGTCAATGAAAAAAGCAGGAGATAGTATGAATGACACACACAAAAAACCTATTCACAGAAGGAATGGCAGGAAATTTCCCAAACAGGCAAAAAGAATTTGCCATACAGATAAGTGAGCCATATAGAACTCTAATTAGCCATGATCAAAAAAAAGAAATCTTCCTCAAGGCATATAATAATCAAGATTCCAGAAATTCAACATAAAAACAGAATATTAAAAGCTGTTAGAAAAAACAAACAAATCACCTATAAAGGAAAGCCCATCAGTATCACAGCAGACTTCTCAACTTCTCAGCAGACTTCTCAACCCCTGGGTCAAGGAGAGCTTGGAGTGAAGTATTTCAAGCCCTAAATGAAAACAACCTCCAACCCAGACTGATGAACCCCACAAAACTATCTTTAAAAACTGATGGAGAAATAAGATATTTGCATGACAAAGAACACCTGAAGAAATTCATGACTACCAAACCAGCACTCCAAAGTGCTCTGGAGGATATTCTAGAAAGAGATAACAAAAATTACAACTCCATGAACCCCAACAGAATGAATCTACCAGGCAAGGCAAGAAATTAAACAGAAGAGGAAAGAAGGGAGCCAACAACAGGAAAATAACATGACAGGGATAAGTCAATACATACCGGTTATAATCATCAAAGTTAATGATCTCAATTCACCAATCAAAAGAAACAGACTGGCAGAGTGGATCAAGAAGCAAGATCCAACAATATGCTGCATGCAAGAAACACATTTATTTCAAATCCAAGGACTTCTGCTTCCGATTAGTGACCTCCAAACAGTACCAGTACAGGTAATAAAGCCTTCCTCCCCTCCCCAGTACCGGGGATCGAACTCCGGACTTTGCACTTGCCAGGCAAGCACGGTAATGAAGTCTTGCGTAAGAGCTAAAAACAAGCAAGAAGTTCCTGTCATGGTCCCAAGAAAATGTGTCTCCAACTCTGTCCACAGTTGCTGCATCTCCTGTAGGTGGAGCCATATAGTCTTTGCCCTCATTGCTGAATGCACCAAAGAGGAGTCTGGAGGTCTTTCTTACTACTGATGTCTGGAGTGACTCTGGGATCATCTCTGCATGTTTTTTTTTTTTAGGTACCGGGGATTGAACTTGGGACCTTGTGCTTGCGAGGCAGGCAGCGGCACCACTGAGCTACATCCCTGGCCCTTCTTTGCGTGTTCTTATAAAGGCCTCGTACATTCATTAGGACATCTAAAAAATGAGTTCAATTTGTTGGATTCTGGACCTTATGAAAGTCAGGACATAAAATTTTGTTACTTTCCTTTTCATAATTCTTCTAAAATAAAGAACAGTTCATTTTATATTTTTTTCTTTTTTTCTGTGGTATGAATTATAAAATGTTTTGGAGTGCTGAAAAGTAGAAAAGAACCACAAATGATTGACTTTGTAATACCTAATGTCATTCATTATGCAAGAAAACATAAAGAGGAGCCTATTCAAATATTTTTTCATGTTTTATTGTAAAAAGAGAATGCTATAACCACAAAAAGAAAAGCTTAATATTTATCTATAGATTATTCCTGAAATTCTTGTGTCAGTTACTTTTCTCTCATTGCTGAGACAAAATATCAGACATCCAAGTAAAAGGGGAAGGGGTTTATTTGGCTTACAGTTCGTAGAGGTTTCAGTCCATAATCAGCTGGCTCCAAGGCAGGGACGACAAACAGGCATGGCAGAGCAGAAACAACATGGTGCACACAAGGCAGCAAAGGTGACAAGAGGAAATTACTGGTGTCTCCCTGCCCCTTTTATCTTATTCAGACTACTTAGGGCAGGTAGAACTCACACACTTAATCCTAGTGCCCTGGAGCCTAGCCTTGCATCATGAGTCAATTCCAGCTTCACACACTCTAGATCAATTCTATGACCACATGAGGCTTTGGCGGGACATCTAGACCCAAACCAGAACAATGCTCTTTTCATTTTGTTTTGTTTTGTTTGTTTTTTGAGACAGGGTCTTGCTATGTAGCCCAAGCTGGCCTTGAACTCATGGCAGTCCTCCTGCCTCAGCCTCCTGAGTGCTGGGATTACAGACATGCACCACCAGGCCTGGCTGAAATGTGATTTAGTAAAAGTAAATAACTTATGAAATATTTATTTCAGGAGAATTAAAGTTTTGGTCAGTTGCACTGAACACAGTAAATCTTGTAAGTTGGGCATTTTTAAATGAATATATGTTAAGTAAATGATCATGTTTAGCCCAAACAAATAAAATGTCTTGACACTAAATAGTATTTTTTAAATTTTAGTACATATTTGTCATGCCTATTGATCACATTCATCATAAGGAATTTGTACCTGTACATAATATAGGTTTTGTTTTTGTTTTGTTTTGTTTTCCCTAGTACTGGGGATCAACTCAGGACCTTGCACTCGCAAGGCAGGCACGGTGCCACTGAGCTAAATGCAAGGCCCTGTACATAACATATCTTAATTCTTCATTTTTTCCCATTCCCCTCCTTTCCTTCTGTCCTTCTCCCCCTTCCCATTTACACAAGCTTTGCTTCCATTTTTTCCCTTCCATTCTCTCTTTTTTTCTCTTTCCCTTCCTTCCCTTCCCCTCCCGCTCCCTCGTTCCCCTTCCCACTGGAACTTGTTCTTCCTACTTCCCAATGTCTGTCCTCCATTGCTACTACTTTACCCTTTGTTTTCGTGCCCCCTCCCCTTTGGGTTTCTCATACAAGAGAAGCAATGTGATATTTAAACCTGTATGTCCAATTTATTTCATTTATGAGTATGGTGTCAAAGTGCATCCATTTTCCTACAAATGACTAAAGTTTATCTTTCTTTATGGCACAGTAGTACTCCATTGTACATAAATACCACATCATCTTTATCCATTCATCTGTTGATGGGCATGAGGGCTGTTTCCAAGATTTAGCTATTATAAATTGCGCTACTATAAACGTGGGTGTGCATATATCGCTGCAGTATGATGCCTTTAACTCTTTTAAGAAGATATCTAAAAGGGAACCACCTGGGTCAAATGGAACCTCTAGTTTTAGTTTTTGGTTTTTGGGGGGTTTTTTGGTACCAGGGATCGAACTCGGGACCTTGTGCTTTCGAGGCAGGCATCAGAACCACTGAGCTAAATCCCTGGCCCTAGTTTTAGTTTTTTTGAGGAATTTCCATACTGATTTCCACAGTGGTTGCGCTAGTCTACACTCCCATCTACACTCCCACCAGCAGTGGAGAAGGGTTCCTGTTCCCCCAAAGCCTTACCAGCATTTGCTATTGGTTGATTTCTTGATAGCAGCCATTCTTTCTGGAGTGAGATGTAATCTCAGTGTTGTTTCAATTTGCATCTCTTGAATGATGAGTGAAGTTGAGCATTTTTAATATATTTATTTGCTCTTTGTACTTCTTTGTCTGAGAAATGTCTGTTCACTTCAGATGCCCATTCTTGAATTGGGTCTTTAAATTTGGGAGGTCTGTTTTTTGTTTTTTTTTTTCCTTAGTTCTTTCTATGTTCTAGATGTTAGCTCTTTGTCTGAGGAGTAGCTAGCAAAAATTTTTCCCCATTCTGTGAGTTCTCTTCACTCTGTTGGTGGTTTCTTTCTTTTCTACTTTTTTTTTCCTGTGCAGAAGCTTTCTAATTTGATGAGACCCCAGTTCTTGATTCTTTGTAATATTTTCTGTGCAATCAGGATTTTGTTCATAAAGTCTTTGCCTATGCCAGTGTCTTCCAGAGTTTTACCTATTCTATCTTCCAGCACATTAAGTGTTTCTGTTTTTATAATTAGATCTTTGCTCCATTTCAATTTTAGTTTAGTGCATGGTGAGAGATATGGGTCTAAGTTCAATTTTTGGCATGTGGAAAGCTAGTTCTCCCAGCACTTTTTTTTTTTTCAGTAGGTTCTTGAGCTAAATCCCCAGCCCTAGGTTCTTGCTATGTAGTTCAGGATGAACTTGAACTCATTATGTAGCCAAGGCTGGCCTCAAACTTGCAGTGACCCTCCTCCCTCAGCCTCCTGAGTGCTGGGATTACAGGTGTGCACCACCACACCCAGCATCCCCAGCACCATTTATTAAAGAGAGTATCTTTCCTCCAGTGAAGGTGGTTCCCCCCTTTGTCAAAAATAGAGTAGCTGAGTGTGCTTGGAGTTATTTCTGCATTTTCTATTCTGTTCCATTGATCCTCAGGTCTGTTTTTGTTTGTTTGTTTTGTCAGTACTATGCTGTTTTTATCATGATAGCTTTGTAGTATAACTTCAAATGGGGAATCTGGAGAATCCTGATGCCCCCTGCCTTGCTTTTTTTGCCCAGAATTGCTTTTGTTATTCTAGGTCTCATATGAATTTTAGGATTGTTTTTTCTAGTTCTGTGAGGTATGTTATTGGAATTTTTTTGTACCAGGAATTGAACTCTGGACCTTGCACTTGTGAAGCAGGCATGGTGCCACTGAGCTAAATCCCCAGCTCTGCTATTGGTATTTTGATGTAGATTGCATTAAATATGTATAACAGTTTTGGAAGTATGGCCATTTTCACTATATTGGTTCTGCCTATCCAAGAACAGGGGATATCTTTCTATTTTGTGATATCTTCCTTGATCTCTTTTTCAGAGTACTGTAGTTTTCAATGTATAGGTCTTTCACTTTCTTTGTTAGACTGATTTCTAAGTATTTTACTTTTCTTGATGCTATCATGAAAGTGTTGTTTCCCAAATTTCTCTCTCAGTTTGTTATTCGTGTACAGAATTGCTATTAATTTTTGAGTGTTGACTTTGTATCCTGCCATGTTGCTGAATTTGGTTATTAATTCTAGGAGTCCTTTGGTGGAATTTTTGGGGTCTTCTATGTAGAGTACCAAGTCATCAGCAAATAATGATAATTTAACTTCTTCCATTCCTGTCCATATTCCTTTTGTTTCTTTATCTTGTCTAATTGTTCTGGCTATTTCCAGAATTATCTTGAAGAGGAGTAGTGAAAGTGATCATCTTTGTCTTGTTCCTGATTTTAGAGTGAAAGCTTTCAGTTTTTGTGCATTTGGTATGATGTTGGCTGTTGGTTTTTCATAGATGGCTTTTAGCAGATTGAGATAAAAACCTTCTATTCCAATTTTCTTTTTTTTGTATCAGGGATTGAACTCGGGTCCTTACACTTGCAAGGCAGGTGGTGGAACCACTGAGCTAAATCTCTGGCCCAATTCTAATTTTCTGTAGGGTTTTCATCATGAATGGGTATTGGGATTTATCAAAAGCTTTTTCTGCATGTATTGAGATGATCATGTGGTTTTTGTCCTTGATTCTGTTAATGGAGTGTGTTACATTTATTGATTTCCATATATTGAACCATCCCTGCCTCCCTGGGATGAATCCTATTTGGTCATGATGTATAATCTTACTGATGATTTGCTGCATTCTGTTTGCCAGTATCTGATTGAGGATTTTTGCATATAGGTTCATTAAGGAGATTGGACTGTAGTTCTGTTTTTGGTTGGATCCTTCTCTGGTTTTGGTATCAGGATGATGATTGCTTCCAGGAATGATTTGGGGACTATTGCTTACCTTTCAATTTCATTAATGATTTTGAGGAGTAGTGGTGTTAGATCTTCTCCAAATTGTTTGTAGAATTCAGCAGTGAATCCCTCCAGACCTGGGCTTTTCTTTGTTGGTAGTTTTTTTATTATTATTATTTCTTCTATTTCATTGACTGATATTGGTTTATTTATAATTTTTATACCTTCTTGATTCAGCTTTGGTAATTCATATGTATCTAGGAATCTGTCCATTTCTTCTGAGTTTTCCATCTTATTAGAGTACAAGTCCTCAAGACAGGTACTGATGATCTTCTGGATTTCTGCAGGATCCATTGTGATTTCATCCTTTTCATTTCTAATTACATGAATTTGGGTTTTTTCTTTCTTTCCTCCTTTTTTTAATAAGGTTGGCTAAGGGTTTGTCTATTTTATTTAATCTTTCAAAGAACCAATTTTTTTGATTCATTCTTTGTATTGTTTTCTTAGTCTCAACTGCATTAATTTCTGCTCTGACATTTATAATGTCCTCCCTTGTGGGGAGGTGGGTTCAGTTTGCTCTTCTTTTTCTAGAACCTTGAAATTCAACATTAGTTTGCTTGTTTTTTTCTGGTACCGGGGATCAAACTCAGGACCTTGCACTTACAAGGCAGGGACATTGCCCTTGAGCTAAATCTCTGGCCCAACATTAGTTTATTTGTTTGAGCTCACTCTTTTTCTAATGTGGGAACTCCTCACTATAAATTTCCCTTGAAGGAGTGTTTTCATTGCATCCCATAAGTTCTGGCACATTGTACTGGCATTAACATTTAATTGTAGAGCCGAGGATTTAGCTCAGTGGTTCCGCCGCCTGCCTTGAAAGTACAAGGACTGGAGTTCAGTCCCCAGTACCAAAAAAACACAACATTTAATTGTAGAAACTGTCTAACTTCTTTAACATCATCTGTGACCCATTGGTTTTTCAGGAGGGTGCTATTTAATTTCCATGTGGTTATGTAGTGTTGTTGTTGTTTTTGCCATTGATTTCCAATTTCATTGCACTATGATCTGATAATATGCATGGGATAATTTCTTTTTTTTCCTTTCTTTTTTTTTTTTGCATGGGATAATTTCAATTCCTTTGCATTTACTTAAGCAAGTTTTATAAGCTAGTATGTGGTCTATTTTGGAGAAAGCCTGAGTGCAGCTGAGAAGCATGTGTATTCTGTTGTTGTAGGGTGGAACACTCTGTAGATATCTTCTAAGTCAATTTGTTCAATGGTTTGGTTCAGCTGTGATATTTCTTTGTTGATTTTTTGCCTAGTTGATCTCTTTGTGACAGTGGGGTACTGAGGTCCCCCATTACAGTTGTATTAGTGCTTATCTGATTTTTCATATCCATTAATGTTTGTTTTGTATAGTTGGGTGCACCAGTATTTGGTGCATGTATATTTATGATTGTTATCTCTTCCTCTTAGATTGTTCCCTTAACAAGTATGTAGTGACCTTTTTGTCTTCTGATCAGGCTAGGCTTGAAATCCACTTTGCCTGCAAACAGAATAACTACTCCTGCTTTTTTCTGGTTCTTGTCATACAGAGTATTGTTTTCCATCCTTTGACTTTCAGTCTATGAATATCTTTTTGAGTTAAATGTGTTTCTTTTTTTTTTTTTTTTTGGTACTGGGGATCGAACTTGGGACCTTGTGCTTGCGAGGCAGATGCCAGAACCACTGAGCTAAATCCCCAGCCCTAAATGTGTTTCTTGTATGCAGCATATTGTTGGATCTTGTTTCTTTTTTTTTCTTCTTCTTTTTTTTAATGGATCTTGTTTCTTGATCCATTCTACCAATCTATTTCTTCCTTTTCCTTTTCTTTTTTTTTTTGGTACCAGGAATCGAACTCAGGACCTTGCGCTTTTGAGGCAGGCAGCAGAACCATGGAGCTAAATCCCCAGCCCCCAATCTGTTTCTTTTGATTGGTGAGTTGAGACTATTCACATTGATGTTAATAACTGATATGTATTGACTTATCCTTGTCATATTATTTCCCTGTTGCTGGTTCCCTTTCTTCCCCCACTGTTTAATTGCTTGCCTTGTCTGGTGGATTCATTATATTGAGATTCTTGGGATTGTCTTTGTCGTCTTTTTCTAGAATACTCTTCAGAATTTTTTGGAGTGCTGGTTTGGTGGTCATGAATTCCTTCAGGTGTTCTTCATCATGGAATTATCCTATTTTTCCATCAATTTTGGGGTTCAGCAATGTGGTGGGAGGTTGTTTGCTTTTAGGGCTTGAAATACAGTGGTACCTTAGTTCATGAACTTAATTCCACAACTTTGGTCGCAACCAATTGGTCATGAACTGAATCAAATTTCCCTATAAGGTCAACATTGAAACTAATCATTGATTTTTTTTGAGACAGGTTTTGCTCTGAAGTTCAGGCTGGCCTCGAACTCACGGTGATCTTTTTGCCTCAGCCTCCCAAGTGCTGCAATTACAGGCATGCAACATTGAATTTGGTTTGGTTCACAATCAACTCAGTTTGTGATTAGAATCATGAAAAGAATTAAGTTCGTGAACCAAGGTACTTCACTCCAAGCTCTCCCTGATTTAAGAGTTTGAGTTAAGAAGTTTACTGCAGGGCAGGGGATTTAGCTCAGTGGTGCCACCACCTGGCTTGCAAGTGCAAGGTCCTGAGTTTGATCCCCAGTACCAAAAAAACCACCCCCAAAACAAAAAGAAGTTTACTGTGATTCTGATGGGTTTTCCTTTATAGGTAATTTGTTTCTTTTCGCTAACAACTTTTTTTTTTTTTTTTGGTACTGGGGATCAAACTTGGGACCTTGTGAGGCAGGTGGCAGAACCACTGAGCTAAATCCCTGGCATGCTAACAACTTTTAATATTCTGTTCTTGTGTCGAATTTGTGGAATGTTGAGTATTATGTGCCTTGGTGTAGTTTTTTTCTGATCGTGACTATTTGGAGTTCTGTATGCCTCACTCATCTACATCTCAAGTTCTTTTTTCACGATTGGAAAGTTTTCTTCTATTACTTCTGTGAACAGATTTTTTATGCCTTTTATGCTATCTTCTGATTCTTCATTGATTCCAATGAATCTTATTCCTCTTTGCATCATCTAGCAGTTGTTGGATTGATTTTTCATGGTCTCTTGCTATTTTTAAGCGGTCTTTCATTTGATGATCACCAACCACAAGCCTGTCTTCTATATCTGATATTCTATCTTCACATTGGTTGCCTCTGCTACATATACTTTCAGTAGAATTTTTAATCTCTTGGATTTCTATTTGAGTCTGTTTTATGGAATCTAGTTCTTTCCTATGTTGGCCATTCAAGGTTTCCATGTCTTTCCTAAGCTCCTCTATTATTTTTTAAGCTGTATCTACTCGAGATTCACTAATCATTTCCTTCATTATGGACATTATCTCTTTAATTATCTCTATTCTGTTTTTGTCAAGAGACTTATTGATCTGTTTTGAGAATTTTGGGGGGGGGGTACTGGGGATCAAACTCGGGTCCTTACACTTTCATGACAGGCAGGGTAACCACTAAGCTAAATCCCCAGCCCTTATTGATCTGTTTTGTTACTTCTGCTGCCATCATTTCATGAAATTCAGCTTGTATTTTTTTTATTTCTTCTACCTCAATGCCTCCTTGATTTGCCTTGGGTGAGTTAGGGGTATGGGTTGCATCTTGCTTCTGTGTTTTCTCATTTTCTTTCTTTCTTTCTTTTTTTCTATTTATCTTCTGCATTGAGGCTTATAAATTGATTATGGTAGGTAGCTTTATTACTAGTATTGAGGCCTCTTTAGGAAATGACTACTTTTCAGAGATAACTTCTAAACATAGGTGGCTTTTAGCTTTTGAGTCTGTTCCAATTTATTGGGGGAAAAATGGTTGCTGTCTGTTTGGCCTAGCACCCAGTTCTTTGATACTGAACTATAGTATTTTTTTTTTTTTGGCACCGGGGATCGAACTCAGGACTTTGCACTTCCAAAGCAGGTGGCAGAACCACTGAGCTAAATCCCCAGCCTATAGTATTGCTTATGACCCCCAGACAATGTAAGTATTGGCATACAAGGAAGATCATTTGATCACAACAACTATGTCAACTTGGCTAAAGTAGTACAATCAGTAATAACAACAGCATCAAGCACAGATTAGAAAATGACAAACTGTGATAACTATTAATTTGCCAACTTTAATCATAGGTACAAGATTTATAGTTATACAACTATAAGACACATCAGACAATTACATACAGTACATATCCTCTCCGCAGAACTATTTTATCCTGAGGAGAAAATTCAAAAGGGATAAGTGGGAAAAAATAGATAAATAAAAGCAGAGAAAGAGATTAGAAGCAAGACTGAAGGACAGAGGGAGATTACCCAAGCCTTGGGAAACTGGTGAAGAAGACAGACAGGGGGAAAGAACAAAGGAAAAACAAACACAAGAACAAAACAAAACAAAACCCTAAAATCAATGTTCACACTCACAAAAAAAATAAATAAACAAACAACAACAAAAAAAAGCCAAGAAAAACAAAAGAAATTCCACTGTGATTTCAAGCCTGTGGTTATCTCCTGGGATCTACAGTTTTGTGTTCCAATTCAGGATGTGACTCTTCTCTTGCTGATACACAAAGGCAGAAGTCTGTGGAAGTCAGATCCCAGATCCGGGCTGGATAATCCTAGCAAGGCTGCAGTAGAATTAAGGCAAGGTGCTGGTTCAGGTACTTTCAAATCCACAGAAGTTCAGGCTGATCCTGGCCTCTGGCTGTGGGGTTAGGGTCTGAGTCATTCAGCCTACAACACTCTGGGTGTCTCCTACTACTGGCCCAACCACAGATACCTGACCCTGGATGTCTCTTGCAGCTGTCCTTCACCCAGTCATTGTGGGATTTCAACATTAGGAGCCCTCAGATGAAGCCAACCCACAGCTACTTCGAGTTCCTGGTTCAGATGGGCCCCTCCAAACTGGCATCTGCCCAGTCATCCTCTCTAGGGGACACGAAAGTGGCTTGGACTGGAGTCATTCACCAGCTATTGAAGCACACAGTGTCCACTGCTCCACTCCACTGGTGCATTTCTCCATGGAGGCCTCTGGAGTCACCCACCCTCACCATGTCACTGTAGATTCGATCCTCCTCTCTCACACCTGGAGCCAGGAGCCAGGGAGAAAGTACAGATTGCCCCCTCCTTTTTCTGCATTGAGGTCTGTCTCTTCACTTTCTCTATGTGCTCTAATTTTCCTTCAGATCCTCCCTGGGTTCCAGGGATCCACCTCATTCCTTCTTTTCTTCCCTGATTGTTATTTTCCAGTGTCTGGATTCTGAATCTTAGAGAGGTTGATGTGTTGCTGCTTACCATTCTGCCATCTTCCTAGAAATTCTGACACTAAATAGCTTTTTAAAAAGTCATAAAAGTTGCCAGGCAGAGTGGAATATGCCTGTGATCCCAGCACGTGGGAAGCTGAGGCAGGAGGGTCATCAGGAGTCCGAAGCCAGTCTGGGCTACATAGTGAATTCAAGGCCAGCTTGAATTACATAGTGAGACCTTGTCTCTGAAAAATAAATACACAAATAAATAAATGTACAAAGAAGTCATAAATGGTTACCATTTCATTATTTTCATTATTCTTTTTTATTTTGTGGTGTTAAAAATGGAACCCAGGGGCCGGGGATTTAGCTCAGTGGCTCTGCCACCTGCCTCACAAGCCCAAGGACCTGAGTTCGATCCCCGGTACCAAAAAAACAAACAAACAGACAAAAAATGGAACCCAGGACCTCATGCATGTGAGGTAAGGGCTCTACTACTGAGCCACATTATTATTCATTCCTCTTTTTTTTGGTACCGGGGATCGAACTCCGGTCCTTGTGCTTGCGAGTCAGGCAATGGAACCACTGGGCTAAATCCTCGGCCCTCCTCTTTTTAATTTTGTATAATTTCCTTTAACTAATTTCTGCAATCACTAAGGCATTTAAAACTGAAGCTTTGTTATCCTTTTCATCTCTTGATTTTAAGTGGTGTTGTTTATTCCCAAAAGAGAACAAGTTTCAGAACTCTTTAACAAAGCCAAGCATTGTGGCCCATGCCTGTAATCCCAGCACTCAGGAGGCTGAGGCAGGAGGATCACCAGGAGTTCCAGGCCAGCCTGGACTACATAATGAGCTCAAGGCCAGCCTGAACTACATAACAAAACCCTGTCTCAAAAAGAATTAAAAAACAAAACAAAACACCAAAAGAATCCTTTAACAATCCCTCTATTGAAGGTGTTTCCCCAGAGAGAGGCTTCATGACAGTGTGTTTATACCATTTCAGAATCACACCTGCCTAAGTAAACACTTCAGATAGACTCGGTGTGTCTAGGTCTAAGTGACAATCAGAGATGAATCCTAACTAGAAATCACCCAACATCCTTGGTGTGAGTCAAGCCAATGAATTGGCTGAGGCTCCAACAGCTTTGCCTTTGTTTACCAAGTTGCCCAATACTGTAATTCCTTCCACTGAAATTCCACTCTGAGTGACTGAATAGAGTAGGATGCCAGAAACTGATCCACAAAAACAGTCAACTGATCTCTGACAAATGATCCAATGGGAAAAGGGTAGTCCTCAACACAAGGTGCTGGAACAATTGGAAGTACACATGCAAAAACATGAATCTGAGGACTGGGGATTTAGCTCAGTGTTTCCGCTGCCTGCCTCGAAAGTGCAAGTTCCTCAGTTTGATCCCTGGTACCAAAAAAAATTTTTTTTAAATTTTAATTTAAAAAAAACCATGAATCTGAGCTGGGTGTGGTGGCACACACCTGTAATCCTAACACCTGGGGAGGCTGAGACAGGAAGATTGCAAGTTCAAATACACACACACACACACACACACACACACACACACACAAACCATGAATCTGAACAAAGACCTTATACCTTTCAAAAAATTTAAAATGGGTCATAGACATAAATGTTATATACAAAGCTATAAAACTCTTAGAAGAAAACACAGAATCTAGGTGATCTTGGGCTAGATGACTTAATACATGACACCAAAAGCACAATCTATGGAAAGAAAAAAACTGCTAATTTAAGCTTTTTTAAAATTAAAAACTCTGCAGATATGAGCATGGATATCCATACTAAACATGGATACTATCTGTGCCTCCAAAGGATGTTCAGCTTCCACTTCCAGATTTAAGACCTGATGCTCCAAGGATGGCAATAAATCCCAACAGTCGACATGCCGGGATACCATCAGAACCAAGACAGGAAAAGGGGAGAGATCCCACATGTCCTAGCGGAGTGGAATTGCTCCCATCACAAAAACCACAACACGCTTAATACTTTTTAATCAGACAAGTCAACAAGTACTCTTACCACCTGCCTCACAGACGCTTTGCTTCCCACCAGCCAGCAGCCAAAGGCCGGGAGCTGGGCCAGAAGTCAGCCACTGAGGACCCTGAGTTTTATTGCTCTGGTCAAGCCAGAAGTTTCTGGAGTCCACCCTGGTCACCTGCAGTGACTGACCAGCTGTCGGGAAGGGCTTCTTGGTAAACTGGATTTACCCTGTGTGTTATCGTCCTGCCCTGCCTGACATGTAAACCCAGTGCAGAAACTCAAAATTCACCATGAAATCACTATTACATGGTATTTGTAATTAATTATTTTTGTGGTGCTGGGGATCAAACCCAAAGCCTTGCAATGCTAGCCAGCCACCTTACTAATGAACTAACCTTGACACACAACTGATTTTTTCCTTCTTTCCTTGTGTGTGTGATACTGGGGATGGAACCTAGGACTTTCTCATGGAGATACATCCGCAGCCCTTTTCAAAATTATTATTATTATTATTATTATTTTGAAAGCATCAAATTGCCTAGGCCAGGCTCCAATTTTTGATCCTCCTGCCTCAGCCTCCCAGAGTGCAGGGATTACATGTGTGCAACATCACACCTGGCAGAACTGGTTTTTTTTTTGTTGGTACTGGGGATCGAACTCGGGTCCTTAAGCTTGCAAGGCAGGCGGCAGAACCACTGAGCTAAATCCCCAGCCCTGGCAGAACTGATTTTTGAGTATTGAATTTGTATCCTGCAGCTCTGCTGAATCTTCAGCTCTAACAGCTATTTTGTGGAATGCTTGGGATTATCTTCATCTAGGACCATGTCATCTGTGAGCAGAGGCAATTTTACTTCTTCCTTTTGAGTTTGGGTTCCTTTTATTCCTTTCCTTGCCTTCCTGTTTTGGGGAAGACTGCTAGTACTAAGTTGAATAGAAGTGGCAGGAGTGAGCATTCTTGCCTAGTTCCTAATTCAGAGGATTAACTCTCAGTTTTTCACCATTAAATATAATGCTGGCTGTGGACTTTTCATATGTGACCTTTAACTATGTTGAGGTAATTTCCTTAGATTCCTAGAATGTTGAGTGTTTTTACCACCAAAAGAGGTTTAATTTTGTCAAATGCCTTTTCCACATCCACTGAGGTGACTGTGATTTTTGTCCTTTGTTTTGTTAATGTGGCATATTACATTTTTTTTTTGGTACCAGAGATCGAACTCGGGTCCTTGCACTCGCGAGGCAGGTGGCAGAACCACTGAGCTAAATCCCCAGCCCTAACATTTATTAATAATCATATGTTGAACAATCCTTGTGTCCCTGGGATAAATTTCACTTGGTCACAGCATGTTATTTTTTTATTTTTGCAGTTCCGGTGATCGAATTGAACCTAGAGTGCTCTACCACTGAGCTGCATCCCCAGTTCTTTTATATTTTGAGATAGGGTCTTACTAAGTTTTCCAAGGCTGGCCTCAAACTTTCAATCCTCCTGCCTCAGCCTTTCTGTACCACTGCACCCAGCATGTTGAGGATTTGGGAAGATACTGGTCTGTAGTTTTCCTTTCTTGTGATATTTTTGTCTGGAGCTGGAATTAGGGTAATGCTGGCCTCCTGAATTTGAAGGTGTTCCCTTTTCCTTCAATTTTTGGAAATAGTTTGAAAAGCATTGTTGTTAATTCTTTCCTAAGTTTAGAAGTATTCTCCAGTGGCCCGGGGATTTAGCTGAGTGGTTCCGGCACCTGCCGCGCAAGCACAAGGTCCCGAGTTCAATCCCCGGGCACACACACAAAAAAGGAGTATTCTCCAGTGAGGCCACCTGGTCCTGGGCTTTTCTCTGGGGGAAGTTTTTAATTACTGATTCACCCTCCTTCCTAGTTACAGGCCTATTCAGATTTTTAAATGCTGTCTCTCTAGGAATTTATCCATTTCTTGTAATTGTCCAATTTATTGGTGCATAGTTGCAAAGTCTCTTATAATTTCTTTCTGTGGCATCAGTTGTACAATCATTCATTCGATTGTAATTATTTCAATGTTTTTTCATTACCTAGCTAAAGGTTCACCAACTTTGCTGATCTTCAAAAACCAACTTAAGGGCCAGGGATTTAGCTCAGTGGTGCCACCGTCGGCCTCACAAGTGCCAGGTCCCGAGTTCGATCCCCGGTACCAAAAAAAAAGCCCATGTAGTATCATTTTTTCCCTATTGTTTCTTTATTCTCTATTTGTTTACTTCTGTTTGAATTAATTATTTCCCTCAACCTGCTAACTTTGGGCCTGAGTCGTTCTTTTCGTGGTTCCTTGTAGGGTAAAGTCAGGTCGTTGAAAAAATGGTGATGAGGACAGGGAAGGCCAGGCTGGGGTTGCCCTGTACTCTGTGAAGCATGACTGGGCAGGGCTTGATGTTGGGTGAGCCCAGAAGGAAGGGGAACTACACGCCAACCTGAGATGCGGAAAGAAGGAACAACAGCAAGGGCAAAGGTCCCCGGGCACAGCAGCTTGGCCTGGTCCAGTCAGTACCGGAATGGGGACCCGGCCAGCAGTTTAGGAATTCAGATTCCATTCTGAGCGAGACAGGAAACCTATTAGCGGGTTCAGCAAAACGCATGTCTTAAGAGGTCATTTTGTGTGATCTGTTGGAAGGGCCTGTGGGTGGGGCGGGAGGCAGGACTGTCGGGGTCTCCCATGTCACACCTGCAGGGGTGACAAGTGCAGGACCAGGCAGTCAGTGCTGTGGTGGCAGAGATGTGGCTGGATTCTGGGCACAGCTGATAAGATCCGCTGACGGGCGGGTGCAGAGTGAGAGAAACTGAATGAGAAGGCAGCTGCTGCTGGGAAGGCTGCGCGCTGTTGGACAGAAATCAGGAGCTCGTCTCGGGACCCGTGGCCCCAGAGCGCGGCTGAGCTGGTGCGGGCCCGGGGAGAGGCTCCGCCTGGAGATGCCACAGTGGCAGTCATCGGTGCACACCTGATGTCCAGAGCCACTAGCCTGAGTCTCCCCAGGCACTCGGGGGCAGGCGGGGACTGAAGTGCTGAGGGCTGCGACGCTCCAGTGCTTGGCTGTCAGAGAGGAAGGGAACACCAGCAAGTCTGAGGAGCAGCAGCAGACGGGCAGGAAGGCAGCCTTTGGGAAGCCGGGCACAGTGGACGGGCCTGCTGCCGCCCCCCCAGGAGCTCCGCTGGCCATGGCACTGTTACCGATGCTGGGGGAACAATCAGAGGTTCGTAGAGACAGCGCTTCCGGAGCGTGCGGACTGGGGGCTGTAGAATCTGAATCAAGGAGACCTCAGTTTTACTGGATAGTGCTAGGATTGAACCGAAGGCCTTCCCACTGAGCTACATCCTCATCCATTCACTCATTCAGAGACATCGTCTCACTAGTTGATAAACTGCCTGGGCTGGGCTTGAACCTGGAATGTTCCTGCCTCAGCCTCTCAGAATAATGTGTGCCACCAGGCCCAGCTTAGGAGAGACATTTCTGGACACCTCAAATTGTTTCCCTACTCTTAAATGAGACATCATAACCTTCCTGTTTTGCTCTTCCAAGGGGCTTGGAGCTACTCCTCGAGGAAGCATTTTCCAATTCCCCAGTGGATTTTACAAACGCTAAGAACTACCGTGGAGTAAAAACCTTCCTCTCTGTTGTTACACCGGGGACCCCAAGGGGGCAGTGTCACCGCATCCGGCATCTCCTCCAGCTCGAGGCGCGATTACCACGAGGAGGTCGGTACTGGGTCAGGTCCCCAGGTGGCAGAGGAGCCAGTGATGAAGGGAGAGGCCCAGGCGGAAGCCAGGCGTTCGGGTCCTGCAGCTCTGTCCTATCGCTGTGTGGCTGTGGGCAGGTCAGGCTGCATCTCTGCGTGTCTCTAAGTCAAAGTACGGCAACGTGGATGCGAAAATAAGCCAGACTCAGAAAAGTACTGCAGGTTCCACGTGGGGCCCTGAAAGAGTCAAACCCAGGGAAGAGAGTGGAAGGGCGGCAGCCAGGGGCCGGGCAAGAGAGCGTGGGGAGGCTGCCCCGCACAGGGCCCCAGCTGAGAATATTGTATTGTCTGCTCAGCACTGCTAAGAGGGTCAGTCTTGAGTTAACATTCTTACAGTAAAAGAAAACCCCTAATAATTATAATAATTATAATAATAATGGGGGTGGGAGGAGACTTTGGGAGGTGACGGGTACATTTATGGCCAGATGATAGTGAGGGATTCAGAGATGTACACAGACCCTGGGCTGATCAAGATGCATGCAATGTATAAGGCTTTTTATAGGTCAAAAATGAAAGCCAAGCATGGTGGTGCACAGCCGCAATCCCAGCTACTCAGGAGGCTGAGGCAGGAGGATTGAAAGTTTAAGGTGAGCTAGGGCAACTTCGTAAGATCTTGTCTCAAAATAACAAGGATTGCCGATGTAGATTCATGGCATGGCATCCTTGAGTTCCATCCCCAGTGCAATAATAATAATAATAATAATAATTAAAATTTATAAAATAACAAGGGCCAGGAATGCAGCTCCGCTGTAGAGCACTCACTAAGACCACAAAAAAGAAAAATAAATAACAACAAAATAAAAATGATTTCTAAGTGACCTATGCATCCCTCGGACTGTTCTCGTGTTGTGGGGAACCTGGTGATGCAGTCAGCTGTGCCCAGGTGGGAGTGGGAGTCTGGCCCGCGAGGGCTCGCCCCTCACCCCTGCAGCTCGTGTTTGGAACTTCAGCCGCTAGCCCTTAACAGCACTTGCTGGGCACCTACCTTGAGCCAGGACAGGGAGTTGCTGGAGGCCCAGCGGAGACCCAGCACATCCTACCCGGCTTCAGGGGTGTGGTCTCCACAGCTTCGAGGGCTGCTCTTTGGCTTCCTCCCCTCTTGAGTCACAGGGTCACCAGATGTCACACGTCATCATTGAGTCCTCGCTTTCCAAGTCCCAGGCCTTCCTCTTCCTCACTGCAGGCATTCGTTCTGCTGAAGTAGATTCCTAAGGAGTGAGGTAGGCCTCAAACTCACAGCAATACTCCTGCCTCAGCCTCCCAAGTGCTGGGGTTACAGACAGGCATGTGCCACCATGCCTGGCTTCTCCCTTCTTTTTTTCTTTCTGTTGTTTGTTGCTTTACTTTCTGGGAGATTTTCTTGACTTTTATCTTCTATTTCTTCTTTTCAATCTTTTACTTGAGCTGACAATTTTTGAGTCCTTCCTTCTCATTCTTCCCTTTTTTACAGCAACCCTTATGGATTCAGTATATCTCACATCCAAGAATACTACTCAAAGTGAGTTTGGTTTTTTCCTTCCGTTTTCTGCAATTTCTTTTTTCTGCCTTAAGTTTTGTCTGTTTGTTAGTTGTTTTACTCATCTTTGTTAACGTAAAAAAACCATGTATCTGGTCACATGCGAATATCTGTTAAATGTGGGTGTCAGACACATGGGTTTTTATTAGTCTTCCTGTGTGTACGTTCGTTCATCCTTTTGGCTGCAGGCCTGGAACAAGCGACACTGCAGTGAGCTGGCCTTTCAGTCAGGGATCTTCCTCTCGACAGAATTTGCAAGGTGGATCCTTTCTCTTGGGCCAGGCCTTCTGAGAACAGCTTCCTTGTCTTCTGCCTGGGAACATGCAGAACTGCAGCTCTGGGGAAGGGAGGGGAGGAAGGCGCTGAGGAGCCTGGCATTCAGTATGCAGGGGCTCCCTCCGTTCCCGCGTGGGGCCTGACTGGCCGCCCCAAGCCTGAGCTCTTAAACGTCCATTTATGCAAATATCCAGCCTGCAGGAGGGTGGCAGCAAGGACACTCAGGGGCCCCCATGTCCTGCGCCGGCCTCCGTCAATTGCCCTTTTTAGTCTACTGCCACCTGCCTAGGTTTTCCATGGTGACCGGCGCCTGTAAATCCCGGAACCCTTGGGATTTTTTTCTTGGTATTGGGATTGAATCCAGGGCCTTCATACTGAACTACATCCCAAGCCCTTTTTAATTTTTTATTTTGAGACAGAGTCTTACTAAGTCAAGGTGCCCAGACTGGACTTAAATTTACCATCCAGCCTTCCAGGGTGCTGGGATTACAGACATGTGCCACCACGCCTGGCTACCCCTGGGATTTTTCAGGGCAAATCTGATCACTTTTTATTGTCACCCCCCTTTAAAAAACACTTAGGTTATAATTTATGGTCTCTTGTCAGGTCTGTATTCCATTTTTTAAAGACTTTATTGTTCAATTTTTACATAAAAATTATAATTATCACCTGCAGATGTCTTTGTCCTCGTTTTTTTAAATCTTTGTAGGCTCATGCCTTTAAAATTCTCTATTGCCATTTTAGTGGCAGTTGGGAGAAAGTATTTATTTTGTTTACCTCAAATTCTTGGGCTTCGAGCAGTCATAGCGCACTGAAGAAATGCAGTTTCCATAAATGGCCACAAGTGGGCGCAGTGACTCTATATTTAATTTATAGTTTTTCCCTACACAGTAGTGACAGCCTCCTGCCAACTCCGAGTTGGAATGAGTTCAGATTAATCTAGCAACGGAGTCACAGAATCGTAGACTATCTCCCCTGGACAAGGTCTCGTGGAGCTTTCCATTCACCCTGGAGAGACAAGGAATCGGAGACCCACAGCAGTCAATCTGTCCATCCAGTACCTGGAGGTAGTCGGTAAGTACTTGGACTTGGGTTTTAAACGTTCTTCTAGAAACTAATAATTGGCCAGGTGTGGTGGCGCATGCCTACAACCCCAGTACTCTGGGAGGCTGAAGTAGGAGGATTGCAAGTTTGAGCCCAGCCTGGGCAACTTTGCAAAACATCCTGTCCAAAAAGGGGGTGGGGGGAGTGGAGCTAAGGATGTTAGCTCAATGACGCTCACTGGCTTCGATCCTAAGTACCAGGAAAAAGTTTTCATAATTGAAGTTGGTTTTAAATTGGAATACAAGCCGGGCATAGTAGCATGTGCTTGTAGTCCCAGCTATGTGAGACGCTGAACAGAAAGTCCAGTTAAACCCTGGAATTCTAGGCCAGCCTGGGCAACACAGTGAGACCCATCTCACACACACACACACACACACACGCATTCACATGGCACCCAGCCCAGCTATTTAGAAAGCTAAAGCAGGAGAATCCCAAGCTTGAGGCCGGTCTGGACAATTCAGCAAGACCTTGTCTCAATATAAATAAAAAATTTAAAAAAGGACTGGGGATGTAGCTCAGTGACTCTTGGATTCAATACTCAGTACTGCAAAATAAAAATTTTTAAAGTTTTTTGAGACAGAGTCTCACTATGTAACCCAGGCTGGCCTCGAACTCATGGTGATCCTCCTGCCTCAGCCTCCCACGTACTGGGATCACAGGTGTGTACCACTTACACCCAACTAAAAAATATTTTTTTGAGATCAAGTTTCACTAAGTAGTTCAGGCTGGGCCTGAACTCACTACAAAATTTTTTTTTTAAACTGTGAATCCATATTCAGACGTGGTGGCACACCTGTGTAATTCCAGAATTCAAACTACTCTTCTGGGAATGAAGGCAGAGCCCATCTCCCTGCTACGTTGAGAATACACCCACTGGTAGGATTTGGGCTGGCCTTGGGAGAACAGGCTGGCCTTTCTCCATTTATGAGTAGGAGTTTCTTAGCCTGTGCGTGCGTGCGTGCGTGTGTGTGTGTGTGTGATGGAACCAGGGACTGAACCCAGGATCTTTGCACTGAACTCCATCCCCAACCCCTACCCAGGCTAAACTCAAAACTTGAGATCCTCCTCCTGCCTCAGCCCTCCAGGACGCTCACATTACAGCAGTGCACCACCATGACTGGCCACCAGACTATTATTATTATTTATGTATTTGTTGGAGACAGGGTCTTGCTGTGTACTCCAGGTTGGCCTTGAACTATGTAGCCCAGGCTGAGCTCCAATTTGTGGTGACCCCTACTCTGCAGCCTCCCAAGCGCTGAGGTCACAGGCGTTTGTACCACGCCCAGCTAACTTTCAGACTCCTCCTTTTTTTTAGTATCGGGGATCAAACTCAGGGCCTTACACTTGCCAGGCAGGTGTGGGCCACTGTGCTACAACCCCGGCCCCAGACCCTTCTAATAAAGGTTCTCCACGCTGAAATCAGCTGGAGTTGGTTTTCGCGGCTTGCAGCAAGAACAAAAGCATTCTGATGGGTGTTAATTAAGGCAAAGGACACTGAAAGCTGGTGGATCGCTTGGGAAACCAGCACAGGTTCCAAACTCAAACGCAGCGGGAACTTCAGGGGCCCTGAGCTGCTGCGGGCCGAGGGAGCGGACTCATCAGCAGAGGTCTCCACGCCGCGCGCTCAGAAAACACGAGTTTTCTGAAAATCACGGGCAGTCTAGGGTTTGAACTCAAAAAAGTGATCCTTACCCTAAGGATTTATTCTGTCAACAGTTCTCATCAAGTATTTCTCCTCCAGGTCACACTTCAGTGGGTGAGCAGGGCTCCGCAGTGTAACGCCACCCCGGTAATTCACCTGCCACCCACTCATCTTCTGCTCGACGTCTGCTGCAGCTCAGCCTTCGCCACCTCCCGGGCCCACAAGCATCACTCACGGCGCGACACTAAGGGGCTCCAGTGGACACTGCCGGCCCTGCACAGGGCACAGGGGAAATGGCCTCCCCTGTGAGCCCCACTGCCCAAGCACCATCAGCCCTGCTGCCTGCACCTCTGGCATCTAAAGCAAACGGACATTTTTCATTGACCTCTAAACCCTCCACTGAAGCACGAAGGACGCCCACTGAACGGACTGCTCAGCAGCTCCAGGCAAAAGACTGAGACTACTTCGGAGTCTAAGGAGAATGTCACTCACCCTGTAAGAAGCAACACGCTGTGCGTAGTAAGAGCGCCGTAAAGCTACAAACCTGGACTTTACTACTTCAGCTCCAGAAACATCCCAGCGTCTCACTGGTACCCGTGACCGACGAATCTGCACTGGAGACTCTCAGTTCATGACCGTAAGGTAGAAGTTCCTGAGTTTTGTGCCAGATTCTTTCCTTAGTAGCTGTTATGCTCTAATTACACGCAACAGGAAGGCACGGCCTCCCTTCTCAGCGCGGTGCTGGACACCTCGGTTTGGAGTCCCCACAAGGCGCGGCTTTGCGCTCATCCCTCCTCTCCCACACGCTCATCCGTCATCCGCCACAAACCCCTTCAGATCCCCAGAGGAAGAAGCCACACACCATCTTCGCTGCCTTCTCTCCCCTTGGCTCTGTCTTGAGTTATTTTATCACTGGCACTCACTGTCCTGGCTGTTATCAAGCAACAAAAGTCCTCCTCAAAGTACAGCTCCAGAAAGCCAATTAAGGAATTGTGACGAACCACAGCCTTCTGTTAACATTCAGCCAAAAGATGCTTTGGGCAAGAATGAAACATGATGTAAAATGATCAAGGTGGTGAAGGATAAGGCAGACTTTCAAGTACGCAGCAGGCTCACAAGAAATACTTTGTCCCCTTTCCAGATTGCCCTTCACTGCATTTCCCTCAGCCGCCCTTTCAGCCAGGCTCTGTTGAATCCTCAGGGACAATGTAGAACACCCTTCCGATGTCCTCTCTTCCAACCCATCTGGACGTGCTTTCTTCACACTGCTCAGCACTCTCGAAAGCTCACCGTGACTCCCCACTGCCGCGCAAAGGGCCCAGCACTACTTCCGGTTTCTCACACAAGCCAAGCCTCCCTTCTCCACCCCAACCTAGCTGCGTGCAATTCCCGGCTCTTCTATTAATACAGAACTGAAAATCTGGATCAGGACTATTGGATTATTTTTTCTTTTTAGTTTTTTTGAGACACGTCTTACTAGGTAGTCCAGGCCGGCCTTGAATTTAACGTCCCTGCGCCTCAACCCGGAGTGCGGGGACCACAGGTGCGCGCCACCATACCCAGAAATATAATTACTTTTGCTGAGACGGATGATAAATTTAAGGGCAGAGACTACTTCTATTTTCCTCTACCAATCTCAAAGGTGGAATCAGAGGCCTGAACCTAGACACGTGTGGAGGGGTGGTGGCGCATGACAGTGTAAAAACACTCCAGGTGATCCTTACACACTGCAGTCTCCTCAGCGCCGTCCTTCCAGCAAAGATAATCTTACCAACAAACATTTATTTTTTTTTTTGGTACCGGGGATCGAACTTGGTTCCTTGAGCTTTCACAGCAGGCGGCGAAACCACTGAGCTAAATCCCCGGCCTCTTTTATTAAATGCTGAGGCCTTAAGATAGTATTGAGTATTTCCAATAACCGAAACTGTTGCTATGATTCCCCAAGCAGTAGGAAATCCCTTACACTTTCAGGTGAGGTCAGCCACTGTCAAAGTAAAAAGCACTCCACCCTGCCTACTCCAGTGCCTCAGGCAATGCGCTGGCCTCAGCTGCACCTGGCCCCTGGTGGTGACAGGGACCACAGCAGCTTCTATTTTTACTCCAGGTGACTCTGCCTTAGTGTCCTAGCGACCCTTCTATTTATGTAGTTCCGTCCCAAAGACAGTTCTTGAAATTGCCTTCTCGGGTTTCCATAGGGTGAGAAAATTATTTCCCTTCTATTTTTGAAACTTTATATATTTTGTCTGCTACTGTGCGTTGTTTTCAGAAAAAATCCTTCATCTCCAATTCCATGTGAATAAATGAAAACCAAGCCACAAAGTTGGAAATCAAGTTTTGTTTTTATATGAACAGAAGTAGACCATCTAGAAATATTTCAGTTTATTTAAATTGTTAAGTAGGATATGAAACCGAATTTGTAGCCAGTACCAGAGAATGGACTCAACTGCTCAGTGTTTAATGAGAACAGCTTCTACATAGGGTCCCAAGAGACTTACAGAAACGGGTCAAATCCCTAATATTAAGCAAATAAAATTCATGTTTTAAACAGATTATACAAAAATTGATTTATACTCCATTTCCCTTTTTTTGATATTTAGAAAGTGCAGATTTAACAAAAGGTAGCCATATCCTTTCTATGTACAATGCCGATTATAATTATGCAAACAAAACTGTCAGTCTGTTACCCAAAAATCCCAGTGTTTAGTTCTCAAACCTTAAGTCACTGAATTGAATAAGGATCCAAAGAGGGTTAAAAGTAAAAACAACAAAAAAAGTTACTGCCACATTCCAGATAAAGGGAAGAAACGAATACATTAATCTAACCACAGAAGGTTTAACCTAAAACTTATCAAAAACCTTTCATTTCATTTTTTTAGTGGAAAATTAGCAATTATTTGGCAATGCTGCTTTTTACTAGTAAACAATGATAAAGTCAAGGGAGGGAAAAACCTAAGAACAACAACAACCACCAGTGAGGCATATATAACATTTTTAGGGCACTATCTGAAAACTTCATGGATTTTCATAACAGATATGTCCCTATGTTGTTTATGTGAGCCAAGAGGTCATTAAAATGTATGTCACAACACAGAGACTTTTCAATGGAAGCTGCTGTCCTAAACTCAGCCTCTGCTCGAGATGAATCATGCTATTCACAATTCTTTCAACAAAGGCATCATCTCAGGGTGCTAGCAGCACAGCAACCCTAATCATTACCCCATCCTAATGACAAGCAATGAAGCAAAACTAGAAGGATGAAAAGAAAGGACAGGGTTAGAAACAGACTAGAGGTCCTATCTTAAATGAGAAGCCTTTTTGTCCTTTTTCTAAATCCATGGTGATATAAGTTTTCCACGAGGATGTGAAGATAGGATTTAAAATTCATAATTTTCTAAGTATCTCTGAATCTTAAGGTAAAGACAACTTAACACTGAAAAAGTGTTCTTCGGAGGCCAAATCTCAATACATTTGGCAAACATGTTAATAAAATTCACTCCTCCTTCCCATTTTTTAAAAAGTTTTCACTGGGCTACCAAACTGCCAGAGGAGTTGCCAAACTGGAGACTACTCAAATTTAGGTTAAGAGACTTATTCTAGGAAAGTGAATAGGATATACACCTAATTAGAAGACAAACCACAACACCCTCTGAACACTAGTGCATGCAATTAGCTCTTCCATTTCATAAACTCAATGGGTAGACAGGAAGAGAACAAAGGGAAGGAGAACGCAGAAGCCAAGTAGAACGAAGGAATCTGGGGCAGAGGTTTTAGGGGAGAGTAAATGAGGGGAAGACACCAATTAAATGACATGGATAGGAGGCGGTTAGAATTTGTCTTTTAGTTTACTTAGCAAGTTAAATCAGTGCTTTATGTTAAACTCGACAAACCTATTAGTTTGCCCCTTTCATTTCTAAATAACTCTTACCATAAGGTGGTAGGAAGGAGAAGCAAATAAAGTGGCATGCAGGAAGATGAGAAGCACGGAAAAAGTGGCCAAGGAGAACTGGTGGCAAGAAGTTTTAAATATCAAGGCCACTGAAAACGAGACTCAGCAAACCAAATCATTTCTGCATTACCCTTTGTCCTCAATTAACCACTCTGAAAATTACAGCCAAGCAAACCACAAATATTTTAATGGGTTATGTTGGATGGTATGTCTCCTGCATATGCTTCCACCAGAACAAAAAAGGAAAACCAAGTAAGTTCCTTTTCACATAAGGCACAGGACAAAATTAACCCCATTTACATATTTGAGATGAAAATGAGTGTTTTCCTGGCTTCTGTTTGTTTCTTTTGCTATCGCACATCTATAGATAATAGGGACTCAAGCATATTATCCATGACAGAAAATTCCACTGTTGTACAAAATAAAATTGTTAATTCTAACTTTTATTCTTATACAATTTGCAGAATAGAATTGAAATGGTTGTTATAGGTTTTAAAGTTGATAACTGGACTATAATACAACTGAAATGCAGTGGTGAGCTGAGCAAGTACATTTAAAATGAAGTCACAGACATGATTTTTCTATACATTTTTGTTTGAAGAAAATTATAATAAAGTTAGCAAGCAGTCACAGATGAAAGAACAAATAAAACAGGTGGACTGGATAGTTAGGATGAGGAACAAAAATATCTGTTTAGAGTTAAAAATGGACAGAGTGGTTTATTTGCAGCAAGGAGAGAAACAGGTGGCGGATGGCAGTGGATGGAACAGGAGAACGCTCAGCAGCATTTGCTCTTCCAGCCCGTGACGCCGCCTCCACTGCTGATATCTACATTTTCACTGTTGGGCTCTTTTACAGGGGTCTGGAACAAACACATAAGCAAAGAAACCCATGAAAACACAATGCCACGTAAGTCAAGATTCAACACAATATTCCTATCAAGCTCAAAGTATGCAAAAGGAGGCAGTTACAGTCACATGCCTAGATTTTTACCCCACGCAAAGTCAAGCTTTGGAAACTGGTTTCGATCTTCATTTAGTCTGCTTCCTCCAAGCTGTGAAATGTCACACATACTTCCTGGCAAACCATCTCTGCCCCTAATCTTCTCAGTAGATTTTCTTACCACTTCTGGACCGCCAAGTACATTTAGTACTTTTAAAAAAGCATCATCAAGCAAGTTGTATAAAGCCAACGTTGGGTTATGTCTAACTTTATTTTTCATTATTAGTACATGTTTTGCCATTCATAATGATCACACTCATCATGGGGAATCTGTACCTCTACATAATACATCTTATTTCTTTTTTTCCCATTCCCCTCTCCCTTTATCCCTTTTTTCTCTCCCCATTTACAAAAACTCTGTTGCCATTTTTATCTTCCATTCATTTTTTTTTTTTTTGGTATCAGTGATCGAATTCAGGACCTTGCGCTTGTGGGGCAGAAGGCGGAACCACTGAGCTAAATCCTCGGCCCCTTCCATTCACTTTTTAAAATCCCTTTTTCCTTCTTCCCTTCTCTCTCATTCCCTTTGCCATTTGAACAAGGTTTTTTTGAACTTTCCAATATCTATCCTCCATTTTGCTCCTTATTTACACTGGGTTTCTCACACAAGGGAAGGAACATGACATTTAAATGTGTGTCTGATTTATTTCACTAAGATTAAGATTATAGAGATGCATCTGGTTACCTAAAAATGTCTCCATTTTATCTTTCTTTATGGCAGACTAGTACTCTATTGTATATAAATACCACATTTATATACATTCTTTATCCATCCATCTGTTGATGGGCATGTGGGCTATTTCTAAAATTTAGCTATTATAAACTGTGCTGCTATTAACATGGGTGTGCATGTATCAGTACGGTAGGATGCTTTTAACTCTTTTGGGAAGATACCTAGAAGGGGAAGAGCTGAGCCAAATGGGTAAAACTGGCTTCAGGTTTTGGGGGAGTCTCCACACTGACTTCCACAGTGGTTGCACCAGTTTACACTCCCACCAAGAGTGGAGAAGGGTTCCTTTTTCCCCATATCCCTGCCAGTATTTGTTACTAACTGATTTCTGGATCACAGCTATTCTTTTTGGAGTGAGATGGGATCTCAGAGCCGCTTTACTTTGTATTTCTCAAATGACCACTGCTCAAAGGGTCATGCCTAATTTAAGAGAACTGAAACAGCTGTTTCTGTGTACTTTTTTTTCTGTGTACTTATTTGCCTTTTAAAGTTTATATTTCTGCACCACTGCTTTAAAAAGGCAAACAGCTATATAAATGAAAAAGTCATGGGCAAAATGCAGAGTTACATAATTCATGCAGGAAAACAGTATCGGGGGGGGGAACCCCCAAACCAGAATTACTTATTTCACTCTTAAAATCAGAAAAATACAGTATTTCAAACAAGTAGCCCCATACTGTATTATGAAAAAAGTTTCTGTATACTAATTTACATGCAGAAAAGTGCACACATCTTATGCATACAGCTGACTGAGTTTTCAGTGTATGATGCTGTGAAAAGTCCAGGTCAGGGTACGGAACATGGTACCGCCACAAAGCGAGCCCCCCCCCCCCCCCCTCCGCCCCCCCCCCCCCCCCCCCCCGCCGTGCTCCTTTCTGGCCAACATGAGCCTTGTACAGTCAACATTCCCGATTTCTAACATCACAGGTGAGCTTTTGCTATCCTTGCCCTTTATATACTGGAACTCAGTTTAACATGTTCTTTTGCATCTAATTTCTTTTACGAAGTATTAGTTGTTGAGATTTATCCAGTACATCATCATGAATGGAATTTTAAATGCCATATTTACCTGAGATCTTATTCTATCATGAAAACAACATAAAGTTAAGGTCTTGGGTAAGCCGGGGGGAATCAAAATATTCTAAAAACTCAGAAGGTCCCAGAGAAGCCCACCGTAACAAATTTCTACTATTTCCTAGAGCTTGCCCACATACTCACTGCCTCATGGCTTGGGTTTTCCTCCTCTGGAACCCTAAGGCAACCAAATTACACATAAAAAAAGACCTTTGTGGGTGTTCCTGAATAAGTGATGTTGCTACTAATACAAATCTGAGAAAAACACAACAGTGAAGAGGCAGCTCCGTACCCAGTGAATCGCAAGGAAAGAATAGCTGCACAGGAATGACACGTTCTCTGGGAACCTTTGGGTATGGGTCACACTCAAGGCACACGGATGCTTAACAACCAGGACCAGGAGGCCCTACACTGGTGACCTGGCTCATCTTTTCATAAGTTAAGTAAGATCTCTGAAATACAGATTTTCTAAAAAAAAAATTCTAGAGACAGTCTGAATTAAGCTTATTAAATACAACTTTAAGCTGGCTTCCAGCCAGGAATAAAAAAAGGCTGATAACTGAACAAAGGAATAAAAAGTTATAGAAAATGGAATGCAAAGTTATTCTTAAATATATTTTTAAGCCAGACATGGTAGCACATGCCTGTTATCCTACCACTTAGGAGGCTGAGGCAGGAAGATTGCAAATTTGAGCCCAGCCTGGGCAACTTAGCATGACTCTTAAAATTTTTAAAAATAAAAAGAGTTGGGGATGTACTCAGTGAGAAGGCCCTAAATTCAATCTCCAGTACTGGAGAATGGGAAGAAAAAAAAAAAATCTCAGCTTCACTCACAAATTAAAATCTATACTTTTTTTAAATCTGTGAGATGGAAACATCCAAGTATCATAATTCACTGTTCTGGTTTGGGAGTAAATAAATGGATATTCTCTGACTCACAGCAAGGGCCTGGGTTCATAGTCCCCACGCCAAGAATAAAAAACGTATGTTATTCATGAAAAGGCAGGGGAGGATAAAAATATATATTTCTATTTACTCTTAGTAATAATTAAGAAATTCCTTACATTGGTTACTGTGGGAGAGGAATGAGGAAATGAGAGCTGACAGCATTAAGGTAATGACATGGGAAACTTCTCTGTACTTTTACTCTTTCCATTTTAAAGGTCTGAATCATGAAGAGTAAATTAACCATCTAAATAATTAAGTTTAAAAATGTTCTAAATTGCTTTCATTCTCAAGTTAATTCTAATGTGAAGTATGTTTAATGCTTTAAAACTTAATAACTTTATCACATCAAAATACATGTGTATAAAATAAAACACACTGCAGTATCTCCTTCATGGGTCTGTTTACCTGGGGAAGATTTTATCTATTTAAAATAATAAGGAAGTCCTGCCTCAATGACTAATGACACTATTCACAAATGACCAATAATACTATTAAAAAAAAAAAGGGGGGCCAGGGATTTAGCTCAGTGGTTCCACCGCCTGCCTTGCAGGCGGGCAAGGACCCAAGTTCAATCCCCGGTACCAAAAAAAAAAAAAAAAAAAAAAGCAGCTAACACTGGAAGACCAAATCCATTTATTCAGTATATAATGCCCTTCCTTATCTGTCTATCTGAGAAGTGACCATGGAAGGACAAAGATTTTGCAGCAACAAATTGCTAACAGAACAGATGGACTTTTTATTTTATATTCATTAAGAGAAGTAGCTCATGGCAAGAGCACTTGCCTAGCAAAATGAGGGTTTGATCCTGATGTGGGGGAAGGAGAAAGAGATAACAAGTTTGGAAATAGGAATACACAACTGGGGAATACCAGAGAGTGACTGGGAGTTTAGAAAACCACTGCTACCTACTACTGCCTAGATCCTTTGGATTGCTAGATGGCTTCTAGCATCTAGCTAGAAGTTCCTCACTTCACTTTGGAGGATCAGACATTGATAATGAGTAATCTTTTAGGAACACCACCACCCAAACCCAAAATTTTTATGTCAATTCAATGTTTCAGAGATAAAATATTCAACTGAGGCACTCAACACAAAGTGAAAACAGGAACTTACCTTTCGAAGGATATCTTCAGCTAATGTGAGGAACGCCTTTTCAATGTTTATATTTGCTTTTGCACTAGTCTCAAAAAATCTAATTCCATGCTCCCTTGCAATCTAAAACAGAAGCAAAATAACATAAAATTATCAAATATGGGTTTGCCAACTACTGACTGTAACATCTTATCTAATTTCTGACTTTTTAAAATTTCTGCTTGACACAGTCTTCCAATTATCATACTGGTTGATGTATTTCTTTAAAATCCTAAGATTAGAACTGGGGATTTAGCTCAGTGGTTCCACCACCTGCCTCACAAGCATAAGGTCCTGAGTTTGATCCCCGGCACCAAAAACAAACCAACCAACCAAACTAACAAACAAAAATCCTAAGATTAAAAAACCCAGAGTGGTGGTACAGGTCCATAACCCTAGCACTGGGAAGGCTGCAGCAGGAAGATCAAGAGCTCAAGGCCAACTTGGGCAACATGGCAAGTTTAAGGCTGTCTGGGAATGTATAGCAAGACCTTATCCCAAAGAATGTAAACTCCACTACAATCACTGATTTATATTTTCCTCTCTGTAGCTTAAATACAACTAAAAATACTACAGCTACAGATTTCTTATGACTACTGATCCTGAAATGTCCACTTCCCTAGATTAGAAAGTACAGCATGCTCCTGGATATGTTCTGAACAAGTCAAAGCACGACCTTGGCTACCACACATGGTCCTGTGCCCATTGCTCTCTGGTACTGTCCCCCTGCTCTGCTTCCTGGCCACCAAGACTAAACATCTAGCTCCACTACACCTTTCTGTCACAAGCCAGGTGACCATGGACTGAATTTCCATAAAATATGAGCCAAATTAAACCACTTCTCCTGTAAGTTACACACGTCTGGTACAGCTTCCAGTGACAGGAAAGCTGACTAATACAGTGCTCCCATATAGGTTGGATTTGCTCTGAAATATATTCACTCATGATAAATTGTTGTTTCCAACAAGCATTTAAAAAACTATGTGACCACGCCAGTGTACTCCATCACCACTATCAAAACAATCAGATGGCAGTAGATCTTCATAAAAAGGGGGCAGAATTTCATTAAAAGATTTTTACCTGTTCTCCTTTTCCTTTAGGTACAACTCTTTTATCATCCATATCACATTTGTTTCCTAGTAACATTCTTTCCACATCTTCATTGGCGTGCTAAAATGAAATAAAATTTTACACATTACCATAAATTACAGCTTAATATTCTCTAAATACGACTAATTTTCTCAATTTAGGGTCATACCTACATCTGAAAAGTTTTCAAAAGCAATTACCCTAAACCAGACCCTGCTAAAAAGTCTACCCAAATTTTTAAACTATCCAGCAAGAGAGGTACAATTCCTAAGTCAAATCCATACCAAATACATATTATTTTCCCCCTTAGAGACTATTTCTAGATATATTCTGATCAAAAAGAAAATACAGGCAAAAGGTATAAAAATGAAACCCCTATGCACATCTAAATCCAAGAAGAATCATGATTTTGGATTTTATAACGTGTACTCCCCTATAAAACCCTTAATTAAAATAGTTTTAAAAAATTACAGGGCTAGGAATGCAGCTTAGTGGCCAAGTACATCCTCAGTCTCTGCAAGGACTTGAATTTGATTGCCAACACAAAAACCAAAGAGGAAATTCACAACTGCAAATCAAAACAGTATGATATTGGCATAATGACAGACAGACTGACCAAAGGAATTGAGAGATCAGAAAGAAACCCTTCCACAAGACAGCTTCAACAAAGTTGTTAACATTCAGTCAAGGAGGAAAAGCTAGTCATTTCAACAAATCATACTGAAAAAAAACAACTGTTTACATGACCCCTCCCAAAAAGTAGACCTTTACCCCATGTACAAAACTTAGCTTAAAATGGCCTAAAACTATTAACACTTCTGGAAAAAAATGCAGGGGGTGGGGGGGGGGTTGTTCAGGACACTGACTTTGGCAATGACTTCCTGCATGATACCAAAACTAAAGACAGTAAATAAGCCAGGTGCACCAGTGCGTGCCTATAGACCCATCCATCACTTTGGAGGCTGAGGCAGAAGGATGGTGAGTCAAGGCCAGCCTGAGCTTTATACCAAGTTCAAAGTTAGCCTCCACTACACAGTGAGATCCTGTTTCAAGAAAGTAAAGCCAGGGCCAGGGATTTAGCTCAGTGGTGTCACCTGCCTTGCAAATGCAAGGTCTGAGGTTTGGTCCCCAGTACCAAAAAAAAAAACAAAAAAAGAAGTAAAGCCAATAAAAGAAAAAAAAAAATTTAACTTCATTAAAGTTTAAAATAATCTGTGCAACAAACTATACTATTAATAAAGTAAAAAAGGAACTTATGAAGTAGAAATATTTGTAAATCATACACGAAAATATCTACAATATCTAAAGAACTCCTAAAAGCCAACAAAAAAATTTTAAATGAGCAAACAGACCTAGACATTTGTACAAAGATTTAACAATGAACAATAAACACATGAAAAACTATTCAATATCACTAATCGTTAGGGAAATAGAAATCAAAATCATAATGAGATAACACTTCTCACTCATAAGTATGGCCCTGAAAAAAACAGAAAACACTATTATACATGTTGGCAGGGATATAGAAAAATTAAAATCCATGTGAACCATTGGTGGGAACATAAAATAGCATGACTGTAGGAAACAGTTTGGCAGTTCCTCAACAATTTAAACACAGAATTACCAAATGATCCAATAATTCTACTTCAAGGTATATAAAGAATTTAAAGCACTCAGATATGGGTACACCAATGTTTACTGCAACATTATTCACCACAGTGAAAGGGCAGAAACAATCCAAGTGCCCAAAGATGAAAAGATAACAAAATGTGATATATACATAAAAGAATTATTGTATTTAGGTGGTTTTTTTCTTTTTTTTTTTTGGTACCGGGGATTGAACTCTGGACCTTGTGCTTGCAAGGCAGGCACTGGAACCACTGAGCTAAACCCCTGGCCCCTACATAAAAAAATATTATTCAGCCTTAATACGGAAGGAAATTCTGACATGTCACAATATAGATGAACCTTGAAGAGTTTATGGTAAAGGAAGCAAGTCAGTTACAAAAGAACAAACACTGTGTGACTCCACTTGTATGAAGTACCTAGAATAGTCAAATTCATAGAGATAGAAAATAAATGGTGGTTGCCAGGGGCTAAGAGAAAAGGGAAAATAAAGAGTTACTGTTTAATGGAGGCTGAGGTTCAGTTTAGGAGGTTGAAAAAGTTCTGGAGAAGGATAGTGGTGATGTTTGTAGTAACAATAGAATGTACTTAATGCAACTGGACTGTACATCTAAGGGGTCAAGTGACACCTAAAATGTGCTCATGATCTAAAATAATGTAGCTGCAGGCAGGAGCGTTGGAGCATATCTGTAATCCCAGGTCTTCCATAGGCTAAGGTACAAGGACTGCAAATTGTAGGCCAATCTGGAAAATTTAGTATGACCTTGTCTCAAAATAAAATTTCAGCAGGGCCGGGGATTTAGCTCAGTGGCACCGCGCCTGCCTTACAAGTGCCAAGGTCCTGAACTCAATTCCCAGTACCAAAAATTAAAAAATAAAAAATTTGCAAAACTGCTAGGGATGTAGCCCAGTGGTACGTTATCTGTCTAACACACACAGGGTCTGCATTCAATAAGGAGTACCACGGAGGAATCAAATGTCTGAGAGGAAGCAAAGAAGGTGAGGTTAGGGAGGGCACTTCTTCGTTTGTGTGAGATACTTTTGCAGAACCACAAGCTTAGAAAACAAATGATGCAAAGTACTTTTTTAAATCCCTTATTTTAGGAATTCTACATTTAAGGCCTCCTAAAATGTTACTGCCCAAACAAAGGCCATCTGGCAAATATTCAAATATGGTTAGCAATACACCAAGTGCTCTGAATACTACTATGCAATGTGTTGAGAGTCAGTAAGAAGAAGCATTCTTAACTTGGAACCTATGGATGGACTTCAGAGGCTCCAAGGGTTCTAAGTAAATCCAGGTGTGGTGGCACACATCTGTAATCCCAGCACTCTGGCAGTCTGAAGCAGCAGGGCTACAAGGTGGAACCCAGCCTGGGCAACCTAGAACATAGTGAGACCCTGTCTCAAAATAAGTAAAAAAAGAGCTGGGGATGCAGGATGCAGCTCACTACAAGGCCCTGAGATCAATTTCCAGGGCAGCCCAAAAACAAACAAAACTAGACAGGTAACACTCTAAATTCTATATGGGACTCATGGCTCAAAAAAGTACTGAAGCGGAGATTATAAATGGCAAAGTAGAGACTGGCAGCAAAATACAGGAATCAAAGACACCTGGAAAACAACTGGGTAAAGGAAAACAAAGCAGATCTCTGGGAATCGGGAAGCAGCTGAGAAGAAAACGAGAAACTACAGAGAAGCTGGAGAAATGGAGCACAGCACACAGAAAAGGAGAAAGTAGTTTGGAAAGTTCACTCCAGCTCCTAGGGAGGAATCAGCAACTCCAGGGAGACAAGAGACTGGGACAGCAGTGTAAGCCCTAAGAAAAGCCCACAGTTACTATAAACCACAAAAACAGCATGGGTTTTTATTCTGAAAGTGACTCCTTCCACCCAGCAGGCTACAGTTGGGAAAAGAAATCCAATACGGGACCCACCAGAATTGAGGGTTTAATCAGGAGCCATTTGGGGAAGGAGTTAATTATTTAAGACTGAACTACAGAACAACTATAGGGTTTAGGGTTTCTGGGGTCACCTCATCACAGTGACTGGGTGGAAGACGATGAGACAGCTGTGGAGAAGGCAAGGGCTAGACACAGGACCACCCATATCACCACCCCAAGAAGTTTCAGGACTCAAAGGACACAGGGGTCCTGCCATCCATGGTGAGAAGCTTAATCCGCTGTGTGTGGATTGCAGAGGGGGCTGAATCTGAAAGTGCTGGCATTAAATCCATCAGTCTATTTGAACCACCACCCCACTCGCTGCCTACCTCCAGCACAAAACACAGTGGTTTCCTTGTTTTTCCAATCTACCAACACCAGCTTGGACCGCAGCTTGGACAGCTGCCGCAGGTTGGGGCACATAAACACAGGGGCCTCCAGAAGGGTGAGGGCCAGCACACCACACAAAACCTCAAGTTGTAAAGCTAGGTGGGGAAAGCCATGATCTAGGGTACACCAAGGGACACAAACTTCAGACTGACAGCACAGCATTGGCCAACCACACCCAGAAAAAAGGTGGGATAGAGTTCAGCATCTACACACAAAAATGTGAATATAAAAACAAAACAGGCAGGGCCAGGGATTTAGCTCAGTGGTTCTGCCACCACCTGGCAAGCACAAGGTCTTAAGTTTGATCCTTGGTACCAACAAAACAAAACAAAACAAAACAAAACAAAACAGGCAGACTGGAAAGAAAGCCGCTCAATGAAAAACGATGAGGATTTTTTTGGACTCACTACTGTTCTTCTTCATCACTGGTTTGTTTGGGGTTTGGGGAGGTTGTGTCCCTTGTTTTTCCCTTTTCCCCTTTTCTTCATTCTATTCTTCATTTTTAAAATTTCACTGTTTTTAGGCCAGGGATTTAGCTCAATGGTTATGCCGCATAATGCGCAAGCACAAGGACCTGAGTTCAATCCCCGGTACCAAAAAAAAAATTTTTTTTTTCACTGTTTTTTCCTTAATTTTTTGTTTTCTGACACTTATGTTTAATTTTATTCATTTTCTTTTCCTCCTCAACAGGATCCTTTATCTCCATTTTCTTCCCAACTCATTTTCCCTTGTTTACTTTTCAAATTTAATTCTTTCATTCTCCCAATCCTACCCTCTCCTTCTCTAGTGTAACCACTAAGCTTTTATAATCTTTAGATATTCAGTTAACTCTATGCTATGACTAAATTCTTTTCTTTTTTTTGTACCAGGGATTGAACTCAGGACCTTGCACTTTCGAGGCAGGTGCGATGCTACTGAGCTAAATCCCCTGCCCTGACTAAATTATTTTCTACTGTTAATGGTGGTACAGTTGTTGCATTTAGTAAATATTTACTGTATCTCAATATTTGGTTTGTCTTTCTGTCTACATTATACTTACAAATCTCTTTCTATGGTTAAGGGTGGTACAGTGGTAGCTCTTATTGGTTCTTATGGTATGTCAATATCCAGTCTGTCTTTGACTCTATTATTGTTGCTACAGACACTCCTTGTTTAATGGCCTACCTATTTAACAACTGTACGGACTTTCAACCAAGGCCTGAGGCCTGCTGTTCAGATGACCTGTCTTTTAGTTTTTTGAGTCAGGATCTCACTGTGTAGTTCAGGCTAGCCTTGAACCCACTATGGAGTTCAGGCTGGCCTCGAACTCACAGCAATCCTCCTTCCTCAGTCTCCTCACTGCTGGGATTACAGGTGTGCACCAATGCATCCAACTGTTTTTTTTTTTTTTTTAAACAGTTCTGTACCTCTGGTTTATACAGTCTCAATGTCTTTTTGTCTTTTATTTAATACATCTTGTTTACACAGTATTGTAAATTTTGCTGATTGTACAGTAGTTTTATATCAAAGTACTAGATACAAGAGTTACACAAATAAAAGCACAGGCATCAAAGTTGGAGTTTCCTTTAACCATTTCTTTGTTCTGAATATTGTAATGTACTATATACAATCCCTCATTTAGCAACCAATTCATTTAATGACCTAGTTGCAGAACAGGAACCGAGTCATTAAACAAAGAATGTCTGTATAGCCATGGTGGCATTTTTATTGTACTGTATGCCAATATCTAGTATGTCTTTGAATCATCAACAATTCTGCGGGTCAGTTCTGGAGAACTGTGTGCTAGACTAATTACAATGCACTCTTCCCTCCCAAATTAATGGAGGGGGCTGGATCTTGGGACAGAGATAAAGGCCTAAAGCCAGCCATACCCAGAGTGCATCACTGTAAAACAGTCAGTAACTAAATAGCAACTCCATTCTAGCAACAAAGTCTACCATAACAGATCTGCAAACTTCACTCCCCGCCCCAAACAAGACAAATATGAGAAGAGAAGATAAGGCAACAAAATGCCTCCAAAAACTCCCAAAAGGTGATGCACAAGGCATCAGTGGAAAGGATATCAACAGCCAAACCACTGAATTATACAAAATGATAAAAAATACAAACAGCAAGGTTCTTGCAAGCTCAAAGAAGATTAACTAACCAGATAATGGAATTAATAAAATGATCAGTGAACTTACAGGCAACAAAATAAGGGTAGTAATAAAAACCTCGCCAACAAAGAAGACCCCAGGACCCTTCGATTCACTGATGAATTCTACCAGAACTTCAAGGAAGATCTAATGCCAATACTCTTCAAGCTCTAATGAAATTCAAAAGGAAGGAATATTCCCAAACTCATTCTTGGAAGTTAGCATTATTTTGATTCTAAAACCAGAAAAGAACTTAACTGAAAAAGAGAACTACTCTTTGGTGAACATAGATGCAAAAATCCTCAAGAAGATATGAGGAAACAGAATGCAACACACGATCCCAAAGATCATATACCATAACTGAATAGGCTTCATCCCAGGGATGTAAAGGCAAATCAACAAATACAACATATCCCATAAAAACCATATGATTACCTCAACAGATACAGAAAAGGCCTTTTGACAAAAACTTAACATTCATTCATGATTAAACACACAAATACACACAAAAACCCCTGAAAAAATAGGTGTAGAAGGACCTTATCTCAATCTTATAAAGGCCATTTATGACAAATCTACTGCCAGTATCCTATTAAATGGGGGAAACTTGAAAGCCTTTCCTCTAAAATCAGGAACAAGACAAGGATGTCTACTACCACCACTCCTATTTAATATTAAATCACTATATCATCACTCTATTATCACTATATTTCCGGTACAGGAAAGGAAGTCAAACTATCCTTATTTGCAGATGACATGATCCTTTACATGGTAGACCAAAAACATTCCACCAAAAGACTCCTAGAACTAATAAACTAATGCAGCAAGGTAGCAGGATACAAAACCAATATACAAAAATTAATAGCATTCTATACACCAATAATACCCCCACTAAGAAATTAGGAAAACAATGTTATTCACAATTTCATCAAGAAAAATTCAATACTTAGGAATTAACCTAACAAAGGAAGTGAAACACCTCTGTAACAAAAACTACTCTGAAAAAGGAGATCAAAGAGGACATCAGAAAATAGAAATATGGGCTGGGGATTTAGCTCAGTGGTGCTACCACCCGCCTCGCAAACGCAAGGTCCTGAGTTTGAACCCAGTACCAAACAAAACAAAAAAACAACAACAAAAAAAGAGAACAGAAATAGATCCCCTATTCCTTGATAGGCAGAACCAATATTTTCAAAACAGACCTACTTTCAAAATTGATAGATTTAATGGAATCCGAATCAAAATACCAAGAGCATTCCTCACAGAACTAGACAAAACAATCCTAAAATTCATATGAAACAAGAGACCCAGAATAACAAAAGCAATCCTGGGCAACAGAACAAAGAATGAGGCATCACAATCCCAGATTTCGTATTATGAATCCTAGATTTCATTACAAAGTTACAGTGATAAAAACAGCATGGTACTGGCACAAAAACAGCCATGCAGATTAGTGAAACAAAATAGAAGATGCAAAAACCACTCTAGGCATATTCAGCTATTTGATTTTTGACAAAGGGCCAAAAACACTAGAGGAAAGATAGCCTCTTTAGCAAATGGTGCTGGGAAAACTGGCTATCCATATGTAGAACATTGAAGCCAGATCACTCTCTCTCAGTATGTAGTAAACTAAAATAAAAATGGATCAAAGATTTAAATATTAAACCAAGAACAATTTGCTGGAAGATAAAATAGGTAAAACTCTTCATGATACAGGCATAGGTAAGGACTTTAACAGAATTCCAACTGTACAAGAAATAACATTAAGAAACAACAACAACAACAAAAAATAAAAATAAAAAAAAGAATCGACAAATGGGGTTTCGCCGACTGCTGCGCAAGGACGCAAGTTCGATCCCCAGTACTAAAAAAAAAAAATCAACAAATGGGAAAATATCAAAAAGCTTCTGTGCAGCAAAGGAAACAATCAATGCAGTGAAGGAACAACCTACTGAATGGGACAAAACTTTTGCCAGCTATACCTTGGATAGAGGTCTAATATTGGGTTCTAAAGAACTCAAAAAATTTACACACCCTAAAATGCAAGACCTAGTCCAAAAAAATGGGCAACTGAAATGGACACTTCTCAGAAGTGGTACAAGTGGTCAATAAATACATTTTTAAAATGTTCAAGATCTCTGGCCAATAGAGAAATGCAAATTAAAACACTAAGTTTCCACCTTACTCCAGAAAGAAAGGCTATCATCAAGAAATCAAATAATGCACCAGGAATTTAGCTCAGTGGTACAGCTGCCTGCCTCAAAAGTGCAAGGTCCCGAGTTCGATCCCGGATACCAAAAAAACCAAAAAAAACAACAAAAAAAGAAAGAAATCAAATAATGACAAATCCTAGTGAGGCTGTCGTGAAAAAGTAACCTTTCTATAATGTTGGTGGGAATGTAAACTAATACTGTACAACTCCTACGGAAATTCTCCAGTATGGCAAGTCCTCAAAAAAGTAAAACTTAGAAAGTCCATTTAATCCAGCTATTCCCTTTCTTCTAGGTATCTTCCCCAAAGAGCTGAAGACATTATTATAGTGACATATGCATACCCATGTTTTTTAGCACCATAACTCATAGTGGCTAAATCATGGAAGCAGCCTCTACGTCCATCAACAGATGAACAGATAAAGTGTGGTAGTTAATACATAATATACTCTAACATAAAGAAGGACAAACCTCAGTCATTTATGGGAAAATGGATGCACCTTGAAACTATAACATTAAGTGAAATAAATCAAATATATAAGCTTAAATATCTCATGGTTTCTCTTATATGAGAAACCCAAAATATAAAGAACAAAATACAAGATCTAGGAAACAGGGAGATAAATCTTTTACAAAAGGGACCAAGTGACAGAGAAGGATAGACTTAAGTGCGGGATGACAGGGGAAGGGGATGAAAAAAGAATTAAGATGTGTTACGTACATGTATCAACACTACCCACAATGACTGCAAACGTACTAACAAAAATTTTTAAAACAAAGTACAGAATTACTCTTCTAAGAACCTCTCAGCCACTAAATGAACAAATTATTCCAGTCACCTGAAACAATTTAGGAATGGCTTGATCATACTGCAAGTTGCCAGAAACACTAACCTAAGCTGCAGCACAGAAAGACACGCTGCAATACACTTTAACTTATGAAAAATTGTCTCTTCACATGCAATGATATGGCACTGTAAGATCTTTTTCTTTCTTTTTGGGGGGGGGGGTACCAGCGATCGAACTCGGGTCCTTGCGCTTGCGCAGCCAGCGGCGAAACCACTGAGCTAAATCTCCAGCCCTAAGATCTTTAACTCTATTAGTACTCCATATATTTCAAAATCTCTAAAATATGACATTGGTGTAAAAAAAAACTTTATAAAAATACTTAAAAAAAATTTTTTTTTTGGTACCAGGGATCAAACTTGGGTCCTTGAGCTTGTGAGGCAAGCAGAGGAACCACTGAGCTAAATCCCTGGCCCCAAAAATACTTTTTTAAAAAAAAAATACTTTTTACAATTGTTACTAAAAGTTTCATTCTGTCACCCAATAAAAATTCATTGAAAGAATTTATGTAGAGAGAGGGACTATAAAAATCACTGGTAGTTTTCTATTTGGAAGCATTTTATAAAACGGTTTTATAGTTTTTGGGTAATATGTAGACTGTCTAGGATGGGGTTAGAAAGACTGTCCAAAATGTAAAAGGAAGGATTTACATAATTTCTAGGTCTTACCTCATCTATGTTTCTAAGCCATTTGCTGATGTTTTCAAAGCTTTTACCATTGGTGATGTCATACACTAGCATGATACCCATTGCTCCTCTGTAGTAGGAGGTTGTGATGGTGTGAAATCGCTCTTGGCCTGCTGTGTCCCTGAAATAACAGCCAATAAATACATGAAGCATTTTAGTATCACTGCATTTCAGATACAGGACAAAACCATAAAACAGATTAAAGTAAAACAGAACAGCCACTTATTTAACTTGCTGTGTGTGTGTAGCACTAGGACTTGAACTCAGTGCCTTCAAACTGACTACATCCCCAGCCTTTTTATTTTTATTCTGAGACAAGGAAATCACTAAATTGCCCAGGTTGGGCTGAAACTTGTGATCCTCCTGCCTCAGCCTCTCAGAATGCATGTGTCACTACGCCTGGCTTTATTTAACTCTTAATTAGTAAATAATTATGGTTCTTCATTTTTCAGTTGAAGGAAATTAATGACCTACTCTCACTGAATGACAATCTGGGAAGGAAAATAGTTCAAAATGAGATATAAAACTCTTGAAATTCCATTTTATTTCATAATTTAGTTCAATAATGACACACAAAAGTGTGTGGAACTTTTACAACATTTTTGTTCTTCTTTCCTTTTTTAAACAATGGATCACTATGTAGCCCAGGCTGGGCTCAAACTCATGACACTCTTGCTTTAGTCTTTTCAGCCTTCTCAGTGTCAGAATTACAATCATATACCACCATTCCTGGCTAAATTTTTAGAACATTTAAGGGCTACAGCTAGATTTATTTATAAAAAGTTGTAAAGGTAACCTCATTTATAAATAAGACAAATATATGTTAATCATTTTCCTTATTTTTTAATGCCTTCAAGCCAAAGGTTCTATATGTAGCTTGCTCCAGTAATTATGCTCTCATTAAAAAAAAATTATGCTCTCATTTGCATCACCAATTCCTTCCTCGTTTATGGATAACTCTTACCAGTTTATAACATGTTTTTAGTGTCTTTTTCTAAAAAGCAAAAATAAAAAACTCCATTCTCTACACCCCTTCAACTAACATTTCATGTCTCCTGCCAGCTAACATTTTTAAACTTTTACTTTGAAATAATTATAGTCTAGTATACTGACACACATCTATAATTTTAACACTCAGGAGGCTGAGGCAAGAGGATCTTGAGTTTAAACCAGCATGAATTACCTAGTGATATCCTGTCTCAAAGCTCCCACCACCAAATTCACACAAAAACTTACAAATATTCATAGCAACATTATTCAGAATAGCCCAAGGTGGAAACAACACAAAGCCATCAACCGATTAATGAGTAAAATATGTACATCCATACAATGGAATGTTATTCAGGAAAAAAAAAAAAAAAAAAAGAGGAATCAACATGCTCGAACCCTTGGGCCTGACTCCCAGCACAGTAAGCAGGTAGGCAAGAAGCTAATCACAATACAACACAGATGAACCTTGATAACACTGTGCTAAGCGAAAGCACTAATCACCAAAGAGTATATATTATATACTCCCATATAAGAGAAATGTCCAGAATTTCTTACAACCTACAAAGACAAAAAGTTAGTAATTACCCCAGTGAGAGTTTGGAGGGTATGAAAGGTAGGAAATTTCTCTTTTGGGGTGATTAAAATGTCCTAAAAGTTGTGATGGTGGTTGTACAATCTTGTGAATATACTAAAAACCACTGAAATGTGCATTTTAAATAAGTAAATTATATTACATGTGAATCATATCTTAATAAATCCACTACAAAACATAATAAAATCATGGCAAGCTTAAAAACAAACAGCTGGATGTGTTCGCACACACCTGTAATCCCAGCACTTGGGAGGCTGAGATAGGAGGATCAAGTTCGAGACCAGCCTGGGCTACATAGTCCTGAACTACACAGGGTGACACTGTCTCAACAAAACAAAACATACTCAGAAGGCTGAGGCAGGAAGATCACTATGATGGGGCCAGCCTGGGGTACATAGTGAGTTCAAGGCCAGCCTGAACTACATAACAAGACCTTGTTCAAAAAAATCTGAAAAACTAAAAAACTGTACAAACAAAGAAAAAAAAACCCCACAAGCACAAAAAACTTCTAATGGCAACTTATAACCAGAATCAACTCCAAAATCTTTATCCTTATCCCGGGGCTTACAAGGCCTTACAGGATTTATCCTTTCTCTAGCCCCTGTAATTTTGGTCCCTCTTTTCCTTAACCACTTAGAGCCACATTTTTTCCCACGTCCCTCAGTACACAAGCTTGTCCTCCTGCCTTTTCCAAGACAGACACAGAGACTGGGAATGAAAGAACATGAGTGTGTGCATGTGAGAGAAACTGAACCCAGGTCTTCTCGTGCTCCATGTGCTCCAGCATTGTGCCACACCCTCAATCCCACTTGACAGCCGCTCCGCAATCTATCCCCACCACCCACACCTGACTGGATCCTCATTTTCACATTTTAGGTGTAACTGATTTGTCCATACATCTGTAATATATCAGTTACCCATCAATTCAAAACTTACTGTGTATTGTATGAATACACACTTATTCTGTGTGTATTCTGTGCGCATTACGCAAGAACACACAGAGAAAATGGGTCAAACTCAAGTTTATCCTCAGTTCTACTTCTTCCAGCTTTGAAGGTACTTAACTTCCTTGGACATTTGTTGTTTTTTCTAATTTACAAACAATTTTTGAAGGTTTTCATAAAAATATGCAAAGATGTTCAAATTTTAATTTCATGTTTTTAAGACATTTTAACAATGTTCTAAGTCAAAATCATCTTTGCGGGCCGGGGATTTAGTTCAGTGATTCCGGCGCCTGCCTCACAAGCACAAGGTCCCGAGTTCAATCCCTGAACTTTGCAGATGTTCTTCTGTACTAAGAGCTCTCTCAATATTTGTTGGTACATAAGCAGAACACAAAGCTGTTTCACAAGGAAACCCTTAATTTTGCTTGCAGCCTATTTCTATAATAAAGATAAAATAAAATTATTTTTTAATTTAGCTAAGAAAAAGAAATACTTGAACTTTTCAATTTTCTTAAGAGAATCTCAGCCCTGTCATATGCACATTTCATCTCAAAGTATATGGGTCTGCTCTTTAAAACAAAAATCTCCTGTATTCATTTACCAGCAATTTACTGACCAAATACTGTACCATACACCAGACACTATTCTAGGCAGCTAACAGTAACAACAAACTGTTGCCTTAATGGAGTTTATGTTCTATTTGGGGTAGACAAAACATGGAATATCAGAGGGTGATTAATAACTGCCAATGAAACAAGAAGGCAAGAAAAGAGACTATGCCATGTCTGAGGAAGAAAAATAACCCAATTAGCTGATATTGTCAGTGACACAGAAGTGCCCCAATGGGGACAGAGTGACCCTCAAGTGGGAGGCTGCAGCAGCAGAAAGTGGGGTTGCAGCCCAAGCCAAGAAACTCATGGAGACAAAACGCTGCTGCCAGTGACTGGTATCAAGGACTGCTTGCTCTGCTTTGGGCAGCAGCAACAGTCACCCTGAACAACTTTGCCGTGACTGCCTATGATATCATCTCCAAGATTTACAGCCATCTCTAGAGCTGTCCCTCTTCCCCACCTCTGGAAAGACTGTGATCAAGTTTTGCTAACCAGGAGTTCACCGACCATCCTGTAGACACTCAGTTGAGGGTCTGCCAGAGGACCTGGGCTCCAGCTGTGGTTACGACAGTTTTTGTAGAAGAAACATAATGAAAGTTAATTCAGCCTATTAGCCCACAGAACTGTTAGAGAAGAACTGGAGGCTGATGGTGGCTGCGAAGCAAGAAAGTGCAATTCTCCTTTTCCACTCGCCCTTCCTTCTCATCTCCAATTTCCTGCTTTATCTTTAATTTTATGTATTGAGTTAAAAGTGCTTTAGGGCCGGGGGTTTAGCTTAGTGGTTCCGCTGCCTCCCTTGAAAGCACAAGGACCCGAGTTCGATCCCCAGTACCAAAAAAAAAAAAAAAGTGCTTCTATCAGGTGTGATTATAAACGTTTCTATTAAAGAACAAATGCCCGTCTCATCCATCACACTAAGAATAGCTTATTTCTTTTCTGATCTAGTAAAAAGAAATACTATAGACTAACTGGGCACAGTACCACACACTGGCAATCCCAGCTACTTCAGGAGGCTAAGGTAAGAGAGTCACAAGTTTGAGGCCAGACGAACAAATGAAATGTTTCAAAATAAAATTAAAGGGTACTAAGGACTTAACCCAATGGTAGAGTACTTGCCTAACATGCACAGGGCCTTGGACTTAATCCCCAGTATCAAAAAAAGAACAAGGTCCTTTCCTCACTATCTTGAGGCCAGCTGTGGCAAACCTATGGCACATGTGTTGTTTTTAAGACAAAAGATGTTAATGTATGAAGTGCTTTTTTCTAAACTAAAACCTCAGTATTCAAGTTTAACTGCAGTGTTAGTATGTTACCATAAACAAGTAGGTTTTGAGTTGCAGTTTGGGCACTGTCTCTAAAGGTTCACCATCACTGCCCTAGTCTACTTAGTAACTCTGTTCAGGGTTAAAAATAGTCACTGCTAGGGCTGGGGATTTAGCTCAATGGTTCCACTACTTGCCCCGCAAGCGTAAGGACCCGAGTTCGATCCCCAGTACCAAATAAATAGTCACGACTGCTTGTTCACTGGTCAAAGCATTTTTTGGTTTGTGTAACACACCTGGCCAAAATCTAATCTAATCCAGCAGGTTCAATCCAACAACCAAAAGAAGGTGTTTTTAAATATCTGATGGGCAATTAAACATTTATTTGTTCACATTTTCCTTTTACATTTCAATAATACAGGTGCCTAAGCTTGTTTTCAAAACTAGTCAACTTTTCTCTGCTAACATTTTTTTTTAAGTACCGGGGATCAAACTCAGGACCTTGTGCTTGTGAGGCAGGCATGGCACCACTGAGCTACATCCCCAGCCCTCTGCTAACACTTTTTTCTTCCCATCCTACTCAGTATGACCAAGTTTTTCAAATTATAAGCCAATGGCAGAATTTCCCTTACATAAAATAATACACAGATCAGAGTATTGTGAAATACTATTTTTCCCGATGACACATTCAAAGGAGTGATACAGTCTAGGAATTAAGATAGCTTTTTTTTCTTAATGTTCCACATGCTGGGTCAGAAAAGCTGTGCACTCTGACTACTATGACAGTTATTTTTAGTCTGAGTCCTGACAGCACTGGAACAGGCCAGAGACAACACCAATCTGCTCTGCAGTGCAGAGACCCCGAATTTTATAACTGTGTTTTTTGTTAACATAATGAAGTTATTTTTTATAAATTAAGGTGTTCAAATTTCACACATTGCATACTATCTTAAGACCTGCATTTCTTCAAGGAGCTATAATTTCCCTACACCTGAAATATGAGTTTAAATTATGCTTATCTTAGCCGGGTATGATGCCACACACCTGGAACTGTAATCCCTGCACTGTGAGAGGCTGAGGCAAGGAGGATCAAAAACTAGAGCCCCACTTGGGAAACTTAGGAAGAACTTGTCTCAAAATAAAAAATAAAAAGGACTGGGGGATATAGATCATCATGAAAGCCCTAGGTTCAATCAGTAGTACTGTACTGCAAATAAGCCTATCTTTACCCAAAAGTATTACTTTTCAAATAAAAAGGCCTGCCTTCTGAGCGCCTACAACAGTGCAGAAGGCAGGAGAAAGGAAATTAATCTGTATTTCCAAATTGTGAATGCTAGTGAGATGAACAGGGAGAATGACGGAAAGCAGGGCAAGGAGAGACAAAGCAATTTAGAATGGCTGGGGAGCCTCTCTACACAGGTGATGCTTAAGGTGAGAAGCCAAGTGTGAACAGAAACCACTGACTGAAGTCATTCAGGCAACAACATCTGTTCCAGATGGGAGCTATAAGCATAAAACATACAACTGGGATTCTCACTCTCAAAAAACATATACTCTAGTAGGGGAACAAAAATGAGTCATTTATGAAACTATAGTGGCTTCACATACTGAAAACTACTGTAACTTGGGTTAAATATGAATAGTGCCTAGAAGGACTGGGTTTCTTTAGTCATCACACAAGGCTTCTCTGAGGATAACAATGAATCAAGATCTGAATGAGAGAAAATAGCAAAGCAAGGATCTGATGAGAAGCATTCCGTGCAGAAAGAAAAGTAAAAAGTTCAAGGGCCTTGAAATGGAAACATGCCTGGCATCCTCAATGGGGCAAAGTGGTTAAGAGATGAGGAAAAGGGGGAAAGGAGTTGAGACCTGAAGTCTCTGAAAGGGAATGGTAATTTCTAATAGTCTAGCCATGGGGAGCTAGGAGGAAGGAATCTGAGGGTTGGCAGGGCCCACAAATCATGTACAAAGGTTCTAAAATGGAAAAGAACTTGTCAGGTTTATGGAATTAAAAGATCAGTTGGGGCTGGAAGCTATAAAGCAGAGTGAGGAGATCAGAAAGGTGAGTGAGATCCTTACTGTGGTGAGGCATGTGGATTCAGAATTTGCACTTTCATTTGAAATGCAATGTAAAGTCAAAGGGGCAATAAACAGAAGGACAACCATAATTGGGTTTATATTTGAAAGAGTTATTCTGATATATGAAAAAGGCACAGCAAGAAGGCAAAGGGGGAAGACCTGTTAGAGCCTACTACAATAGCACAAAGAGGTAATGGAGGCATAGACTACAGCAATGATGGTGAAATTTAGTGCTCAAACTGCAACCCCAAAACCACTTACTTATCACAAAGCACCAACACTGTAATTAAACCTGAATACTGAGATTTTAGTTTAGAAAAAACAACTCACTAACATCTTTTGTCTTAAAAGAAGAACAACACATGTGACACAGGTTCACCATCGATGGACTAGGAGGTAACACTGGAGATGGAGAATAAACAAGGCTTGCTAATGAATTGAACATGGAAATCAAGAGAATGGGAAAAATCAAAACTGAATGCCAATTGGGCCAGGGATTTAGCTCAGTGGTGCCATCACCTGCCTTGAAAGCGTAAGGTCCCGAGTTTGATCCCCGGTACCAAAAAAACCCCCAAAATGCCAAGTATCTGGCACCTTCCATAAATGGGGGGTTAATTTTACAAAATCAAAGTATTGGTTAAATAAAAAACCAAAGTACTGGTTTTGGGTGACTGTGTTGACTAAAATTTACTGCTGGTACAAATATACAGATGTTGGGCCGGGGATTTAGCTCAGTGGTTCCACCGCCTGCCCCACAAGTACAAGGACCCAAGTTCGATCCCTGGTACCAAAAAAAAAAAAAAAAATACAGATGTTGACAGTGGCAGACATTCCTGACCACCACCTCCCCAAAACAAAAGCCCTGAAGTAACTTACTATGGCTATTTTCCTAGCAGGGCTGACTAACCCAATGAAAACTGTAGGTAGCAAGATAAATTGTGATGAAAACTTTCTACAGATCCAGGATTTAAAAAGCCACAGCTCTAGCCAATCATGGTGGTACACATCTCTAATCCCAGCATTCTGGGAAGCTGAGGCAGGAGGATCACAAATTTGAGCCAAACAAGCTAATACATATATGCCCTGGGCAGGGGAAGAAGCAACTCCACCCTTATGCAACATAAAGGCTGAGAGAGTCCTGGAAAAAAGCAGGAAAAAAATGATCATTCGGAGTTAAGAAAAGACACAGTTTTAGCACAAACTAAAGAAACTTTCCAAGACTAATATTCACTTACAAAACAGGCCTTTTCATGTCAAAACAGAATTAATGTATTTATTTGAATTAGAGAAATACAAAAATCACTATGCTTATGGGCCGGGGATTTAGCTCAGTGGTTCTGGCGCCTGCCTTATAAGTGCAAGGTCCTGAGTTTGATCCCCGGTACCAAAAAAAAAAAAAAAAAATCACTATGCTTTTAATAGCAACTGGGCACAAAGCATTAAAGGTGAGGGAAAAGTTTTGAATTTCAAGGTATGATAAGTTATGAGAAACGGGTTTTTCATGTTAAAAGACTTCTTGAATTACTATGGATATCTCTCAGATCTCCTAACTTTGAGCTACACGGCTTCTTTCTTCTTGGAATGTTGCCATCTAAGCGTTTTCACTGAGAAGTTCAATTTAAAGTGTTTAAAAATTAAATGACATTAAAATTAGAAATGTTGCCATTTCTGTGCTATATTTTGGTTTTTCTCTTTTTTTGGTATGGGGAATCGAACTTGGGACCTTGTATTTGCAAGGAAGGCAGCACAGCCTCAAATTCACAGTGATCCTCCTGCCTCAGCGTCCCTAGTGCTGACATTACAGGTATGCACCATCATATCCAGCACACCATTCTTTTTAAAAACAAGTGCTGTTTGTTACTGTTTACTTCTAAAAGCTACAAAAAGAGGCTGGGTGTGATGGTGCACCCCTGTCATCCCAATACTTGGAAAGCTAGACAAGATGTTCATGAGTTTGAGAACAGCCTCAGCTACACAGTGAGTTCAAGGCCAGCTTGAACTAGTGAGACTTTATCTCAAAAATGAATGCATGAAAAAAATGAATGAATGAATGAATGCATGAATGAATGATACAAAAAGACTAAAACAATAAGAGGAAGGAAATGACCTAGTCATAGGACCAAATGCCTATAATCCCAGACACACTAGGAGGCAGGAGGATTGAAAGTTTGAGCCCACCCTGGGTAACTTAGTGAGATCCTTTCTCAAAAAAATGAAAAAAATTATTTTAAAAGGGCTGTAGATATAGCAGAGTGAGAAGGTCCTGGGTTCAATTCCCAGTATTGCCTCTTTAACCCCAAAGAAGGAAGAAATTCATAAATCCGTAAGATCAAGGAACAGAAGAGAAAGTTTGTGGAAGAGGGAGAGGAGATAGACGTACAGGACAAATTTAGTAAGGCAAGGTTTTATATATAATGCAAAATATGTCTGAAAAATTGTTCTGTGAAATCTAGTTTCTCTTACATAGACACATATGCATGTATATATATGTGAAGCCATATGTCCTTGAGAACGTTTTATGGGTTGATACCTATAATACACATAAAACAAGCAATATTCACTATAAAGTACTGCTATAACTTTAATGTCCATGGTTCAGACTTGAATACAAATTCAATTAATTTTATTGTACTTCTGCAGGCAAAAAACTATATAAATTAATTAAAGAGAATGTCTAAATCTTTTCTTTTTTCAGTGCTAGAGGATTGAACTCAGGACCTCTACAAAGCAAAGCAAACATTCTATCACTAAGCTACATCCCCAGACCCTCTTTTTTATAAAACTTAAAACACATTAAGGAAAACAAATATTTTAGTTAAGACTCAAAGCAACAAAGATTATAAAAGTAACCTTTTATATTGGATGTCTGTAAGCAAAGCATAGTGCTAAAGGCTTTACACGGATTATTTAACAATTCTTTGAGATAAGTGGTATCAGTTCCATTTTGCCTATGGAGATATAAAAGCCTGACAGTATGTGACCTGCCCACGTTTACGAGCAAGTGGAAAAAGTAACAGCCAGCCTTCACAGACCAAGTCAATGGCAAGTACTACATTTCTCCTTCACTGAGGTTCATCTGATTGTTTTTTACAAAGTCGAACAGTGGGCTGGGGATTTAGCTCAGTGGCGCCACACCTGCCTAACAAGCACAAGGTCACGAGTTCAATTCCCAGTACCAAAAAGAAAAGAAAAGAAAACTCTAACAGATTCTAAACAAGTGACAAGGAAGTATTTCACTACCACATCTGGCATTCTGTTATATAAAATAAGTAAATTAGTACCACTTACCAAATCTGTAGTTTGATCTTCTTTCCTTGTAATTCAACTGTTTTGATCTTAAAGTCTATTCCTGTAACATAGGAGGGGGGGAAAAAAGGGTAACTTGTAATTAGTTGTGGCTTTGTGCTTAGCTATAATCAAATTTATTAAAGAAAATAAAAATGCTGACACTTTTTAAACTGCAAATCTGAGCAAATGCGTCCACAATCTTATAGCCAAGAAAAGGAAGATCCAGAATGGTCAAAGAAATAGCTATACGGAAAAGTTGTTACAAATTAGTGAAGGAAGTAAGATTTAAAATATTTACTATTATAGTTAGAGATTTTTAACACCCCTTCATAGTTGATTTTTTTCCTTTTTTTTTGGTACCAGGGATCAAACTCGGGACCTTGCTCTTATGAGGCAGGGGGTGGCACCTCTGGGCTAATGCCCAGCCCCAATAGTTGATTTTTTAAATGTGGAAAGAAAAATAATACAGAATACTTGAATAACCCTATATTAACAAATTTGACCTAAATGATATATACCTCTCCATCCAACAATGAATACACACATGGTTTTTTGATTTGTGTTGTTATTGTTTGTTTTTGATGTTAAAGATTCAACTCAGGGCCTTGCACATGTCAGGCAAGTAAACTGAGCTCCATCCCCAGCCACACACTTTTTAAGTGCACACTCAACAAGTATTAAAATAAAACAGAAGGGCAATAAATGAAATTTCAATACAGTTAAGAGTATTGAAGTCATACAAACTCTGTTTTCTGACCACAATAAGTCAGGAATCAATACCAAAACAACATCTGGAAAAAAAATCTCAAAATATCTGGGAATTCATGGATCAAAAAAATGCAGTGAAAATTAGAAAAAAATTAAATGAACGAAAATGAAAATAAAATGTAACCAAGAGGGTAAAGTGGATCTTTAAAAATTATGTTGTTTTGGCCGGGGATTTAGCTCAGTGGTTCCAGAGTCTGCCTCGAAAGCTCAAGGACCCAAGTTCAATCCCTGGTACCCAAAAAAAAAATTATGTTGTTTTGTTTTCTATGAGATAGGTTGCTTTTCTAGCTTCCTCACACTGAGGACACACATACAACTTCCTTAACTCAGATGAATGGACAGGGAGGTAACGCCTCTGTCAGAAACTAGCTCCTATCAAAAAAATTCCCTATTTATCTAAAAGGAATGTGCAGGTGCTGGCCCTAGGAAGTTGGGGTCTGGTTTCCACAAGGGAGGGAAGGAGCCTAGAATGAGGATGGAACAGCGCAGGAATTTGTTTATTGTCTCATTTATATTACTCTCCCCCTCTTGAAATAAAGTCCCTCCATCCCTGCTGGAGCCAGTTTTGAACAAACAAACCTTTTCCTTTTCCACCAAAGATTGTCTCCCATGTTTTGGAACATAGTGGTCAGATACAGAAACACATCAAAATTTGTAGGATACAGTTCAAAGTAGTATTTAGAGAAAAATTTATAGCACTGCAAATTTCCATTAGGAGAGAACACTTATTCTATTTTATAAAATCGAGTGAAGCTTGATTCTAGAACTAAAAATAAAGGCCATAAAGATTTTTAAACTTAAAATTTTTTTTTTACATTAATTAAACTATACCAAAATTCATGCACTGTTTCAGAAGGAGAGGAATATCAAAAGCACAGATTAACTCTCCTAATCTCAATTTTCCTTTCAGTTTTATAACCTCAGTTTATAAACCTCAGTTTTGATCCTATGAAACAAATACAAAGAGTTATCTATCGAAGCTTCAACTAATAATGAACACAATGAAGAAAACTGGCTAAAGGATATAAACAGATATAAGAGTAAACCAAGCTTCAAGAAAAAACATGCTATAATCTTTAAAAAGGAAAAATAGATAAAAACTGTAAGGCAATTAGAACCTTTTATATGATTCCAACTGATACATCACTAATTAAAACTTTAAATATTTAAAGATTCCATAAACTTTTCCAGAGGAGAAATTACTTAGTCTAAACATTTTGAAGGTTCACAGAAGTAAGGTGAAAGGAAAAAAATTTTTACACGTCCCAGTCCATAAATTCACGGGAAGGAATTATGAGGAGGAAAATGTGCTTCAAGTAAAAGAAGAAACAGAGCAGAAGCGTCCTGGTATACACCTGTAAACTCAGCTACTCAGGAAGTTTAGGCAGAAGGATCACAAGTTCGAGACCAACCTAGGCAGCTCAGCAAGACCTTGTCTCAAAATAAAAGGATGAGGATCTACCTCCACTATAGAGCTCCTACCTAGCAGGAGAAAGGCCCTGGGGTCAATCCCCAGTACCACAATAAAAGAAATACCAATTATTCAATGGTTTTCCTATTTATACCTTCCCCCAGATTGCATGGTTTCTCTTCTATATCTCATTTTTAATAACTAATTTTTTCACTAAGAAATGGTCAACAACAGATCTGCAACAAAATATGCTGAACACCTCTTTTTGGCCCCCAGAATCTGTAATGCCCCTTAGCCCTTCAAACTCCTGGATTTAACATAGTGCTACCCTCTCTTAATTCAAGCCTATCTGCTTCTTACTAGCCAGGATCTTTCAGCTTATCCTGATTATGTTTTCAATACCCAATCAAAAGGCGCCACCTAACCAACATTAACCTTAGTCCATGTCCACAGCCAATATTTTTAGTTTTCTAAAAACTTCTCAAATAATAAGCACCCTAAAATTACATGGTCTTCAAGACTAATCCCTTAAAGTTAACTATACACGTAATCTCTATTTTTTTCTCCTCCCATCTCTTGAATCCTTTTCAATCACACTTTGTTGTTTTTATTAAACACCACTCCACCAAACCGCTTTCATTGAGGTCAAGATCTCCATGTTTCTACTTTTTTCCTTGCGGGGGTGGGGGGGTGGGGGGTGGTTGCCAGGCACTGAACCCAAGGCCTCATGCATGTTAATGCATGCACTCTACCACAGAGCTATGCCTAAGCCCCAAAGGTCATTCTAAGTCCTTATCTGAGTTGACCTAATTAGCAAGAATTGAAGCTGTTCTTCCTCCCTGAATGAAAACATTTCTCAGTGTACTGCCTATATAATCTACCTGAATTTCTACCCTGCCTTATTCTCATTTATCTCGAAGGACAGGATGTCAGAAGACCAGAAGTCCCCATTCAAGTGGGCTAGCCAAAACCAACTGGATCTGAGTAGCTGTCAGTGACAGCCAGATAACCCATAACTTCACTGTAGTTCCTTCTCCATGTTAAATGACTCTCCTACCCTGACTGTGTTGTGACTGCTGACAACTGCCATGACAACTGACCTGAAAGAACCATGAAAGGGGGGATAAAATCTCCAGAAAATATCTATACATCCACAGAAAGACATTAAGGTTCTTCCTCTTTACTAGTCTATTCCTTCCCCTCATTTCTCTTATCCTGTATCCAATGACTTCTCTGCCCCTAAGCGGTTGAGAAGTTAATTTTCAAATCTATCACTAGCTTCTCCTACTCTTTGCGGAGGACAGAAAGTCTTCACTGCTCAATTGGAGCTCATTCTCATATGGTGGTTCTGGGATTCTGGGGAAAAAGGACCCAAGCCTGGCATGGTGGTGCACACCTGCAACTCCACCATTCTAAGAGACTGAGGCAGGAGCACTGTAATTTTCAGTTCCTCCTGGGCAATTCAGCAACTTAGTGAGGCCATGCCTACAAATTTTACAAGAGCCAGGGACACAGCTCAGTGGAAAGGCCCTGGATTCAACTCCCAGTATGAGGATTGAGGGGGGTAGGTAAAAAAAAAAAACTTCTCCTGTTTGTTACTCTTTCTTCATCTTCCTTTTTTTGTTTGTTGGGCCATTCTTCCATCTTTGTTGCAGATTTCTCCTCCTCTCCATGACCCTTAAAAACTGGAGTTATTTTCTATCTTTACTCATTCCCTAGTCCCCCAAATAGTGATTTCCCTATCTTTATTACTTTTAATTCTAAAATACACCATGATGACTCTTACATGCCAGGCTAAAGCTCCCTCTTAAACTCCAAACTCAAGACACTCAACCTATTAGATTTCTCCAAATTCCATCTCTCACAGACTAAAACCAAAAATCCTTAAAGTGGCCCATAAGGCCTAACACACTCCCCACCCCACACACGCGCCTTCTAACCTGTCCTCAACATTGTACGTATCTTACTCTGGTTCAACAAAGTGTACTTTCTTCCTTTTTGATGATCCACACGAACAGATAGATTCCCATCTCAGGGTCCTTTGCATATATGACTCCTCAGCCTGGAATACTGCTGTCCTCCAGCATGGTTTCCCCTAGCTACTCTAGCCTAAACTGCAATGTTTCTCCACCACCCCACCCCACAGCTCTCTGTTATCATACCATTTTCTGTTCTAGCTCCCTATCGCCATATTCATCCAGTCATATTCTCATTCACACACACAGACACTCAACTCTGAGTTACATCCTCAGCCCCTCTTTTTTATTGTTTATTTTGAAACAGGGTCTCAGTCACTAAATTGCTCTGGCTGGGCATGAACTTGAATCCATCCTGCCCCTTCCTCCTGTAGTACTGGATTACAGGCCTGAGCCATCAGGCTTGGCTTTTATCTGCAACTTGTCTCCCTTTGCAAATTTTGAAAAAACACATGTAGTTTTACCATCAAGGTGAAAGTCACTACTTTTTTTTTTTGGTACCAGGGATCAAACTCGGGACCTTGCACTTGCGAGGCAGGCAGTGGCACCACTGAACTAAATCCCTGGCCCTGAAAGTCACTACTTTGACAAGCACCCTTACCCACTTTCAATCAGCTCTTTAGAGCCCTGGGTCAAACATTTCAATGATATCCCAAAACAATTACGGAAAACCCAAACAGGAAATGGGCAATGGTGCAGAAAAGCTAACATTTCTCACTGAAACATAAGATTTTTTAACTTGGGGGTGTCAAGCTAAATCAGAACCCTCCTGAAAATTAAATAAATAAAATGTGCATAGTGGTGCACAACAGTAATGCCAGCTCTCTAGAAGGCTGAGGCAAGAGCACCACAAGTTCCAGCTCAGACTGGGCAGTACAGCACGGTCTTGTCTCAAAGGGGTCCACACGGATGTGTAAGGAAGGCCCAAGATTCAATTCCTAGTACGAGACCCACACCCCCCACAAAAAAAGGCAAAATAATTGGGCTGGGGATTTAGCTCAGTAGAAAGCTTGTCTAGCAAGCGCGAGGGCCTGGGTTTGGTCTGAAGCACCAAAAAAACATTAAAGAAATTTTTAAAGGCAAAATAATATATTCAACAGAAAGGTTATAAGAAAAATAATTGAGTTCTCCCAGAAAATATGATGAAGTGACAAGGAATGGAATATACGGGAGACATGACCAGAAGATCAAACCAGAAGGTCTGACTGACATCTAACACAAGTGAGAAAGAACAGAGAAAATGGCATACGGATAACAGTCAAGGAAATTACGTAAGAAAACTTAACAGAATCAAAGAAATATTTTTGGACAGGAAGATCACTAAGTGCTTACTTAGCATAAAGAATAAAATAAAGTCCATAGGGCCGGGGACTTAGCTTAGTGGTCCTACTGCCTGCCTGGCAAGTGCAAGGACCCAAGTTTGATCCTCAGTACCAAAAAAAATAAAAATAAAAATAAAATAAAGCCCATATTGTAGGGTCAGAGGTCTGTAGACAAAGGGAAAAAAACAGAATAGGGTCCTCATCAGGTCTTCTAGCTAATCCTAAGAGTTAAAAACAAACTTTACTAGAGAAATTCCCCTGGGAAGTAGGTCAAAGACAGGGGTAGAAGAGAGAAAAACCAGATAAAGAAAGGCACCAAACTGCCCTGGGACTTGCACCAAGAGACCAGAAAAGGAAAGAGCTGACAGTCAGAGAGCCAAGTGCACAAGCCAAGCTGAGACGGCTGTCCTTTTCCACCTTCATTTCAATACAATACAGGGAGACACAGGGTGGCGGCTGCTGACTAACTCTGAGGAAAGCTCTCACACAAATGTGTACTCACACCCAAGCACTAACATACATATATATGTTTGTATTCACTCGAGTCACACAGAATACGATAGACACCCTCATGCTCCCTTAATAACTCTAACCACAAATAAGGCACCCCTTTGCCAATCAGCTGCCCACCCCGAAGGTAAGGCCCTAAAAGGTAGGTCAAGGACAAGTAAACAGACAGAAAGAAGCTGCACATAGACCACTGGGAAAATGACACTATGCAGAGGTGCTCAGAAGCCAATCCAGTTATGGCCAGTTCCAGGTGGAGGGGAAGGGTCTCTGACCGCCCCTCATAAAAGCAGTCATCCTTTCAGAGTCCTCCCCCCACTTCCTCTTCCTCTTTACAAATCAAGTGCCTTCCTTTCATTAAACTTTGTCCCTCTAATTTTTTATTGGGGCTGGGTTTATGATCCTGGTGGCTGCTCAGACAGCAGAGTAGCGGTGCTTGTTCCCCAGATGCAACAATACCAAAAAATATCAGTGAGATTTCAGAATACCAGGGGAAAAAAAGATTACAAAACCTTGCAGAAAAACAAATTGGGCCACATCAAAAGATTAAGGTAACTCTCACTCTGTGAGCCAGCCTGTCAGGAGCGGTTGGGTGTTCACCCTCTCGGCTAGATGTTCTTGTCCCTGGCACACCTGGTGCGGGCAAACCCCTTCAATGCGCAGCACTTGCAGCTGGTGCACAATGGCCTCGAGGGCCCCAGCAGCAGCCCTGCCAGGTCCTGGAACGCCCTGACAAGCTGACCACCACCACAGTGGAAGAGCACAGTTGTAAATATGGCTCCATGAAGTTTTATGCACTATGTGGCTTTGGTGGGGTCTTAAGTTGTAGGCTGACACATACTGCTGTGGTTCCCTTGGATTTAGTGAAATGCCATATGCAGGTGGACCCCCAAAAATACAAGGGCATATTTAATGGATTCTCAGCTACACTTAAAGAAGATGGTGTTCGTGGTTTGGCTAAGGGATGGGCTCCAACTTTCATTGGCTACTCTATCCGAGTTTGGCTTTTATGAAGTCTTCAAAGTCTTGTGTAGCAACATCTGTGGTGAGGAGAATGCCTCTCTCTGACTACATCACTATATGTGGCTGCCTCCACCAGCGCTGAATTCTTTGCTGACATTGCCCTGGCTCCCATGGAAGCTGCTAAACTTCGAATTCAAACTCAACACCTTGAGAGATGCTGCTCCCAAAATGTATAAGGAAGAAGGCCAAAAAGCATTCTATGAGGCAGTTGCCCCTCTCTGGATGAGACAAATACCACACACCATGATGTAGTTTGCCTGCTTTGAACATACTGTTGAAGCATTGTACAAGTTTGTGGTTCCTAAGCCCTGAAGTGGAAGTGAATGTATGAAGGCAGAGCAGCTGGTTGTAACATTTGTGGCAGGCTACATAGCTGGAGTCTTCTGTGCAATTGTTTCTCACCCTGCAGATTCTGTGGTATCTGTGCTAAATAAAGGGAAAGGTGGCAGTGCTTCTCAGGTCCTCGAGAGACTTGGCTTTAGAGGTGTGTGGAAGGTACCCTGCCCATATCATCATGGTTGGTACTCTGACCACGCTACAGTGGTTCATCTATGACGCCGTGAAGGTCTACTTCAGGTTCCCTCGCCCACCTCCGCCTGAGATGCCAGAGGCTCTGAAGAAGAACCCTGGGTTAACTCAACAGATAGATCAGAGCAAATGTGGGCTGAATCTGCTTGTTGATCAGTGTTGAACAAAAGTACAAAAGAAAAGGAACTTTTCTATCTACGACAGTGTAGGAAATTGTCTGTTCCTCGTATAATTATTGTAGTACCCTTGCTTAGCGCAAGAGTTTCAAACTTACTGCTGAAATAAACCCATCTGTTCATGAGGGGGAAAAAAAGAATGGTTAACTCTCAACACTTATCACACATGCAGGAGGCCCTGGGTTCAATCACCAGCAAAAGGGGGCGGGGATAACAACTCTCAACACATCAACAGCAACACTAGAATGCAGAAGACAAAAAGAAAATGCCTTTAAATGTTTTCAACCTATAGCCAGCCAGTACCAAATGAAAGGCATTTCCAGACATAAAAGATCTCAAAATATTTAGCTCCCATGTGTTGGGACCCAGAAAGCAATATCCCAAAGTGTGGCACTTTGATATGCTGACCTGGAGAGTCTTAGAATTTAGGTTTTTTGGGCCGGGAATTTAGCTCAGTGGTGCAAGGACCCAAGCGAGTTTGATCCCTGGTACCAAAAAAAAAAGAATTTAGGTTTCTCTAACCTTACCTGGTTTCTCAAAACAAGAGTAGAGAGGGGCTCTCTGAAGCACCCTCACAGAACTGAAAGGAGCTCTTCTCCAAAAGACAAGCAATTGTCTTAAGTTCCTCTCCTATACGAATCTCATCAAATAGCCAGGGAAGGTTAACCAAGAAAACAAACTCAAGGCCTCATACATCCAGACGGGTTTTTACTTTTCATCTATTTTTCTAACCGCATCTCCTAAAGATGACTGAGAAACTATCACTTTCTTCTTGTTGAGACAAAGTACCCAACACTCGCAAATTAAAGGACAGGTTTATTTAGGCTCACAGTTTCAATTTAGGCAGGGTAAATGCAGAAATGGCATGGTGAGAGGGCCTGGGCAGAGAAATAATGCTCAAGTCATGGGAGCAGCTAGGAAAGAGAGAGAGAAGGCAGGAGCCCATGAGGGAGATATAGCCCCACATTGACGTCATGCTCCCCAGTGACCTACCTCTTTCACCAGGCCCCACCTCCTAAACAGCACATTCAGCTATAAACTCACAGGGATGAGTACAGCACCTCCATGATCCAATCACCTTTCAAACACATGGGATAACCGAGACCTAAACAGTAACAGACTTTACAGTGCAGTGTTTACAGTATGGTTGTATCCCTCACTTTCCCTTGTCACCACCTAACCCAGAGAAGAACTAGGTCAGAAGGCACATTCATTTACAAAAAGTCATTTACTACTCTTCTAAAACTGTCTCCAGCGCACCCCCCATTTCTCTCAATTTTTCTCTCAAAGGGCATGGTAAGCTTCAACCATCTCATCCTTTGAGTTTCATATTTTGTCTGGCTCCTGAACACAAGTGCACATTGATCCATATGTCTTTTTTCCTGTTCATCTGTCAACTGTTGGTATGCTTCAGCTGACTCAATTACCAAGACCTTTCAGAGGAAAAATGTGAACTTCTCTACACATAAAGCCTTTCTAAGATAGCTGTGAGAAAACTGCTTTACCAAACAAACAAATAACAAAGATAGGAAATCTATCAGGGCCAGTCAAATTGGCTTGAACATTAAGAACAAAGTTCCAAGAGGGATGCCTCCTAGAACAGAGGTTGGGCTGGGGAAGAAAATAATGCTAATAGAATTTACATGACACTCAGTGGTTCCCACGCCGGCCTTGCAAGTGCAAGGTCCTGAATTCGATCCCAGGTACAAAAAAAAAAAAAGAATTTACATGACAAACAGAAGGGTCTAGCTGGGCATGGTGGCGCACACCTGTGATCCCAGCACTCCATAGGGTGAGGCAGAGGCAGAAGGATCGCTGCAAGTTGGAGGCCAGCCTGGGCTACATAGTGAGTTCATTGCCAGCCTAAACTACAAAGCGGGACCCTGTCTCAAAAAAACAAATAAACAAACCAGAAGGGTCTGATGATTCAATCTGGGATAAAGTAGAGATAGTGTTGCTAACCCCAGGTGAATGTAACAATGAAGGACCTGTAAACTACAGCAAAAACAAAAAGTTGTCCAAGAAAGGAAATCCAGCTAAAGCATGCTACTTGGTTTAGTAGTTAATCAAAACATTTGTTATTACTATTTGAGAAGATGAAGGTGCCAGGAATGTCTGGTGATATAAAAATAAATTTTCATCTTCTATAACAGAATTTCTAAGATGAGTTGTTTTTTTTAAGTTACTTACAAGCAGAGCTGAGAGTGTAGCTCAGTGGTACAGTGCTTGACTAATATGCACAGACCCTGGGTTCAATCCCCAGCAAAATTCCCCTGCCTCCCCCAACCCAAAGTGGAAAAAAAAAAAGAAGTGTAAAATTAGAGAATAGGGAGTTGAGTAACAGAAGAAAAAGCCAAAAATGTCAAGGAAATGTAACACACAGGTGGACAAGGGAAAAGGATTCATTGTTGCACCAGCTACTACTATTAAAGCCTTGAAATGGTGTTTTGACTTCTAAAAATAGATACCTATTACATTAACAAAAACAAAGTTTAGGTTAACAGAGAGAGAGGTATGTTTACAAATTATGTTCTCTCCACTATTTAAAACATCTCAATTTCAGCATTAGCATCTATGAACAAATATTCATATTTGTATTTCTCAGGACAGCCCCAAGCCTTTTACAGCTCTGACCTTTTTTCCCCAAGGAAATACCTTTGTTTCACCCGCACGTTCTCCCACAACCTCATACACCCACACACGTTAAGTATGGAAAAAGTTTAGCTAAGATACAGTAGAATGAGGCAGGAGGATCCAGTTCGGGCCCAGCCTGGATGACTTAGCAAGACTTTGTCTCAAAAAAGGGCTAGGGAATGTAGCTCAGTGGGAAGGCCCTGGGTTCAATCCCCAATACTGCATTCCCACCTCCAAACTTTAGGGATCAGAGCAAAACTAATAGCTCAGCTGCCAAGAGAAGCCAGAAAATCTATCAATCTTTAAGATTCTGCCAGAAAAAAAATCAGATTCTCCAGCAACACTATTATTTGCTGAATTATCACAGACAAGCTAAGGGGATAATCCAACTAGTGGTTTTTTTAGGTTCTGCTTACATAAAAACATATGAAAGGAATTTCCACTTTTTTTGGATTCCTAGAACTCAGCTCAAAAGAGTATTTCGGTTTTCTGCAGTCAACTCACTAATATTCAGCTGTTCAAGAGAGAAACACTGTCAGCCAATACATCTGACTTAATAATGTTACACAAACACCATCCAGTGGCAAGAAGAGTAACTGCAACCTTCAAGCACTACAAGGAGGGGTTTCACAAAGCTTGGCATGTGATGACCATCAATACATAGCAATTAGGGCCCAGGATTTAGCTCAGTGGTTCCGCTGCCTGCCTCACAAGCGCAAGGTCATGAGTTCAATCCCCAGTACCAAAAAACAAAACAATACATAGCAATTAATGCAAGCAAAAACCACCTATATATAATAAACTATAGACAACTGAAATAGAACATTTATAGCTAAATGATCAATATCTATGGTTTTTATCAAGTGAAAATCAAGTGTTTCTCCCACCCCTACAGAGGAATTAACAATCACAAATACCTACATCTTTTGACCGTCCCTTAGCGTGCAATTTATGAGACCAGGCTCTTAGCTGTCAGGATCAGTGCAAATTTCAAAAACATCATTCTACAATACAGACATTAGTTTATCTGTATCACATGTGAAAATGCAGAATGTGAAAAGGCTTCCTCTAAAGGTCCTTTCATATAGTAACAGCTAAGTAATGTGCCTGGCGCCGTTGTAAGCTTTTTGCATGGATCAACTCATTATATATACCTAACAATCCTACTCCACTGGATTTGCAAATATTTCCTTCCATTCGTGGGCTGTCTTTTCATTGTCCTAATGATGTCTTTTGACACTTGAAAGTTTTCAATTTTAAGAGCCTAATTAACTTTGGGGGGGGTATAGGGACTGAACTTGGGACCTTGCTCTTTTGAGGCAGGCGGCAAAACCACTGAGCTAAATCCCCAGGCCTAATTAATTTTTAATAGTTTATTCTTCCTTTTGTTACATGCCATAGTTTGACGGATTTTAGTTTCTGAAATGCCTAAGGTCGAAAACATTCTTGGGTACTGATAAATTTAACTAAAGCTAAATTCACCTTTTGTTAACACAAACTAACACATGTAACAGGAATAAATAATACAGGCATTTCTAGTATAATGGAATACTGTATATATGTTCCTAAATAACTTGTGTTCTACAAAAATCACATATTAAAATTAATCAGGCTTATGAGAAAACTTAAGGCAGAGATATGTAAATATAACATATTGACCATGTACCATTTTGAACAAAGCCTATTTCTACAACTAAAAGTCTTGTTCTAAAACCTACTCTAAGATTTTTGTATTTTGTGGTGCTGGAAATCAAATCCTGGGCCTTGTGTAGTCTAGGCGAATGCTTTACCACTGAGCTATCCCCCTAGTCTTACTTGTATAATATTAATATAGCCACTACAGGCTTTTTGAAATGAGTAGCTTATTAGATATACCTAATTTTTATTAGTGGTTGCTCTAGGTTTCTAATATACATCTTTAAGTAGCACTGTCTACCATCAAGTGGCCTTGTACTACTTCCTGCATTATACAAAAAAACTTAAGACTGGGTGTGGTAGAACATATCTGTAATTGGGGGTGGGGTGGGGGGGTGGGATTTAGCTCAGTGGCAGCGCAAGACCAGAGTTTGATCCCCGGTACCAAAAAAAAGGAACGTATCTGTAATGTCAGCACTCTAGGAGGCTGAGGTAGGAGGATTACAAGTTCAAGCCCAGCTTGGGAAAACTCAGCAACTTAGGGAGACCACTGCAAAGTAAAAAAGGGCTTGGGATGTAGTGCAAAGGCCCTGGGTTCCATCTCCAGTATCCTCCACTTCCCCCCACAAAAAAACGGCATACTCTCATTTCTTCTATCATTGGATTTTTTTCTTCTTACATGCTATAATTCTACATTACTGTCAAGTACTATAAATCCTGTAACATATTAAATTTTTGGGCCGGGGATTTAGCTCAGTGGTTCCGCCGCCTGCCTCACAAGCACAAGGTCCCAAGTTCGATCCCCAGTTAACAAAAACAAATTTTTTTTGGCTTTAAACAATCATCTTTTAAACACTCAAAAAGCTGAAAAAATATTTATTTTCCCATATATTTACCACCTTCCTGTACTCTTCATTCTTTTGCATAGGTCTAAGTTTCCATCTGAAATAATGTTTTTTTAGGCTGAAGAAATTTCCTGTAATATCTTTATTAACACAGACAAAAAGACTCAGCTTTGCTGGGGATTTAGCTCAGTGGTTTCGCCACCCGCCTCACAAGCACAAGGACCCGGGGGTTCAATCCCTGGCACCAAAAAAAAAAAAAAAAAAAGACTCACCTTTTGTCTAGAAAATATTTTCCATTTTTCATTCTCACTACGTAGTTCAGGCTGGCCTTGAACTCACTATGTAGCCCAGGCTGGCTTCCTGCCTCTGCCTCCTGAGTGCTAGGATTACAGGCATGCACTACCATGCCCTGCTGTAAGATATTTTAAATAGGACTGAATTCTAAACTGATAAAAAATTTTCTTGGGCCAGGGATTTAGCTCAGTGGTTTCACCGCCTGCTGCGCAAGCGCAAGGACCCGAGTTCGATCCCCAGTACCAAAAAAAAAAAAATTTTTCTTTCAGAACTTTAGAAAATTTGCAAAAATAAAACAGTTCATGTGTATCTTTTGTTCAGTTTCTAATGTTAACTTACATATAACCATAGTGCCTTAATCAGATATTAGAAAATAACATTAGTATAGTGCAATTAACTAAACTTCAAACCTAACATGCTGGCGACTGAGATGCAATTAAAAGGTGGAAAAGGGGGAAAGCTTATCCACACAAGCAAACTGAATTCTTCTTGACCAAGTACATTTTGTCTGTTGCCCCTGCCTTGTGGACACCAGACTCCAGCTTCTTCACCTCTGAATGTGGGCTCGAACCAGCAACTCTACAGGGAGCACCCTGGCCTTCAGCCTCAAATTAGCTGCCTTACTGGTCCCCCTCTTATTCCGAGGCCCTTCTTATTCTTATTGGTCCCTTCTTATTCTTGGTCTGAGCAGCTACAGGTTTCCCTGGCTTTCCAGCCTGTAGATACATTGCAAGCCTACCTAGACTCTGATCATATAAGCCAACCTAATAATTTTTATATTTATATATGCATTCTACTGGTTCTGTTCCTCTAGAGAACCTTAATACAACTATTTTCTCCTTCAGTCTGGTTATCATTTCTAACATAATTAGAAAATTCTGCTGGCTTACACTTTCTGATAAAAAATCAACAGCTGTTCCTATCTGTCCCTCTGAATATAATATCATTTTCTTGACTCTGGCTTTCCGTAATTTGATTAGAATGTGCCTCATGGTGATTTTCTTTATTATCTATCCTAGCTAGGTTCATTAGGTCCACAAGCTTATAGCTTTTTAACTTTTCAACAATTATTTCTTCAAATACTAATTATGCAAATTGCTCCCTCCTCTTTTGGGACTCTACTTACATGTGTTAGACCATGTGATACTACTGTCCCACATATCACTAAGGCTCAACTGTTTTTCAGTCTTTTCCTCGTGGTTCACTTTCTATTATCCTATCAGTGATCTTTTTTCTGTAGTGACTAATCAGCTGTTGAGTTCACTGACTGAATTCTTCATTTGAGACCCTACATTTTTTAGTTCTAGAAGTTCCACTGGGTCTTTATCTCTTACATTTGTCTCTTCATATCATATTCCCTTTTAAATATGTCAATGTATCCCTCCCTGTCTTCTAAATCCACTGTTTCTAGATCTAACAATTAACTTTTCTTCTGATTAAAGGTTATGTTTTCCCATTTCTTCATATATCCAGTAATTCTGCATTGAATGCTTAACATTTTATGTACTTTGATGAACATGTAGATTCTTTAAAGACTGAATTTTGTTCACCTGGCAGTTAAACTGAGAACTGGCTTAACCTTTTCTTTTTGTGTGTGGTATTGGGAATTAAACTCTGTCCTTATGCATGGTAGGTAAGCGCTCTACCACTCAGCTACTCCAGCTCCTGCTGCATTTCAGTCTCTATGTGTGTGTGTGTGTGTGTGTGTGTGTGTGTTTGTTGGCCCAAAACAGTCCTTTCTCTATAGTAACTTTAGCCCTATTGCTAAGGATCACCTTTCTAAGGTCTCTTCCAAATTACTCAGCACTCAAATGAAGTCTATGCTAGCTGGTAAGAAATAGACTGCCTCCCAACCCACTGTGAGTTCCAATACTTCACCAGCTTCTTGATACTATTTATACTAGTAGATGAAACACTGCCCAGCTTGGTGTCAAAGACTCAAAGGCAACCTTCTGTAGATTTCTAAATTTCATTGTCTACATAATTCCATCTTTTATGGTAGTGAACTGGGCAAATTTCCAGCCTCCTCTTCCTAACTGTACTCAGATTTCTATCTCCTTTCTCTGCACAGATCCTGCTCTAGAATCCAGTTTCAGACAGAAATCCAGGGAGATCACAGTTCAATTTGTTTTCCTTCTCTCAGGGAATATAGTCCTGTCACACTGTTATCAAATATCTAAAATCATTTATTTCAAATGGTCTGTCTTGTTTCCTAGCTGTTTATGAACAGAGGACTAATCGGGCTCAATTACTTTGTAATAACCACCACCATGCCCAGCAATGGGGCCAATTTTTATTTACTGCAACTTAATGCTGAAATGAAAGTACGTGAACCAAGAACTCTTTTTTCTTTATGATCAAATATGACATCTATTATCATTAACAGTACAACACAAAGTTCAAAAACAATCCAGCTATTCTTCCTCCACACGTGGTATGTAATACTGATCCTATATTTTAATAATATACTGATATTTTGATACTCTAACCAAAGAAACAAAGCTAACAAAATCTGGATTTTGTACCTGAACTGTTTTCTACTGTACTGGTCAGCTTTGCCACGGCTGGATATACACCTGACACCACAACTTAAAGGAGAAGAGGTTTATTTTGACTCATAGTTTCAGAGGTTTCAATTTCTGGTCAGCTGGCTCCCAGGCAAAAATATGGCAGAAGGACATGGTGAAGGAAAGATGATCAACTCCTGACAACCAGGAAGCAGGCAGCATGAAAAGCAGGACAGGAAGGGGCCAGGTCAAGCTATAGTTCTCAAGGTCACAGTCCCTATGACTCACTTCCTCCAACTAGGCCCCACCTCCTATCACCCATTCAGCTATGACTCATCAATGGGCCAAGCCATAGAAGAGATTAGCGTCCTCAAAAATCCAGTCATCTTTACTGGAATTTCTTAATCCAGTCAAATTGGCAAGCAAGAATGACAACCAAGCCCACTCAAGCTTTCTTTCTCATTACATAATTATGAAAAAGTAAATCACTTTCTTTTACTATCCCAGATCTAGCTGCTGGCAACACTGTCAATACTAAATTTGTATTTGACAAATTATATATTAATTATTATTTATTAATCTCTAACTGTTGTTAAAAATTTGTATCCTTGCCAGGTATACCCTGTAATCCCAGCACTCAGGAAACTGAAATTTAAGAGGATGAGTTCAAGACAAGTCTGAACTACAAAGTGAGTTCAAAGCCAACCTAGATTACACAGTAAGAACCTCACTAAAAACAAAACACTGTGTCCTCCTTTCTAGGTTAGAGTATAAACCAGATATATGTATGTGTGCATGTGAATACGCCTTTGAATAAATTCCACCTTAATTCTACATACTGACCAATTTAGTGTCTGTTGATTTAAACAATGGAAGAAAGTTGAGAGCATAGAGACCAGGTAAATAGAAAAGGACAACATTTAAGAATGTTTGATATTTAATGATCAAAAATTAACTGACCAGAAATCTAAGTGTTTTATTTCTAGATTTTCAACTCTCCATTCTTGGCCCCCTGCCAGACTGGAAATCGAACTCAGGACTTTACATGGCGCTACTGAGCTAAATCCCCATGTGATTTACGTATCTACCTATAATTTGGTAACATGCTGTTTGATTACTATAGTTGTTTCAAGTTGTTGCTGTTGTGTTTTGGTGGAACTGAGGATTGAATCCAGGGCCTGTGCACCGAGCAATGTACATCACCAGTCTACTTTTTATTTTGAATCAGGGTCTAAGTTGCTAAATTGCCTAGACTGAGCTCGAACATCTTTTAAAAATTTCTCAACAATATTTTCTAGGTTCTAGGATGAAAATCTTACATATACACCTTTTGTTAAATTCCAAAGTACCTCCCCACCCTGTGGTACTGGGGATTGAGCCCAGGGCCTTCACACTGAGCTATATCCCAGCCTTGTATTTTCTTATTTATTCTTTTTGGTATCGGGAATCAAGCTCAGGGCCTTGCACTTGCCAGGCAGGCACTGTGCCGCTGAGCTACATCCCTACTCTCACTCTTTTATTTTTTTGAGACTGGATCACTGAGTCGCTAAGTTTGAGCCTAGGCTGGGCTCAAACTTATGATCCTCCTGCCTCAGCCTCTCAAGCTCTGGGATTATAGGCATGCACCACTATACCTATCTCAAAAGTATTATGTTTTTAAGCTACTATAAATGAATTATTGACCTGATTTCATTTTTAGGATAATTTATGCACTGCTAATGAATAGGAACTTTTTTTCCCCCGCTGAGACAGGGTCTCACTTAGTTCAGGCTAGCCTTGGACTTACCTGTAGCCCAGGCTGGCCCTGAACTAGAGTGATTCTCCTGCCTCAGCCTCTTGAGAGCTGGGATTACAGGTGTGTGCCACCACACTCACACCACCACACCCAGGAGAAGCATAATTTATTTTTGTATATCGCTCCTATATCCCACCTACAAACTTTTACAAAACAAAGTAGCTACTCTAAAGTGCCTGCACATTAAACTGACTGAAATTACAATTTCAACAAGTCATTATAATAAAAAAAACTTACTCAACTAAACAAAAGCTAAAATTACACAGTAAGGTCATAAAAGTCTAATGCCCAAGAACTGTTCATTCTATGTCAGAATATAATTTCTTACTTGTCACATCCTAATTTTAGAAAGATTAATTCATGAGGTCATTGGGAGTTTCAGAAGTAATACAGAGAAGTCAGCTGGGAAATGATTTGGGAAATCTGATAAACTCCACAATGGTAGTTAATAGACAATAATATAAAAGTGAGAGAAAGCAACATCACAAAAACAAGAAAATTAACAAGCTTTTCTATGCACAAAAGATGTGATACACTTCCTTGTGACATTCTCATCTGAAAATTTAAATTGTTCTTAACACCTACCTGTATTTGTAATAAACATGTAGCATTTGAAATATTACTTTGCATTTGCCTTTAACCATCTACCCAGTTTGATAAAAATGGAAAATAATCAATTTACATTTATATTTCACAAGATTTTTTTAAAAAAAGCTCTGCAAAAATAAAACTGTGCACTATGTCTGAATTACTTTCAATTCAAAAATGAGTAAAAATTGATGGAGCTTTATTTCACAAGTCTTACAATATATTTCACTCTACTCATATTTCTAGAGGTAGTTTTAAATTTGGCATACAGTTAATTCCTTGAGTTCTAAAGCATTTCTCTACTTCCTTTATTGCTAAGCTTTTGTATATGCTTTTAGACACTTCTATAAAAAGGAGACGCTTTTGTGCAAAGTAACTAAGTAGATTCTCTGCGGTGAAACCTCATTTCGCTGCTTTTGCTCTCATCTTCACTAGGCAAGACTCTGGGGGCTGGAGGTGGGCTCAGTGCTGGAGCACATACACAGCACTGCAAGACCCTGAGCTCAGTCCCAGGCTCCCCCCAAAACTAAGCACAACACAACCTTTGGGGATGCCTTCAAGAAGGGCTTTCTAGAACGGCACTATTTCTGGTCCTTATTTGATAGGTTATAACATCAATACAAATGCTATAATATTGGTAGTAAATCCACTTTAGGAATCAAGAAAAGCAGTATATAAAATACAGTGACCTGGGCCAGGGATTTAGCTCAGTGATTCCGGCGCCTGCCTTGCAAGCGCAAGGCCCCAAGTTCGATCCCCGGTACCAAAAAATAAAAAAATAAAATACGGTGACTTTAAGAAGGTTTAGGCAAACATAAGCTCGGGCTCTACAACATCCTAGTTGTGTGACACTGGGTGAAATGGTAACCTCTCCACACTTCTGTTTCCCTTACCTTGGTGGGAATTATAATTTCCATTTCGAACATATTGTAAAGACTAAATGTGACCAACTGTGCACGGTGGCACACACCTGTGATCCCAGCTCTTGGGAGGTAGTTGGATCCCCAAAGTTCAAAGCCAGCCTGGGCTAAATAGTGAGACCCTGTCTCAAAAAAACAAAAAAAGAAAAAGGATTAAATGTAACCTTGTACATTTTAAGTGAAATAAATAGGACACACGTGTAAATACCGAAGTTTCTCTGGTATGAAAAACTAAAAGTGTAAATAAAGTTCAAATGGTAAAATTGATAATGTGAAATAGGAAGAAAAGGTCTAAAGGAGTAGGGGGTATGGGGGGGTAGGGAAAAGGAAAGAAGGGAAAAGAAAAAATATGAGAAAAGGAAAAAATGGGAACAAAGTCTTTGTAAATAGGAAAGGGTGGAGGGGGTGAAGGGAGGGCAGGGAAATGGGGAAAAAATAAGAACCAAGATACATCATGTAAAGGTACAAGATCCCAACGATGAATGTAACTATTGTATACCTAAAATATACCAATAAACTTAATGAAAAATTTAAAACAAAATGTGACCTTGTATAGAAAGCCTAAGACATTGCCGGGTACATTAAAAGCCTTCAATTAAGCTATTAAATTCTCTTGGTTCTGTATACTACTCTAGCTATTCAATTTCAGCCTTCTCCCAGTTCAATTCTTTGCCATTCATGAGTCAAAGCATCTATCTTCTTTCAGCCTTTATCTTCTATCTCCCAGATCCAGCCCAACTGCATCCCAGGCAGCAACATAACTCTCAGGTTGACAACTCTGTTCTCAATTTTGTAAGAACTTGCTTAGTTATGCCTTAACCCTTTGCTTGCCTTCCACCTCCCCCAAGGACACTCACAACTTCACATTTTTCTGAATCTTAAAAAAAGGAGCTCATGGCTGGGAATACAGCTCAGTGGTAGGGCGCTTGCCTAGTGGGGAGGCCCCTGATTTGATCCCCAGCACCACCAAACAGTAACAACTGAGTTCAAATAATATCTGTAGCGAGCAGGCAGGTGGGTGACCACTGAAGGGTTGCGGGTGAGTTAAGTAACTCATTCCTACTTGAGGCTGGATGGGGTAAGGGATTTGCCTGCTCCTAGGAACCCAGCTAAGAATGCAGGGCAGAGATGTTAGAGAAAGCTGCACCAAATGGCTTACCTCTGGCCCAAGAAGAGGTGGCCCTCAGAGCCAGTGTCCTGCTCCCAGCAGCCTCCTTTCCTGCCCTCGTCCAGGGCTGCCAATGCTGGGCTGCTGAATCACCAAGCAGACAGTTTGAGACCATTCCCTGGAGGACCACCAGAGGAGAAGAGGGAGCACAGTGGGTCAGCCCCTCAAGCCCAGGGGTCAGGCCAAGGGTCCCATCTGTGGTCGCTTGTCCTACACCCAAACCTCTTGAGTGAAGAAACAGCAACTTCCCCTGTACTCTTTCCGCTTCTTTTTTTTTTTTTTTTTTTTTTTTGAAGAAGGAATTTGGGACCTTGGTCGTGGTAGGGTTAAGGAGTTGAAATTTCTTTTTTTCCTTCCTCTTTTTTTAGAGGTTTGGTTGGGCTTCCTGAGTGGAAGAACACAACCACTGTATTCTTTTTCC
>NW_004624738.1:8199918-8246605 GCF_000247695.1 Heterocephalus glaber | reverse complement strand
TTTTTTTTTTTTGGTACCAGGGATCGAACTCGGGACCTTGCGCTTGCAAGGCAGGCGACGGAACCACTGAGCTAAATCTCCGGCTCTTTCCGCTTCTTTTAAAAGTATGTCACCAAACCCCCTAGTCGGGTGGTCCTCCTTGCTTCTGCCAGAAGGGATATGGAAGATATCTGTCCTCATGGCTATTCCCTGCCCTCTTAAAAGTTTTAGCCTAGTGAGGATGCCTATCTTCCTTTCCCAGATCATTTACATTTCCCACTCTAGTGGCAGTATGATTTAGCAATTGGGATTACATTCAAATTTTTTTAAAAGAAAGGTACTGTCTCTGTAAAGGCCATCAAATTTTCAGAATCCAGGACTTAATTGTTTCAAATTTATTAGTATATAATGTTTACTCCCTATATAATAATACCATGACAACTTGTCATTTTGTCATACTTTTATATCAGATGAATACTTTGCATGTATTTATTCTGTTTTTAGATACAACAGCCATTGAAAATTTCTGCTAGGCTGAGGATACAGCTCAGTGGGTACAGCTCTTGCCTAGCGTCTGTAAGACCCTCGTTTGGATCCCCAATACAAGATAGACTGGAGGGGGATTAAATCCCCAAACCTTTACCACCTCCTCCTCTCTAACTCTCAGCTAAGGTTTTATGTCTTCCCCCCCTTTTTACATTCTTTAAAACTTTTCATGTGGTCCACGTGCAGGGCTTTGGGAACTGCTCTGCCCTTTTGTCTAAGAGATTTTGTAATTAACAGGCCACACCTACCCCAGCCAGCTTTGCCACACCCTAATCTATCTCAATTTGTTCCACAACCCAAAGATATTCATATAAAAATCATACAATACTGTAATATAATACAATAAAATACAAAATATAAAGAAATTTTTTAAAAGAACTTTTCATGCAACCTGTTCTTGAGTTTACCAAAGACACAAAGTATTTACTTTTATAAGTTAAGCCTGTCCTCATCCATTCCACCATACACCACCAGCCAATGCACAAAATCATTTCATTACAACAGATGAGGTCTGTTACGAGTGAAGAACTGCTCTAATTTGGCAGGACAATGGCTTGTTTAAGAATGATGTGGTGGGAAAAGGTGCTAGTAAAATATTGAATACAATGTTCTCTAATTCTGCACCAATATCCCATCTTCAAATAATCTCACCTTGGCATCTTTTTCTTTGGTTTTCCCAGACACCTGTACTCTCATACAGCACCCCGAGCTACTCTGAAACTCAGAAACAGTCCTGTCTCCCAACAGCTCCAAATTAATCTGTTTCTACTCCCAATATATGTGAGAGAAGAATCTCTGCCTTTCTCTCAACTTTGCTTCCCTCCCAGAGGCCCTAGGCTTTCACTATTATTTATATTAATATATATTTATATAGTGTTTTCTATGTCAAACATGTTTCAAACACTGTATAAACATCAACTCATTTAATCCTCATAGTAGCTCTTAGGGTTTTATGGATGATACTAGGCTTGGGGTTAAGTAACTCATCCAAGGACTCTCAGCTGGTCAGTGGCAGGACTGGCATTTTAACTCCATCAGTTTGACTCCAAATCCCATGCTCTAACTATGAATGCTACCTTTCCCTTTTTCAATCTTTAAAATAAAAAGTCTATAACATGCAGAATGCTCATACAAAAACAGAGAAAACAGTTCTTCCTCTACAGGACCAATCTTATGCTGCATTCATAGAAAGAGAGGGAGAAAGTGGCTGGAGAGTCACCAGGATCCATTCTATCACTACCAATTCCACCACACCCTTTCACTTTACTGTAGCTTCCAAAAGCTCCCAACTTGTTCATTTCTTCCAAGTCTCTTGAGAAAAGGATGCTTTCTCTCCCCAAAGGCCATACCACTGGTACACTGCTATTGCTTCTCAATGGAACTTTATAAACCATCTCCTCACACTGTGATAATATGGGAATCACAAAGATATCCTATATAGGGCCAGGGATTTAGCTCAGTGGTTCCGCCACCTGCCTTGCAAGTGCAAGGACCCGAGTTCGATCCCCGGTACCAAAAAAAAAAAAAAAAAGATATCCTATATAAATCACTTACTACAGTTCCTGGCACACAGTAATCTTACTACTTTTATTACAGACAGGAAACAAAGACCCAGCGATAAAGTCATCTGCCTATTGAAAAAGGAAAACTTATGGTTAACAAACCTAATTTTTCTTTCTCCAATTCAAGGTTCTATTACCTACATTAACAAAAGATTACTACAAAGTAGAACAAATAGAAACAATCCAATTTATAACCTCTGGGATTAGTTTTTAAAGCTAATGATTTATCCAATCACTCTACCTTTAATCTCTCTAACCTTTAACTTTCACCAAGTTACTGTCTCCTTCTACTCTTTGTGCTACGGAATAATGATGAAATAAATCTGAGAAGTCCAGACCCATTTCCAACTCACACGGATTTACATCAACTTCCTTTTAGTTATCTCACCTTTTTTTTTTTTTTTGCAAACCTAGAGTAAAGCTTTTTTTTTTTCTATTTGAGGGATCCTAGATAGCTGAAAAACACCCCATTTATAAACTTTTTGAATTAACTCAATTACTAAACAGTAACTAACAATACAGAAACCACTAACTCCAGACAGCCTCAAAGGAATGTCGAATGTATTTCCTGAACACCCCACCTACCACCCACACCCCATAGCACCCTACAGGAATCTTCCTCATCTAGACTCTAAAGCACAAGTTGCACAAAGAAGCAAAAATGTGTAACATGGAAGTACTAACAGCTAGTTTACTAGCATCCATCCTCCACCCAGCACATCGATGCTCCTGGTATGTCTCTTACCCAAAGTTCCAGTAACACGTAAACTTAACTACAAATCTTGTAAAAGATACAGTGAAAAATCACAGGGAGAACTGCTAAGCCACTGGCAAATGGACAGTCAACAGATGAACAGAAATAGGTAAGTTTAAAGTTAATATTTCATGAACAAAGGATTAAGAGACTTCCTTAAAGAAACAGATAAGGTTTTTCAGTATACTTCTGAGGACACTTTATGTTCATACCATAAATGCTGAAAGTGAGATTATGTCATATTTGGACAAATTTGTTAGAAAAAATTATGCCAATTTTCCCAACCTCAGATTTTTTTTTCTTATTGCTAAATATTAACAAAGAGAATTATAAGCTAAATGTTGTCCAACTTGTTTTCATAAAGCCTTACTTTCTTTTCTCATTAAGTTTTCTATCTTATGCCATAAGATGCTTTGAAAGTATACTTTTCACCTTTTCTAGGCCCTCAATTCCAAAATCATTTGCTTCCAATCCCAACTACACAATTTGATGAAAAATGAAGTTTTTTAAAAAATTATTTTTAAAGACAGGGTTTCACTGTGTAACCCAGGCTGATCTCAAACTTGTGATCCTGCCTCAGCCTCCTAAATTCTGGGACTATAGGTACACAACATCACAGCCAGAAAATAGCTTCAAATCTTTTTTTTTTAAAGAGTGTATTTTATTGGTTTTTGTTCATACATTTCAAGTTTCAACTAATAGCTTAAAATCTTTAATCATCTTTTGTGTGTGTCTTCATTCCACCATTCATAATCTAAACATTCCTCAAATCCCAATGCTTGTTTCATTCAAAATATTCATTTTAACAGCCTTATACACCAGGTATGGTGGCACACTCCTGTAATCCCAGCACTCAAGAGGCTGAGTAGCAGGAGGATCACTGTGAGTCGAGGCCACCCTAGGGTAGTGAGGCCCTATCTCAAAAAAAAAAAAAAAAAAAGTCTCATGCCATCATCTCCTGTTTGGATTACTAACTACCTCCAAGGCAGTCTTCTTAAATATCTTCTGTTTCGTTCTGCACTCTCTAACCATTCTGATCTTCCTATAACTATATAGTGATACTTTTCTCATGTAAGCCTTGTTCAAGCTTCTAGTCCTTCTGCCATTTTTTCATAGCAATCTTCTGGTCTGCATATTCAAACTGATGTCTCATTTCTTTCAAAAGTACTGTATATAACAAAAAAAAGTACTGTACAGTGTAACCTTCTTTACATTTTAATCAATTTCCCCATTGTAATCTCCCTTTATTCAAACTGATCCAACACCTGGTAAGTCCTCTGCAATTCTTTCTACCCGATCAAAACTGAAAGTTCTAATCATAATCTCCTATTATTTTTAGCTTTCTCCATAATACTGCACCTCTAATCATTCCCTTCTATGCTCCCTCCTGCTCCATTTGCCACAGTGTAATGCAACAACCAGGCCGGGAATTGGAAGCTTAGTTTAGAGCCTTTCCTTAGCCAGGCCATATTCAAAGCCTACCAAACCAGTTATCTATATGAAGCTCTCAGCACCATACTCTTCAGGTTTCTGGGCTATACTGACTGCTCTGGAAAACTACAAACTACAGTTCCTGGACTCTTTCAAGCTGAGTTTTGTGTAGGCTCTGCCAAAGCAAGGTACCAACAGGAAGTAAAAAAGCAGAAAAGTCATCTGATTCTGATGGCTGCTACAACAGACTCAGTCACTGTCTCCAGCTCACAGATAGCAGTGATAGAAGCCGAGCCCAATGCAATAGTGATATCCCAATAGTTGACCAGTAACAGTTGTTTGTGTGACAGTACTGGGGTCTCACTGTGTTGCCCAAGCTGGCCCTGATCTCATGAACTCAACAGATCCTCCTGCCTCAACCTCCCAAGTAGCTGGGACTACAGGTGTTGTGTCACCATGCCTAGATGCTTAAGAGCACTTGTCTAAGCAGCAGAAGGGACACCTTTAGTACCTCAGCAACAGTATAGGTTCAGGGGCTCCAGCCCAGGGAAAAAAAAAAAGCAATTTCTTGATCTCCAGATAAGTCCTTCTTCTATTTGCTTCTCCCATTGTTCTATCACTTTTAAAACAATTCTTCTATTAAATCCTTCTCCCCCTTTAAAATAAAAGACTCCTTGGGCCCAGGATTTAGCTCAGTGGTTCCAGCGCCTGCCTTGCAAGCACAAGGTCCCAAGTTCGAGTCCCGGTACCTAAATAAATAAATAAATAAAAGACTCCATTCCTAAATCAAACAAGTCTATTCCTTATTAATGTCCCATTAGAAAGGAAAATCACTCAAGGTGCTACAGTTTCCCAATTTAATGTTTAAGCTTAATAGCGGCATAATGTGCTTTTCCATTCAGTTTGCTGCAATATGCTATTTTGGTTGAAGCAAATGAAGAATATAAAGTAATGAAAATCTAGTTGTGTATCGACATGTAGCTGGAAAAGGGAAGATTTTTAAGAACCTATTCAGAAAATTCTAAATTACTCCTCTTTGATACTATGAAACTCAACAAGTGGTAATTTCTTAAAGAGTAATTATAATGTAGAACCTGAAACCCTAGGGGTGAATGTTTTATATTACAACTCATTAGTGGTTTCACTGCCTGCTGCACAAGCGCAAGGACCCAAGTTCGATCCCTGGTACCAAAAAAACAAAAAACAAAAAAAACCATTAGTTACTTTGCACTTTGGATCTTTTTATCCATGCACAATTTTATAACCCCATGTGTTGGTTATTTGCAACTACTGGTTCACAGAGTTATACAATTCTTCCAAACACTGACATGTTCTATTATAAAATGTGAAAATATGAAAAAAGTCATATTAAATATCACCATAAACCCCAGGAGGAAAATCTTTAAGTACGTACTACAAAACCACACAGGGTCAGGCACAAGTTTTCTAAAACTATAATTTTAAAAGCATGAATTTTATTACTGGCAACAAATAATGTCACTTCATTCACTTGACAAAGTATATGCCAAGTACCCAAGTCTGAATATCCATGGTTTGCCAGTTATTCTTTCAAGGATAAATGGTATTCCAGGGAAAGAAGGCCAATTCAAACAATTCCACAAGGGCTTTTCCTTAAAACATCTATTACTGACTCATAATATGGCAGAAGTGTTTCACATTTACCTCCCACTTTGTCACAGAGCAGATATGGTCAAAGGTCAGAATTTAATAAAAATTATTTGTTTCATCAAGGACTTCTGTTTTCCCCCTGTGCTTGGGACTGAACCACTCAGGGCCTCAAAAATGCTAGGCAAGTGTCCTACCACTAAGCCAAAACCACAGCCAGAAATCAAGCATATTCTTGAACTCATTTCTTCCCGTGTGCCTACAATGGTGAATGCAGTGACGACTAGTTTAGCTTGGTGCCACTGTCCTGATTCATGCTAATATCAGCAAGTTACACACCATGGCTTCTGTACCTCAGTGCCAGGTGTCAACACAAGGTGTGAAATGGCAAATATCTCAGAATTATTATGAAAAGTTCTGACTTTCTAGACAAAAAGATCCTCACTCAGATGGAAGCAAGCCTATGGGAATTCATATGTAGAGAACTATTGAGATACACTAACATTTGAGAATTTACATGTCATACAAAGCACTGGATGCTTCCATTTTGTATTTAATTTGCTTTTTACAATCTTTTAAAATGATTTTTAAACAGGTAAGGAAATCTGGGTGAAGTCAAAAGTAAACCCCCTCCCCCCCAAAAAAGTAAACCCAAATATTTCCAATTCCACAGCTTCCTATCACTGTATTTCAGATCTGGCTCTGATATATTTGTCTTCTTATCAAGGGCAGGTCAGGAGTTCAAAAAGTCACTTTATTAAATGACTGGCAAATTTTACCTATCTGTTTCCTCTTTTTGTGTTTGTCTGCTTACTCTGTTTTTTGAAGCAGGGTCTTGCTATAGAGTAAAGTCTGCCCTCAAACTCCAACTCATTTCATTGTCCGGGCTAGCCTCAAATCCGCAATCCTCCTGCATCAGCTTCCTGAGTACCTAGATTACAAATGTGCACTACCACGTCTGGCATGTTTCTACTTTCTTATTTTTTCTGTGGCTCTGGGGATTGAATCCAGGGCCTTGTGCATAGTAGGCAAACACTGTACCACTAAGCTACATCCCCAGCCCTTTGCATTTTAAGATAGTTTCACTATATTGCCCTGGCTGGCCTCGAACTTCTGATCATTGTCCCTCAGTCGCCGAGGAGTTGAGATCACAGGGGTGTGTCACTGCACCCAGGCGCACATATTTTACACCTGTTTTACAACAGGTGCAAAGCAGATAAAACTACATACTACTTTACTCAAAATACAGAATTTCTTGATTCTTTTCCCACCATACCTATTGTATTCTTAACCCCACAGCAAACTAATTTCAGAGCTTCTTAAAAACGTAAAAGCAAGTTTTCTACCCCTCTCCCCCAGTACTGGGGATTAAACCCAGGGCCTTCATCCTGAGCTACGTCCTCATGTCTTTTTTTTCTTTTTGTTCTTTTTCCTTTTTATTTTGAAAAAGGGTCTCACCCATTAACCATGTCATCAAGTTGCCCAGGCTGGGCAATCCTCCTGCCTCAAGTCCTCTACTCTTTGTGAAAAAATCCAGGAAGCCAAACCCAAAAAAAGAGAAAATTGAGGCCAAAAAGGCCCAATCCAATGATAAAGTCAAGGATTCCTAACTTCAAGTCCAAAAAGCTCTAGAAAAGTGAACGTAGCTGTATATACATTATAACTCAGTATAACAGACAACACAAAGTAAAATTTAAGACTGCCACACACAAAGGACAGCTCCTCTAAACCAAGACTATTATCATAAAAAACATCTGGGTATGCCTCAAATATGCAAATATCCCTCAAAAAATGTAAATCATGAAAAACTAAAATGTGGAACACTACTGAAGAACACTACAATCCAGTATTATTCCTGGGATGGCTGGGATTTTCTTTTCTTTTTTTAAACTATAAAGCCAAAGACATGGCCAACAGCTAGGGCCTGCTACTTACTATTGATGAGAACATTAGCCTCAAACACGGTTCTACTGTAGAAATTAAAAACAGCTAACCTTTTGGACATAAAAATTCTAAAGCAGCTCAATGATATTTAGAGGGAAAAGAGGCTTTATTAAACACTAAGACAGTAATGTCAATTGAAACATAAAATATATACATAAAATTACAAAGATACTTACAGTGAATCACATTTTTTTCTTCAAGAAACCAGGTTTTATATATTGCCCAGGCTAGCCTAAATTCCTGGGCTCAAGACATCCTCCAGGCCCCCAGTAGCTGGAATTACAGGTGCACATCACTGTGCCTAGTCAGCAAGTATTAAATTAGCAAAGTGTGGTGGCTCACATCTGTAACCCCAGTGCTCAAGAGGCTGAGTCATGGGGATTGTCATGAGTTCTAGGCCAGCCTGAACTACAAAGCAAGACCCTCTCTCAAAAAAGAGAGAAAAGAAAGTCCTAAATTCAAACTGCCACTACAATGCAAAGAAGTACATCAGTAGTTCCTAAACTATATTATTTGTGTTTACTCTCCCCAATAAAAAGAAAATCATATCCCTGGCACCAATCAATCAATAGATCAACCAGAACCTGTATGAACTGACACCAGCTACCCTGCTTTTATTAAACACAATAAAGAGAAAACATATGAAACAACTCTTTGCTCCAACTTCTAGACAAGAGGCAAGGGGTGTTATTAAGTTTTCTTAGCTGGCTTTAATTAAGCCTCACCCACACAGTCTGAGAAAATGACTCAGCAAGACTCAGCCCGTATGTTAAGTAGAGTTAAGAGATTAACACAATTAAAGTTAAACACATGTTTCTTAAATGTGCCCAATTTACAGATAAAGAAAGCCGCTCAGAGGTTAAATGACTTGCTCAAGTTCAAAAGCAAATTATGATTAGAGCTGTTCCCTGGATCCATATACTATCTGATGTATTAGCATTAAAAGACACCCCCCCCCACACACACACACAAAATTAAACCCTCACTGTCAGTCACTGATGGGCATTTTCAAATACAGTTGTTATTCATGATCCTTAAAGGTTCAATCATTCAACATACATTAAGAATTTAAACACATCATTGGTAAGTCTTTAACTGGAAAAATTCCAACTCCAATCCGTTCTGCACATGGTCTAAGCCTCCTGGTCTTGCTCTATGGTGTTCAGTCTGGCCTCAAACTCAAAATCTTCCTGCATCAGCTTCACAAGTGTTAGGATTAAAGCATGCACCACCATCCCCATCTTTTAAAACTTGAACCTAATCATGTCACATGGAATTCAAAGCCTCAGCACAAATTACCCCGCTCTGCATGGACTGGCCCACACTTATTTCTTCAACATCTACTGCTTATGCTTGCTCATTCCTCACATCTTCCAACATAGGCCACCCTTCAACTCTTTGAACTCAGTAAATTTATTAAGAACCTTTTCATCCTCTATCCAGAATGTTCTTTCTCTCACTTATCTCCTAACTTCTGAAGAATATGTAACACTGAAGATAACATTTTTCTTCTATAGCAATGAGAGTTCAAATTCTGAAGTTCAGTATCATGGTAAAAAGATTTCTTCTAAGCTAAAAATAATCATGAAACCAAAATATACTTGGAATTATTACAGAATACTTATTCATAACTGCATGTAAAAAGGCTATATAATATTCTACCAACTGAAAGATATGTTTTAGATGTCAAACTGTAGAAATACACACAGCAACTATAAAATTTGGGTTCATGGTAGAGATTAAAATGATCAAAGTGTACTATGCAAAGGAATGAACCTGCAAAAATGAAACTCATTAATCTGTATAACAAAGTGAAAACAAATATTTGTGACCAATTTGATGAATTATACACATATTACAAATATATGTGAATACCATAATTATATAAATGCCAGCATATGATTTCTCAGTTACATATTTTGGGAATGTTTGAGCCTTTGAAGAACTATATAAAACAGTCTAAATGTCCTACAATATTTATTTTTATAAATGAGTCTTCTGAATTGAGTTGCATTTTTAAAAATCAATAGGGAGTATTTAATTAAACTACTCAATGATGTGAAAAAAAAAGTTAGGTTTTAAGTCTTTGGCAAACTACAGTTATTAAAAATAAAAGCATGCAGGGCTGAGGATTTAGCTCAGTGGTTCCGGTATCTGCCTTGCAAGTGCAAGGTCTGGAGTTTGATCCCTGGTACCCTCCCCCCCAAAATTAGTTAATTAAATAAAAGCATGTAGGACCGGGGATTTAGCTCAGTGGTATAGCGCCTGCCTGGCAAGCTCGAGGTCCTGAGTTCGATCCCCAGTACCAAAAAAAAAGACACTAAATTACGTGGTCACTTCAGCCATTAGGCATACTCAGTTTTGTTCACTGTCTCCCTAAGACCTAGCACAGTGCCCATAGATTATCAATATGCTTACCTAACAACTGAACAGCTAGCTCATCCCTTCATCAACTCTCTTGAATTTTGCTAATTTATCTGTCTTTCATTAACTCCCATGTTAATAATTTGGTACATATTTCTTCATTTTCTTGTCTATACATAGAGAACTAAAAAGCAGTATACTAGTTTTTTCTTCCTGCCAGGACTGAAGATTGAACCCAGGGCCTTCCCACTGAGCTAAATCTCTGGCCCTTTTTTTAGAAGTTTTTTATTGATGGGAGATTTAGCTCAGTGGTTCTGGCACCTGCCTCGAAACCGCAAGGTTCCGAGTTCGATCCCCGGTACAAAAAAAAAAAAAAGAAGTTTTTTATTACAAGACAGGGTCTCACTAAGTTACGTGGTTTTTTTTGGTACCGGGGATCGAACTCAGGCCCTTGCATTTGCACAGCAGGCGGCGGAACCACTGAGCTAAATCCCCAGGCCTCTCACTAAATTACTAAATTGCCCAAGCTGGGTTTGAACATTCCCTCTTCCTACTTCAGACCCCCAGAGTGTTGGAATCACAGGTGTGTGCCACTATGCCCAGATAAAATAGTATACTGTACTTTTTAAACAGAGAAAAAAGGTCATATGTTAAATATGAAGTCACTATTCTATTTCAGAACATCTTAGAAAATACAAACTCCACAAACTTTTCAAGGCCCTTCTACCCTCTCCCCCAACTTACTTCCGGCCACATCTCCCTGTGGTGGGTAGGATGGTGTCAACTTGATTGGCTTTGGGATCCACCCAAGGGGACTGGTGCAGCACACTTCTGAGTGTGTTTGAGTGGAGGCATGACTTTGGTACTATATATGGTTCTTGTCCCCTTCCTGATGACACTGTTCCCCTGCTCTACTTTCCAGCCACCAGGAACTGAGCAACTTTGCTCTGCCATGCCCTTCTGCCATGATGGTTCTGCGTTGGAGCCAGCCTGCCATGGACTACATTCCCTGAAGCTGTGAGCCAAGTTAAGCCTCTTGCGCACTGAATTGTCATTATCATGTGCTGTGTCCTGCATCACGTGTTGTGTCCTGCCGAGGAGAAAGCCAATACATCCACTTGTAGCCACTTTGTATTCCCTGAAGTCTACTCACATCATGAACAATTCTTAGCACTTTGTTCTACCTAAAGATCCCCTCTGGTCCCCAATCTCAATGGTCATGCTTAAGACCTCTATGAGGTCTACAGTCCTAGTCACTTTCCCACTGCTGATACACAATACCCAACACCCACAATTTAAGTGGTTTATTCTGACTCACGTTTCAGTTTACAGTCAGCTGACTCCAAGGCAGTCAGAAAGACAAAGGAGCACAGAAAAGAGAAAGCAGAGTAAAGGAAGGAGGCAGGAAAGGCAACATAACCTTCCAAGTCCAAGCCCTGGGACTCGCCTCTGACCAGACCTCACCTCTTACTCACAAATCAGCCGTAACACCCCAAAATGCAATCACCTCCCAGAAGCTGCAGTTATGATTACATGAGGCCTGGGGTGGGGAGATGTCTATAAATAAACCAGACCAGCTATACTCTCAGTTTACCAGCCCTTCCTGTGTGCTTTCCACAATATCTTCATGCAGTTTATCAACCTGCTATTTGTCTGGATGGGTCACTAAACTGAACTCTCTTATTTTTCTATCTCGATATAAACTATCATGTCTCCTATATGTAACATATATATCCAATAAGTACTTACTGATTAACCAAAATCCTTTGTGCCACTGGTTTAAAAAGCCTATTTTTCACCATAATTCAGGTTTTCAGTTTTAACAAATATACACGTAAGTATTGTATTTCAGGCTTGTTCTATTTTTTATATTACTCCACTTAATACAATTATTTAATCTAATTCTTTAGAATACATCATCCACCTGAGATAGGAGATTAGTGCTGGGCAAACCAAGCAATCCAACTGGGCAGAAATGTGTCAAAGTTCATAACCCATGGCTAACAGGCTGAGCAAGGTATTTCCCAAAAAGAGAGGAAATGAACAGGACACAGGACCCAAAACGATACCAGTATTATGGCTCCTGAGCACTGTGGATCAATCAGAAAAGTACTATTTTTCAATACTTCATCTGAATCTGATGCTATTCACGGGAAAAATCAAAAGATGCTATTCTCAGTCCTTCATTTACATGTGAGCACAACCAATCAAAAGACACTGCTTCTGATACTTCATTTACAACTGGTGAAAGGTTCTTGAAAGGGCAATTGTCCAAATGCCATATTTGGAGGCCAATCAAGGTATTTTGGATACTAAAGATCCCTTTCGCTTTATCCTCAGGGCTGCTGTGAGCTTTTTCACCACTCTAGCCTTCATGTAGAGGGTACTTTTTCTCCTACCTTCAATAAATGTACACCCTCGCTGCCTTGTGTGTGTCTTGTCCAATTCTTTGTTTGGGACACCAAGGCCCTGGAAAGAAGTTTCATGGAGATCTGCCTCCCCCCATCCATTAACATACCTACCACTTTAGCTCTAACTTAATTTCCTTGCTGGATTTACTACTGTAAAACTTAAGTCTACACCTTAATTGTTGGTATTCCTTACAGTTTTTGGAGATCTTCTCACTCACTACTCACTGAAGCCATGATGACTTCAAGTATCTTCATTTCTCAGGACTAGATTCTACTCCTTACCTCCCATACATATATAGTACATAAATGTCTACTAGACACACTAACCTAGAAATCCTACAGGCACATGCTGTAACTCAAAAAACTCAAAAACCTGTTGTCATGCCTCTGAGATCTATTCCTGCTTGTATATTCCCTAAATTAGTGGCACCAATTTACCTAGCATATAGCAGTACCAGAAATAAGTAGCACACCATCAACCAATGAATGGATAAGGAAGATATGGGATTTTATACAATGGAGCACTACTCTGCTATAAAGAAAGATAACCTTGAGACATTTCTAGCTAAACATATGCACCTTGAGACCACACTCCTTTTTTTGGTGCTGGGGATCGAACTCAGGACCTCGCATTTGCCAGGCAGGCGCTATGCATTACTGGTCCTGAAGCAATACTCTAAAGTGAAATAAATCGGACACACATATTTAAATACTGCATTGTTTCTCTGGTGTAAGAAACCAAAAGTGTAAATAAAGACCAAAATGTATAACAGATATTGGGAAATGGGAAGAAAATGTCTAGATGAGAAGGGAAACAAAGGGGCAAGGGGGAAATGAAGGAAGAGACCAAAAAAAAAAGATAATGAAAGGAAAAAATGGAAACAAAGCTTTTGTAAATAAGGAGGGGAAGAGAGGTAAATGAGGGGAGGAGAGTGAGAAAAAAAGAACAAGCAAGATGTACAGGTACATATTTCCTATGATGTTATTCATTCTGTAGATTTAAAATGTACAAATAAAATTAAAAAGAAAAGAAATAAGTGGCACAGATCTGATCCTAACCAATCACTACCCAAATCTGTAAGATGAAGTACAAGCTCATTGCCAGATAATGTGAGGTTTTTTTACAGCTGGTGCCAGTTTCTCAACGTTCCAGACCCAAATGTTGGTAGAGGACTGGTGGAATAATTATGATACATCTAAGGAAAGGGAGCACTACAGCAGTGTAAATATAAATAAATGTAGAGATATAGATATATAAACAAAGACTAGAATAGTATGAATATCTACAACTTATGAAACAAAAGGAAAGAAAATATATACCTCTTTGTTTTCATACATGTATTTTTGGAAGAACATAAACAGTAATCCTGTTTGTTTCCAAGGAAAGAAGAGGGATATTTTATGAGAAACTCAAAATATAGAAGAGCAAAATAAAAGACAATAGGAAATAGGGAGATAGATCTTTGGCAAATGAAAAGGGGATAGAGATGGGGGGCACAGAACGAAACAAGATGTATTATGTACAGGTACCAACTACCCACAGTGAATGTATTCATGATGTACCACAAACATGCACTAATAAAATAAAATTAAAAATAAAATCTTTGGAATTTGTATCAAGTTACCCAGATGGCTCTGTCAAACAGCTAGTTTCTGATTCAACAGGTCAAAGACAAACATGAAAATATACATTTTCAAGAATTTTTCCAGGTGCTACTGGTAAAAGATCCACTGTCTTCATAGTCACTCCAAATTTCAAGAATTAATCATGCTTTACCATCTTTACAGAAAATCAACAAACAACAGACTAAATCATACAGTGGTTGAATAAGGCCAAATAGAGTACTGCCTAAAAGCAAAGCATCACTGACACAGATCATAGCAGTCAGGAGAGAAAATGTTAACAGATAAATTACAAGATGAGCCAAGGTATAATACTATTCCATGGCACATGTCAAAATCTACAAAGCACAGGATCTTGTAACATCAAACAAGCATACCACACTATTATTTTCATGAAAATGTGTTTTGTGGAAGTCAAATCTGCGACATCACAAAAAATAAATAAAAACCATCAAGACCAAAAAAACAATTTATTCACTCACAAAATTAAATTAACTTTAATGCTTTCTTGTTTTTGTTCTCACTTTTTGTTTTTGGTACCACGAATCCAACTCAGGACCTTGCGCTTTCTTTTATTTTTTTTTTTCTGGTACCCGAGATCGAACTCAGGTCCTTGCGCTTGCGCAGCAGGCAGCGAAACCATTGAGCTAAATCCCCGGCCCTAAGACCTTGCGCTTTCAAGGCAGGCAGGCGGTGGAACCACTGAGCTAAATCCCAGGCCCTGCTTTCTTTAAAGTTAATGTGTAAGATCCAGCAATCCAGCCAGGTGAGTGGGGCACGCTGGTAATTCCAGCACTCTTGGGAGGCTGAGGCAGGAGGATTACAAATTTGAGCCCTGGGCTGGGGATTTAGCTCAAAGGCACTGCGCCTGCCTTGCAAGCTCAAGGACCCGAGTTCGATCCTTGGTACCAAAAAAAAAAAAAAAAAAAAAATTGAGCCCAGTCTGGGCAACTTAGCAAGTCCCTGTCTCAAAATTTAAAAAGTTGTTGGGCTAGGGATTTAGCTCAGTGGCATGGTGCCTGCCTTATAAGCACAAGGTCCTGAGTTTGATCCCCAGTACCACAAAAAATAAAATAAAATAAAAAGTTAAAAAATTTTTAATTAAAAAGTTTTTTTAAAAAGATAAAAACGAAACAGTTGGAGATGTAGCTCAGTGTGAAGGCCCTCAGTTCATTTTTCTGTACAAAAAAGGACACAGTGCTCTCAAGTTAACATTTAAATTTGGGGAGGGGGGGTACCAGGTATCAAACTAACCCTTGTGCTTGCAAGGCAGGTGGTGGCAAAATCCCTGGCCCCATATTTAAATTATTTTTATTCCCTTAGGTACACACCAACCTTTGGTTTTTGCGGGGGAGGGAGGGGGTTGAGACAGGGTCTCATTATTATACAGTTCAGGCTGGACTTGAACTCACTATGTAACCCAAGCTAGACTCAAACTCACAGTGATCCTCCTGACTCAGCCTCCTGAGTGATGGGATTACAGGCATGTGGCATCACACTCAGCAAACTCTCTTACCTTCATAGAGACTACCAAAAATAAAATTTTTTTCTCACTGTTCATAATCATAAATTTATAAATCTCTACATGGTATAGCTACACAATCTTAAATCTTCATTTTATGTATCTCCCTAAATTTCTATGTGATATCATTCCCACTGTTTGGCCATATTAGCTAAAATAATAGTGGGCTGGGGATTTAGCTCAATGGTTCCACCGCCTGCCTCACAAGCACAAGGTCCCGAGTTCGATCTCCAGTACAAAAAAAAAAAAAGGCGGCTTTTGAGCTTTTGCATGTTGCCATCATCTTTTTTGAAGCTGTGTCTGTTTTATTCATCCTAGTAACACTACTGCACAAGTGTCATTCAGTTCTAGAATAGGTGAGTTACCACTATTCTGTGAAGAGACTGTTTCCTTAGGGTTTATTGCCCACGCCAAAAGCCTTCAGTATAATGAGACTTCTTAACATATTTTACAATAAGAGGTTCTTATTTGTGATTTTTTTTTTTTTGGTACCGGGGATCGAACTCGGGTCCTTCCGCTTGCAAGGCAGGCGGCGGAACCACTGAGCTAAATCCTCGGCCCTATGTTTTTAATTTTATTTGCATACATGGTATGGTTTTCACCTTGTAATGACATTGCTTCTGAAAGTAATAAATTCAGATGAGGTCTAGAGATTTAGCTCAGTGGTTTTGCTGCCTGCTTCACAAGCACAAGGTCCCGAGTTCAATGCCCAATACAAAAAAAAAAAATTCAGGTGAATTTCAGAAGTTTACAGAATATTTGTTGTTTCCTCGGTAAAACAGCTTAATGTTCATTTTCCCATTATTTTTCACTGGGATGAAAGAAGAAGGGTGTTTGAGAGCTTACTTTCATGCAAAGAGTTCAGTTTTAAACATTATTTTGTCTAAAATTAGCATTTCAGTGCTTTCTGGTTTTTTTTCAGTGCTTTCTAAAAGAAATATTTTATAAACTTTACTTCATAGCAAAATTACCAAATCTGTAGAGAAACTCACAAAAGTAGAAAAGGATTGGCAATTGTTTTGTAAAGAATTTGTGAATTTTGTGTAAATCTCTTCTAACATTTAATAAAAATTTATTTTAGGGCCGGGGATTTAGCTCAGTGGTGCCGCCACCTGCCTCGCAAGCGCAAGGTCCCAAGTTCGATCCCCGTACCAAAAAAAAAATTTATTTTAGCCTTAAAAAAGTAAAATAAAATAAAATAATAGTAGAAGTCTGCACCTTTCAATTATTTTGAGCTTAATAAAATCAGGTTCAGGGCTGGGGATTTAGCTCAGTGGTTCTGCCACCTGCTTTGCAAGCACAAGGAACTGAGTTCGATCCCTGGTACCAAAAAAAAAAAAAAAAAAAAATCAGGTTCAAAGTCAAGGTCAGCAAAGCTCCAAGAAAACACTGAGTACCTGTACTACAGCAGCTTTAAATTAAGGAATTTATGAAAACAATTTGTATACGCTATTGTAGTCAGAAATTAATAGAAGCTTAATCTCTAAGATAAATATGGTATTAATAAACGGGGTGTTGGGCTGGGGATTTAGCTCAGTGGTTCTGCTCCCTGCCTCGCAAGTGCAAGGTCCCAAGTTCAATCCCCAGTACCAAAAAAAAAAAAGAAAAAGTAAATGAGGGACCAGGGATTCAGCTCAGTGGTGCTGCAACTGCTTCACAAGCTCAAGGTCTTGAGTTCAATTCCCAGGACCAGGAGGAGGGGGTTGGGATTTTTTAAAAGAAAATAAAAGCAGCAATGATACTGAGAGTCAGATCTAACTTCAGGTACTGAGAAAACAGTGCTATTTTGATAAACTTTATAGAATCCATCATTAGACTTACGCTCCACAGGGGACTGAACCATGCCTGAACTGCTCACCACTGTATTCCTAGTGTTCAGTAGAGGGTGCCTAACACATTGCAAAAACCTCAATTTTTTTTTTCAATAAATGACAAATTTAATGGGTTATAGTTTAATTTCCTAGTGTATAAGAAAAGGACTGTCAGATCTTTATTTTGTTTTTTTGCTTAAATTCTTTTATTGGTACATTTTAGGTATACAATGCATTTACATTTATCATTGGGTGCTTGTACCTAAATCTTTATTTTGTAGCAGGCGGCAAATTTTTTTTTGGTACGGGGGATCAAACTCGGGTCCTTGCGCTTGTGCAGCAGGCGGCGCTAGATCTTTATTTTGAATCAGTCACTATATTACATGCAAAATATGAGAGATATAAAATTAAATTTAGCAAAATGTTGACAATTGGTGAATCTACAGGAAGATCTGAGGGGATTCACTGTATCTTCACCTTTATGTAAGTTTGAATCTTTTCAAAAGGAGTTTTTAAAACTCATAATTCATGTGAAGAGTTGATGCTTGAAAAGATTGTTTTTATATTTAACTTCCAGAGCACCCTTACTCATTTATTATACTGAATATATATCTCAAAACATTAAAATACAAAGACACTACTGGATTTTGAAAAATTCACACTTACCCATTAATGTCTAATTTAAGGAAAGCAAAACATTTTTGTAAGACTAAGAATGTGTAGAGAAACAGTAACTCAAAACTCTCTTTTTATAAGCACAAATATTTACTAGGTTTCAAATCAGTAAAAATCAAGAACTGGATGTCTTATCTTTCAATGGCAATTGCTAAAATATGTACACCCTACTGTAATCCTGACAGATTATGACTTTGCTAAATCGTGTTATATATCCTACACAGTGACTGAAATTTAAGATTACAGTCATACTTTATACCACAAAAAGCAAAAATACTACTACCCCCTCAAGCGAATCAGCCAAGAATTATACATCTAAATTAAAGCTCTCTCCTTAAATGTCACTGTTATGGATGGCAATGGAAAAAACTGAGTCTCTACCACTATGACTATACTACATAACAAAAATCTCATTATTCTGAGGGCAGACTTCTTACAAAGTCAGAAGCAAAAATGTCCATCCCTAACTTTACTGAGTGCTATATTTAAAGTGGTGTCAAAAATCACTTAAAAAGCCATACATGGTGACCATGCCTGTAATCCTAACAGTCTGGACCAAAGTTCAAACCCAGCCTGGACAATTTCTTCTGTCACAAAATAAAAAATAAAAATGACTGAGGATGCAACTCAGTGCAAAGACCCTGGGTTCAATCCTCAGTACCATAATAAACAAAAAAAAAAAATCAAAGTGAAAAATTACCTCAAATTGCAAATGAGATGGTAGAGAAAGTGCTTCTCTATACACCGGAACAATAAACACAAAATGTAAGTAAGTACAGGACAAAGGACAAAAACTAAGAAGTTTATGATATCAGGGAGCACTGAAGATGATACCAAATTGGAACAAGCCACTTCATGCCTCAGAACCCTAGAGAGGTTTAGCAACAAGAGATATCAAATACCAAGCACAAAGTAAAAACCTGATTAAAGGTCTATATAAGGACAACCCAAGACACAGTCTCCAATCCCACATAGCCAGATATCTCCATCTCACCCTCAAGACCAAGCAGGGGTCTAAAGTTAATCTCTAAAATAATCTGAAACAGACTCTGAATACAGAAACAACAGGCTCAATAGTGTGGAGATGGGGCTAAAATTATGCACTTTAAAAGAGACAAAATACAATGCAACTAAAGCTAACCTCACACCCTACCCATCCAAGTGCCTTCATCTGCTCAGATCCAAAAACAAAGGCAGCCAGACTTACAAGCTCCTGCCAAGCCCGGGGCAGGTGATATGAGGGTCTTTCTCCAGAGAAAGGCTCTGCTCTGGGAATAAGGGCTTCAGACACTCAGGCCTGAGTGTTGGGGGGTGGGGCCTAACCATCCCACCATTCTAGCACAGCCCACCCTAGGAAAAACCCTGCCCATGATTACAAAGCTTGCTCAGCCCAAAATCACCAATAATTTAAGAAGAACCTCAAAATTGCAGATTAAAACAAAGGAAGAAGATGGTAAGGGCCAAAAATCTTGAGGAAAGAAAAAGCAAGAAATAAAGTAAAATAAAAGAAAACAAACTATCTTCTGAGAAAAGACAACATTGTATTGATGAAGCAAGAACACTTTTTTTCCATTTTTGCAGTGCTGAGGATGGAATCCAGGCTTCACACAAGCTAGGCAAGCACTCTAACCTAAGCTATAACCCAGTCCAACAACAAATTCAAGACATAAATTTTAAGGAACAAACAAGAAAGCACTATTAGAAATTTTTAAATGACAGCTAAAATAAAAGCTTCAACAAAAAGATTAAAAGACAAAGTGAGAAACTCTTTTAGGAGACAGAACAAAAGGACAAAATTAGAAATCAAAAAATAAGACAAGTCAATGGATTCAGGAAGTCTAATACCCAGTTAAAAAGAAAATAAAAAATAAAAGAACCCAGCATGAAGACACATGATTCTAAACCCCGTACTTAGGAGGTTGAGGCAGTAGGATTACAAGTTCGAGGGCAGTCTGGGCAATTTAGGAAGACCCTGTCTCAAATTAAAAAAAAAAAACATCTAGGGATAGCTTAGTACTCTTTGGTCCCTGAGGTCAATCCCCAGTACCACCACCACAACAAAAGAATAAAAGGAAAGTACAGTGTAAGATATGGTAAAAAGTGAATCACTAAGTCAATGTTCATTCCTATGAGGTCATACAGCATTTCTGAGTCCTTCAGAACATTCGCATCATCTGACTGACTACATGAGACCAGAGTGAGGGGAAGCTTACACCTTAAATGGTACCGGCCGGGGATTTTAGCTCAGTAGTTTCGCCTGCTTCACAGGCGCAAGGATGCGAGTTCGATCCCTGGTACCAAAAAAATAAATAAATAAATAAAAATGGTACCGGCACAATCCGAAATCTCTTCCATAGGCAGTAAATAAGTAAACCTTAACCTAAACTCCATACAATACACATGAATTAACTCAATTTAGACATAGATTTATACATAAAACAAAAAACTATAAAAGTCTTAGAAAAAATAAACACAAGAAAATCTTTGAGATGTAGGACAAACTCCTTGCCAGGCATGGTGGCTCACACTCACAATCCCAGCACTCTAAGAAGATAAACCAGAAGAATCACAAATTCGAGCCTCAGTCAAGGCAATTTGGCAACTTAGCAAGGTCTTGTTTCCAAAAAAAAAAAAAGGTGATAGGGGTTGTAGCTCAGTGTGAAGGCCCTGGGTTCAATTACTGGTACCATCAAAAGAAAAAAAATGAAATCCAAAACCATGATCCATGAACAGGACTTCACCAAAATTTAAAACTGTCACTCTGAAGCACATGTGAAGAGGATGAAAAGATAAGTTATAAACTGAGTATGGCGATGAGAACTTATATAATCCCCAGCACTCTGGGAGGCTGAAGCAGGAGAATCGAAAATTCAAGCCCAGCCTGGGCAACTTAGTAAGATCCTGTCTCAAAGTAAAAAATAAAAAAAGGGCTGGGGAGGGCCGGGGATTTAGCTCAGTGGTTCTGGTGCCTGCCTTGCAAGCGCAAGGTCCAGAGTTCGATCCCCAGTACCAAAAAAAAAAAAAAAAGGGCCGGGGATGTAGCTTAATGAGAAGGCCCTGTGTTCAATCCCCAGTACCATAAAAAGAAAAAAAAGTATGGACAAAACATTTGCAAACTACATATCCAACAAGCACTAGAATTTTCAATGTAAAAAGAACCCTCGAGGCTCAATAGTTAAAAAACAACACAATTGGAATATGGGCAAATATGAACAGCCATTTCACAAAACAGGATATACAGGAGGCAAGCAAGCACATAAAAAGATTTAACACTTTTGGCCATCAGGGAAACACAAATTAAAAATTTAAGACTGTGAATGTAGCTCAATGGTAGAGTGTATGCTTATTATGAGAAAGGCCCTAGGTTCAACCCCCAGCCCTGCAAAAAATAAATAAAACAAAAACCACAGCAATTCTCTCAAAGGCCCATACTCTATTTTCTCTGTGTACTTCTTTAATAAATCTTTCCATGCTTCTCAAAAACATACACACACAATGAGATTATCACTATACATTCATCAGACTACCTAAAACACAAAATAGCTAAAAAACCAAACTAATGACAACACCAAATGTTGGTAAGAATGTAGAGAAACTGGATCACTCATACAACACTGGTGGGAGTATAAAATAGTCAAGGCGCTCCAGAGACAATTTGGCGGTTTTCTATAAAACTACACAATTACTGCACTAACACAGCAATTATCCTCTTGGACATTTACTCTGTCTAGAAAAATAACCTTCGGTAACATACAAAACTGTATACAAATACTCAAAATAACAAATTCATAACTGACAAATTAAAATCAAGCCAGGCATGGTGGCACATGGATAACAAGTTCTGAGTCCAGCCTGGGAAAATTAGTAAGACTCTGTCTCAAAAAGATCGGGGGGGGGGGGGGGGCCCGCCTGGAGGTGTAGTTCAGTAGGAAGGCCCCGGGTTCAGCCTCCAGTGCTGAAAAGGTAAAAAAGAAAGAAAGAAAGATACTTCTTTATTTCATTTTTGCAGCGCTGGAGTTTAGAGCAAGGCCCTTCCAGTGACCTACATCACTAGATCTTTTTTTATTTTCAGAGACAGGGTAAATTGTCCAGACTGGGCTCAAACTTGTGCTCCTCCCACCTCAGTCTCCTGGAGTCCCTGCCAGCTTTGACTTATTTTCTATTAATACATTAATTTTTATTAAGATTTGCATATAGTTATAAAAGACAATACAGAGGGATCCCTTGTGCACTTTCCCCAGTTTCTCCTGTTGGTAATTATTTTGGAGAAACTATAACATAATGTCATAAGCAGGATACTGGATTGGTATCTAGTGCAAGCCACTGGTCTTATTAAAAACTTCCCCAGTTTGTTTGTAGAGTACTCATTTAAGTGTTGTTAGTCAACTTCACATCACTTTAACAAACCCCTAGATAATCTACTTACAGGGAGGAAAGGTTTATTTTGGCCTAGGTTTCAGTCCACCATTTTTTTTTTTTTTTTTTTTTGGTACCGGGGATCAATTTGGGACCTTGCACTTTCAAGGCAGGCGACAGAACAACTGAGCTAAATCCCCAGCCCAGTCCACCATTATTGACCCTGTTGCTTTAGGCCCTTGGGGACCCATGAGATCATCATGGAAGGAGCCCTTAGGGCTGGCGGGAGGCCTGCTCACCTCCTGGTTGGCCAGGAAGCCATGGCATGGGGGTAGGGGAGTGTAGGATTCCAATATTCCCATATCAGAAACACCAGTTGTTATTTTCTTCAAAAAGTACTATTTTTTCACCAGGCATAATGGCATACACCTGTAGTCCCAGCACTCAGGAGTCTGAGGCAAGAGGATTACTTCGAGTTTACATACCAAGACTGTCTCAAAAAATTAAAAAAAAACAAACTGTTTTTCATCTCTGGAAAGAAAGAAAAACAAGCAATCTACTTAGGCTTGCTACCCAAAATATATGCTACTGTCTTCAAAGAAAACTTTTCTCTCATTTCTGATTTCCTCTAAAGATCTAGTAGTATATATCTTGCAAGGTGTGGTGGCGCATGTCTCTATAATCTCAGCCCTGGGAGGTTGAGGAAAGACAGACTGCCACGAGTTCAAAGCCACCCTTGGCTACATGGTAAATTCAAAGCCAGTCTGAACTATGTAGCAAGACCCTGCCCCAAAAAACCCAAAAAGAGGCCGGGGATTCAGCTCAGTGGTTCCATCGCTTGGCTTGCAATCACAAGGACCCAAGTTTGATTCCCGGGACTAAAAAAACCCAAAAAGATTAGCAGATGTGTTTTGGTATTTTTGGGACAGGGCTCACTATGTAGTTCAGGCTGGCCTTGAACTCACTCTGTAGTCCAGGATGCCCTCGAATTTATGGTGATCTTACCATCTCAGCCTGCAGGGTGCTGGGATTACAGTTGCTGGCCCCTCCAGTAGAATTTTATTTTCATCACTTTTTCAAATTCCTACCCACCCCCACCCCCACCAGCACTGGGGATTAAACCCAGGGCTTTTTACACTGAACCACGTTGGCAAGTTTTTGTTTTGTTTTGAAATTTTGTGACAGGGTCTTGCTAAATTGCCCTGGCTAGGGTCTAACTTTCTATCCTCCTGCCTCTGCCTCCTGGAGTGCCAGGGTTACATACAAGTGCCACCAAACCCCACACTAACATCAAATTCCTTTTCTCAGAACTCAAATTTTAAAAACTTTTTCCATTAATCCTCAATTATCCATCTATTTGAAGGATCCTACTCCGTGATGTTTATAAGACTTTTATCAATCTTACAGGTTCACATAATATCTTTTGATTTGTTTTTCTTTTTGGTACCAGGGATCGAACTCAGAACCGTGTGCTTTCAGAACCTTGTGCTTTCGAGGCAGGCGGTGGAACCACTGAGCTAAAATCCCTAGCCCCACGTAATGTTATCTTAATACCCACATCCTTGGTAGCTCTTCTAAACTCCTCCTTTATGACTAATCATCTCCATAAACAATTTCCCCAGGCACATCTTTAGCTAATCACACAATTTATACTTAACAGTCTCTTATTTGTTGTAAATCAACACTTAACATACCCCTACTTCTATGTACATCACAGCTGCTTGGGCAGTCCCGTACTGAAACAGACTGTTGAATTTCTCTTACCATTCTTTCCCTTCCACAAACCAAACAAGAATATCTGCAGTTCCTTTGCCACACTTTGTATTCTACTGTACACTTAAATCCTTAAAAACAACGTAATTATTGCTAACAGCAACTCTGCTCTATGCTGCTTTAAATTTGCAAAGCCCAGATACGGTAATCCAAACATCCTTGATACTTGGTCTGAGACTCATCCCCCTCCAAAAAAAATCAACTCAAACTGATGAGTAGGTGAACTAAGTGAACTAGCCTATCATCTTTTTTTTTTTGGTTTTTTGAGACCACGTCTTGCTATGTTCAAACTGGCCTTGGACTCACAATCCTCCTACCTCAGCCTCTCAAGTGCAGGGATTACAGGGGTGTGCCACCACACCCAGCTGGGATGTTTTGTTTTTTTTTTTAAACAATGAAATTCTCAAAATGAGAATAGCCATGATTCCTTCACTAGTTAGTCATATTACCTTTTAGAAGTTCCTTCACCTCTGGAAATTAACATTCTGTGATTCTAACATTCCAAGGAGGTCTATGTAGATAGGCACAACAAACCTGTCTTCAATTATCTAAAAGTACAGCTAAGTAATCCTAAAGCCTGGGAAAGTACTAGAAAGGATCCTTTTGACTTCCTGACCACTACTTAACTGTGATCAAATGCTTTTAAAGAACTGGGTCAGGGGCCGGGGGTTTAGCTCAGTGGTTTCGTCGCCTGCTGCGCAAGCGTGAGGACCCGAGTTCGATCTCTGGTTCCAAAAAAAAAGAACTGCGTCAAATGTCAGTTATGTGAGTTTCGTTTGGTAAAAAAGTATAAAATACACGTAACAAAATTTACCAATTAAACTACCTTTTAATACTGTGCTTTCAAAAAATGTAACATTAAATTTACCACCACAGGGCCGGGAATTTAGCTCAGTGGTTTCGATGCCTGTCTCCCAAGCGGAAGGTCCTGAGTTCGATCCCCAGTACCAAAAAAAAAAAAGTACCACCATAAGTGTTTTTCTAAGTGGGGGTTGGGGGTGTTTGCTGGAGACCGAATCCAGGGCCTCTCACATCCTTTATCACTGAAGTATACCACCAGCCCCCATTTTAAACTTTTTTTGGAGGGGGCGATGTCTCCCTATGCAGTCCAGACTGTTCTTGAACTCTATGTAGTCTGGGCTGGTCTTGAAATCATGATCTTCCCGGGGCCAGGGATTTAGCTCAGTGGTTTTGCCTCCTGCTGCGCAAGCACAAGGACTCGAGTTCGATCTCTGGTACCAAAAAAAAAAAAAATCATGATCTTCCTGCCAGGAGTGGTGGTGCCTATAATCCCAGCACTGGGGAGGCTCAGACAGGAGGATCACCTCAAGTTCAAGACCAGCCTGGGCTACATAGTGAGTTCAAGGCCAGTCTAAACTACATAGTAAGACCCTGACTCAAAAAAAAAAACATAATCCTCCTGCTTCAGTTTCCCAACTGAAGGGATTACAGGTACGCACCACCATCCCCAGTCATTTTAACTGTTTGTTTCTTTGTTTTGGTTTTTTGAGACAAGGTCTCACTACATAGTTCAGGCTGGCCTTGAACGCAAGCACTATGCACTATGTAGCCCAGTCTGGCCTCAAACTCATGATGGTTCTCCTGCCTCAGCCTCCTGAGTGCTGGAATTAGAGATGTGTGCCACCATGCCCAGCAAATTTTAACCATTTTTAAGTGCACAGCCCCAAGTACTAACCACCCTCCATATCCATGGGCTCAGGATCAGATATGGCACCGGTAGAGTCCTGTTGTAGTCAGGGTTGGCAAGGGAATAGATTTAATTCAGGATAACTAATTTACAGAATTCTTATAATATTCACCCAAAAAGTCAAATGCAGAGGAGTGCAAGAGATCTGTCCACACACTAGAGATCCAAAGAACCCAGCCAAGGGCCTAGATCCCAGGTTAAGATCCCGCACAAGTCCAGCTGAAGGCAGAGAGCCCAAGGCAGTGTCCTCCATGAGTCCAGCCAGAGGCCTGGAGCCCATGGCGATGTCTCATGCAAGTCTCGAGGATCTGCACCAGGAAGGCCCAAAGGCCGGTGGTGGAAGCTAGAAAGCCTGCGCCTTCGCCTTCAGGGTGAAGGATCTCTGCCACCAGGCTGAGGGAACTACACTGGAGCCAGGAAGTGACACTCAAGGCGAAAATCAGGGCTCCCCTGACCAAAGCAGCAGCTATTCCCAGTGACAGCGAGCTCTAACAACGAAGACAAAGATGACAACGATAACGACAAGGATAACAACAATGAGGACAACCATGACCATGACCATTACCACCACCACCACCACCACGAGAACAGCCAAGTTCACATCAAGAAAATCAGCCTTGACAAGCTTCTCCAAGAAAATCAACAGCCAATGATCTTCCCTCCAGTTCTTTTTTGTTCCCCCACTACTGGGGATCGAACTCAGGACCTTGTGCTTGTGAACCAGGTGCAGTGCCACTGAGCTAAATCTCCCCGGCCTTCCAGTTCTCTTTTCAGGCCGTTGGCAACAATCGTCAGGTGGCCCTTCCACACCCAAAACCACGCTGATTCAGTTCAGCTGGGCATCCCTAGTTGACCATTAGTTAATTACCACAACTCCCCATCAGCAGATTTAACTAACCAGGATTCAAAATATTAGGAGGGGAAAGATTTCTTACACACTCAACATTTAAGAATTTTCCCCTAATACAATATAACAACTACTTACATACCATTTACATTGTACTAGGTATTCAAAGTACAATAATCCTTAAGGGCTGGGCATGTAGCTCAGTGATAAAGCTTGATGAGCATACCTAATGCCTAGGTTCAATTCCCACCACCACCACCACCACAAAAAAAAAGGTAAGCTGAAGATTGTTTTAAAAGAATATGGAGCCAGGGATTTAGTTCAGTGGTTCCACCACCTGCCTCCCAAGGGCCTGAGTTCAATCCCCAGTACAATAAAAAAAAAAAAAAAAAGAAAGAAATGGCTTCATACTGAAATCATTAAAGCTTTTCATCCTGGCAAAGTGCAAGGCCCTCAGTTCGATTCCTGGTACTGGGGGGCTGGTTAGAGGATGAGAGGATGTGGATAGGTTATATGCAAATATTACACACCATTTTATACAAGGAACTTGACCCACAGATTTTAGCACCCTGAGAAGCGGGGTCCTGGAGCCAATCCTACTCCAAGAGGAAGGAGAGTTTATCACACCGCCGTGCAATAATCTCCCAAACTTTTCATCTTGCCAAACTTAAATGAGTGTTATACCCACTAAACAGCTATTTCTCCTTCCCTCAGGCCTTAGTAATTACCATCCTATTTTGTTTCCATGAATGTGCCAATTTTAGATACCCCATGTAGGTGGGCTGTACAGCATTTTTTTGTGCATTTTAGTCATTTTTAAGTACAATGTAGTGGCATTAAATACATTCATACTGTTATACAACCATCACCACTATCTATCTGCAGAATTTTTCATCCCCTCAAACAATAATTCTGTGCCCATTAAACAATAACCCCATAACCCTGTCTTCCATGCCCTGATAACCACTACTCTACTTCCTTTGTCTATTCTAGAGACCTCCCACATCGGTCCTTTGTGTCTGGCTTATTTCACTACATGTAATGTTTTCAAGATTCATCCATTTAGTAGTACTTAAAATTTCACTCTTCTTTAAGGACAAATATTCCACTGTGGACACATTTTATTTATTATCATTTATTCATCAACCTTTCGGCTATTGTGAATAATGCTCCCATGAACACTAGTGTACAAACATCTGTCTGAGTCCCTGATTCATACTCTTTTGGGAGTAACTCAGAAGTATAATTACTGGATCATAGACATAATTTTCAGAATAGCTGCCATACTGTTTCCCACAGCAGCTATACTATTTCACTTTGCTACCAGCAAGGCACCAAGGCTCCCATCGAACACCCTCAACAAACTGGTTTTTGGTAACAGACATTACAATGGATATAAAGTAGCATCTCACTGTGATTTGGTTTTTGGTTTGGGGTTTTTGTTTTATTTTTGAAACAGGGCCTCACTATATAGTTCAGGGTGGTCTTGAGATCACTTTGTAACCCAGGCTGGCCTCAAACTTAACAGCAATCCTCCTGCCTCACCCTCCCAAGTGCTAGAATTACCAGTGTGCACCACCACGCCTGATCCCTCATTGTAGTTTTGATTTGCATTTTCCTAATTTTTAGTGATGTTGAGCATCTTTTCATGTGCTTATCGGGTATTTATTTACACATGTTCCCGGAGCAAAAAAACTATTTTTTAGTCAACCCTAAAAGTGTACATTCAAATGTGAAAAACTGGTGAGGCCCTCTGCCATTCTTGCAGCATGAACTGGTGCTTGAGTATTTATAGAAGAGCCCAGACACATTTAATATGACAAAGGTCTAGCTCATTTCTCTAAAAAGCAGTGCTCTACATAAAATGGGTTCATTTCAATTTATTCAACTCATTTTTAAATTCAGGTAGTGGGACCAATCTATCCTTCCAAACCTTAGAAAAAGCACTCAAGACAATAAAAAAAGGATGCACTGTATCTCTTTTGGGGACAAAAGCTTTCAACAATTTAATATCAAGTTTTGTGGGGTTTTTTGGTACCGGAGATCAAACTCGGGACCTTGAGCTTGCGATAATATCAGGATTTTTGTTGTTGTTGAGACAGGGTCTCACTACATAGTTCAGGCTGACCTTGAAATCACTATATAGTCCAGGCTGGCCTTGAACTTGTGACAATCCTCCTGCCTCAGCCTCTCGAATGCTGGATTTACAGATGTGCACCACCACTTTTAATCTCTTACACGGAGCCCAGATGCTCCATTTCCCAAAGAAAGATATTTATTATGTTAAGAATATTAAGTGTAAGAATGAAGGAAGGATTAATGACACCAAAGGATAGCAGAAACAGCCAACTAAAAATCTGGCTGTGGGGACAAGTTCACATAACTACCATATCACTAATGGGTAATACTTTCCTGAGAGCACACTGCTCAAATCAACCACTGAAATCTGCTCATCCAAAACCAGTAACCTTCTTAACTACTTCTAAGACAATCTATGAATCCTGCTCCCCTCCACCCCTTACTGGGAATGAGCTGTGTCCTCAACCCCCCCCCTTTTTTTGTACAGAGTCTCACTAAGTTGCTAAATTGCCCCAGGACTGTTAATCCACCTGCCTCAACCTCCCAGAGTGCTGGGATCACAGGTGTACACCACCAGGCCAGGCCAACCAGCTGACAGTCTTACATAAAATTGGATTCCAGTATACTTCGTATACTATTCACAAAGCAGGTAAAAAAGGGCCAGGTGTGGCATCACATGCTTGTAATCCTAGCTAATGGGGAGGCTGAAGCAGGAAGATCTCAAATTTGAGCCCCACCTGGGCAACTTAGTGAGACCCTGTCTCAAAAAAATAAAAAGAGCTGGGGATAGAGCCTTGCCTAGGATGAGAAAGGCTTTGGGTTCAATCTCCAGTACCTCAAGAAACAAGAATAAGAAAAAAAATGAGGTAAAAAGGAAAACATTAAAATAAACTAGCCGCAACCATGTATTAAGTCGACTTTTTTTTTTTTGGTACCAGATTTCGAACTTGGGTCCTTGCCCTTGCAAGGCAAGCAGCGGAACCACTGAGCTACATCCCTGGCCCCCAGCCATGTACTAAGGATCCTGAGTGTACTGCCTGCCTGCCTGTCTTCCTTTATTCTTTTTTTTTATCATGCACCTATTAAATGCAGGAACTCTTCTAGGTACTTAGCAGTTATCAGCAAAAAGACAAAGATCTCTGCTCTTGTGTAACTTATATTCTAGTGTCCATGGATTCACTGAGATTGAGTGTGGAACCTACGAGTAATTTGTTTTTGCAACTCTATCTGCAATAAATCTAACTGTAAACATCTTATAATTTCATAATATGGATGAGGACTGAAAGTACACAGAAAAATTTAAATATGGTCTTCATGAGCACTGGACACACCATAAATCTATTAAAAATTCTTTCTTCAAAGAATTAGTAGAAACTAAAAGAACCAACAAGAAACTAAAATGATCGCGCCTGAAATAATGAAGCCCTGCCTTATTTTTCTGGTACTGGGGATCGAACTCAGGACCTTGCGCTTGAGACAGTCACAGCACCACTGTGCTAAATCCCCGGCCTGCCTGCCCTATTTTAATAGTCTGGTCCTTCTGGTCACCTGTAAAATAAGTGCTTCTTATGTTGGCGCTAAGACAGAATCTAGTGGTAGAGCACATGCTCAAAATGGGTCCTAAATTCAATCCCCAGTACCAAAAAAATAAAATAAACAGTAACAATTAAATGACAACTTACAGCTTCACTACATTTATACTTAGAAAAAAAAAAAAAAAAAACAGGGCTGGAGGTGTAGCTCAGTGGTAGAACATCTGTTTATATGCCAGGCTCTGAGTTCAATCTCCGGTATCCCTCCCCTAGCACAGTCACAAAAACCCTTCAACTGATAATATTTACAATGTCTTGAAAGCACTATACATTCAACCCAGGCATGGTGGCACTCTCCTGTCCCAGCACTCAGAAGGCTGAGGCAGGAGGACCTTGACTTCAAAGTCATCCTGGACTATATAGTCAGACTTTCGTCTCCCCTAAAGAGTTAAAGTAAATTTATTTGGCTCACATATCCTTCAGAAAGCACTAGTTTAAGGGCCGGGGATTTAGCTCAGTGGTTTCGCCACCTGCTGCACAAGCGCAAGGACCGATTTGATCCCCAGTACCAAAAAAAAAAAAAAAAAAAAAAAAAACCTAATTTTTTTGGTTTTTTGGTTTCTTTGGTACCAGGGATCGAACTTGGGTCCTTGCGCTTGCACAGCAGGCGGCAAAACCACTGAGCTAAACCCCCGGCCCAAGGAAGCACTAGTTTAAGACAACACCAATAGTAGACTTTTAAACCTGCGCACAGAATACATGAATTTGTTTGAGCTGGACTCAGAGTTTTATTTTATTCAGTTCAGACTAGTCAACATTTTATACCAAAATACAGAACATTTTTATATCAAAATATGTAAATATCAGAGATTGAACTTTAATGAAGCACCAATTAAGTATCTGGATGAAAACTGTGTACAGAGGGCATTCGATCCATAAAGTAACAATCTGTCCCAACTGAGTAACAGAACGTGACATATCCTGCATGTAGCTAACACTCCCTACAAAGCGCCGGGCACCATGTTATGAGCTTTATTCTCACTGACCCATAAAATCCTCACAACTACCCTATGTAGTAGAGACTATTAATACTCCTTAAAAGAAGCTGAACCAGAAGGTGGTTAAGTAACTTGCCTAAGTCACACCTGTGGAACCAGGATTCCAATCTAGCAGACTTGATCCAAAATCACTTTTTCCTAGGTAAAAGGACTACAAAGACTCTGCCATTATCTTACAGAATGGCTTTTGCATACGTGCCCTTTACAAAGACTGGTGTAGACAAAAGTTAATGCTCTGCTTCCTACTCTATTTCCCAGCCCTCTCAATGGCAGCTTAAAATTAGAATGAATTCTCCCTCTCACAGAAAGGCAGTATCCCACCGCTCTGGTCCAACTCCTGTATGACTTTCAGTCTTCACGTTAGTCATCATGTCCATGCCAGACTACTCAGTTTCTTCCCAATTTAGCCTCGTCCTCTGCTCCTTGACTTTTAACTATCATAAGCATTTTCCACATTATTGTTATTTTCCTCACCAGAATACTCACGGGGTCTACTGTTCCACCACTTATCCCCAGTGCCTACTATTAGGCACTCAAATATTTGCTGACTGAGCTAACCACCTGACCCAGCCAGCTAGTGACATCTAAAAGTGAAACAGTGAATTAAAAAGGAAAATCAGGCCCGGGGATTTAGCTCGGTGGTGTTGCCGCCTGCTGCGCAAGTGCAAGGACCCGAGTTCGATCCCCAGTACCAAAAAAAAAAAAAGCACAATCAGGGCCAGAAAGTGCTACCCAAGGCAAAGAACAAGTTCTAAGTTTCATATAATTTATGATAGTGTAAGAGAAACAAGTATACTCAGGAAGTGATCCTCCCCACCAACAAGGCAAGTAAAAGAAAAACTTTAATCACTTGCTCAATTTAATATCGGCATAATTTGTTTTATGAGAATACGTTGCTGATGTCATTGAGATCCAAACCAATGATTTCAGTAACGCTATAAAATGGTTGAAATCCTTTTTATTTTGACAATTCCCAGGGTTCAAATAGGACTGCAGGTGTTTCGCTAAACAGTCTCATTATTAAATTAAGTTGCACTGCCCCAACGCTGGAGCTGTCCTTTAAAGAATCAAGGAGGGGAGAAAGTGGGTTTTACACACAATTACTTTAATACAATTAGTGCTAGTGCCAGAGTCAAAAGGAACTCTTAGATTCTTCCCTTTTCGTTTCCTAAACGGGAAACCGATTAAAAAGGTCAATCATCACTTTTCTTCCACACCCAATAATTCTGCAATGTGTCGAAAGTCCATTAAGAGGTTCTTAAGACTGTGACTGGTAAAATACTTTCCTGCAAATTCTAGCGTCAAGTAAAATAAGGGAAAACCTGACTTCATTCCGCCTGGCTGAGGACAGAAACTGATCATCTTCCTCAGATTACTGCTTCTGTTGATGTCTTGAGAAGCACTGTAAGCAAACACGCGGTAGATTCCCACTCCAAGCACGAAAAGCCTCCGATTGTTCCACACATCAATGGATCAGTCAACGCGGACAACTCGCTTTCCCCCTCTAATTTTCTTAATTATTATTCACACAAATCCTCAAGTTTACTCCATGTTATGAACATATGGAACCTTCTCTTTACCCTCAAGCATAAATGCAGCCTTTCACCACATACCTAGTACTGCTTCAATCACAACCACTAAAATGTTCCTTAGAAATATCACACATCTTCGTAACTCCACACAAATACGGAAAAAGCCAGTCAAGTTGCTTAAAGAAACAGGATTTGGGAATGCTGTTAAATGCTGCATATTTTTTACCCACAGCAGGTACTTAAGAGTGGGAGATCTGAAAGCAAAAGGCCGGATGAAAAGCAGGGGAAGACCCCGCCCCAGTACACTAGATGCCGACTGAGACAGTAACTTGGGTCTGTCGTTTGGAATCGGAATCACTGAAACAAAGGCGTATATTACGAGAAGCAAGATGTCTGGAGGGGGAAAAAGGGCTTGCAGCTACAGAGACCGCACACCATCCTCCCACAAGACTTACCTATGGTGGAAATAAAGGTGGTATTGAAGGCATCATCCGAAAAACGAAAAAGGACGCAGGTCTTCCCCACTCCCGAGTCTCCGATCAGGAGCAGCTTGAAAAGCAGGTCGTACGTCTTCTTCGCCATTGGGAGGAGCGGCTCAGGCTCTCGCCGCCGGCGGCCCCGAGGGATCGGTCCCTCGCACTACAGCCAACTCCTCACCCCGGCGTTCTCGGGCCGGAGGACCGGGGAGCGTGGGAAAAAGGAGGGCTGGAGAGGGCGCGGGCGACCTACGAATGGCCTCGTCGAGGAAGCCCAGGCAGTGGCGGCGCCCGGGGCCTCTGAGGACGGCGACGGCGGCTCCACAGCCTCTCCCAGCCGCTCCGCCCGGTTCCGGGGAGTCGGTCGGGACAAAATGGCCTCCCCTCCCCCTCAGGGCTACTCGGCCGGGACGCTCTCACGGGCGAGCGAGCGGGCTCTGCTGTCGAGGGAGCGCGGCAGGCGTGAGGACAGCCTCTCTCGAGCAGGAACTCCGCGTCAGGGCGCGGCGAGGGCAGCGAAGGAGGGCCGCGAGCCGGCGAGCCCAGCTACATAGCCCCAGGAAGCCGAGCCTCCCCGGCCAGAGCCACCTTTTCCCCGTGCCCTCTCACGCCGGCGTGCGCGCTGCCTGAGACGCACGCAAGGACGTACGCCCGCCCTTCCCTCTCGCCCTCGCCCTGCGGTCCGCCTCTGCGCACGCGCGCGGGAGGGTGTGGGGGGCACGCGTGGGCGGAGACGGCAGCGCTAGGCTCCTCCGAGCCCGGACCCCGAGAGGCGAGGGGCGGGCCCGGGAGGGCGAGGCCGCGGGCGCGCTCCCTGCGGCTGCCTGATAGGGTGCGCGGCGCTGCGAGCACGCCCCGCGGGAGGCGCTGCCTAGCGACTGCGCAGGCGCAGGACCCCGCCGGTCCCCAGTTTCCCCTGGTTCCCGGGGTCGGCCCGCCGACTGTGCTGGGAGCCCTCTGCGCCGCTTTGTCGGGGGTGTGGCGCCGCGAGTCTTGGCGCAGCGATGGGCGTAGATGGTCGTGTGTCGCTGTGTAAGCGCCGCTCGTAGACGCGAGAAAAGTAGCGCCCTGGAGCATGTAATCAATCACCTCTGTGCACAAACGCGAAGCCTCCTGGAGCGCCTTCCCTGGTGGAGCGGCCGTGACGGGAAATCAGCGCCCCATCCCGGCCTCCTGAAGGGGGAGGAGCTGGCGTTCGAGAGCAGGAGTTCGAAAGCAAAAGTTGGCCACGCTGCCCGGGTCGGGGTGATGTCGGCCTTCCGGGGCGAGCGGAGGCGAGCTGGGAACCCCGGGGCGCAGGCGGCCCTCCTGCGGGTGGAAGCTTAGCTGCCGTGCCCCGCGCGGAGAACCGGGCCTCGAAGCCGGCAGAGCCCGGGAGAGAGCGCCCTACCGAGGAGGCGGGGCCTGCCTGCTGCCACAGTCGAAAATCCAGCAGCATCCGTGCACTTTCTGTTTGTTTACGCACTGCCTTTTCCGCGTCACACCTCCCTTTCCTCCTTCGCTGTGCCTGAAGTTTCCGTGCTCTTGAGCTATCAGTGTGCTCCTCTCCCGCACACCCAGGACCCGGCCAGCCAGGTCAGCCTCAAAAAGAGAAAACCGTGTGGCGTCTGGAAAGCGAGGAACAAGGATTGTGAGAGAAGTCAAACCTACATTTTTACACACAACTCCGCCACCACCAGAAAGTGTATTGTAATTAAAATGAATCTTTGGGGCAGATCCAGTCATCATGTTTCAGTCTCTTGTGCTTTAAACATTGGTCCTACATTCTGTCCCAAGCTTTCCGAAAGTTTCCTTACCGAAGGTCCTTGTCTTCTCTAATATACCTCCCTCTTCAGTCGGATTCTCTGACTGCTCTTCTTAGTCTTAGCGCTTAAACCTTATTGCCCTCTGAATCGTTCTTCCCCTAGTTGGGAATGTCTTATGACAATACCAACAATTCTAGGCTGGGCCTGGTGGCACACGCTTGTAATTCCAGCCCTCACGAGGCTGAGGCAAGAGGATCACCACAAGTTCGAGGTCAGCTACAAATCCAGACCCAGTCTCAAAAAACCAAAAATTAAATAAATAAACAATAATAAACTAGGGTAAAAGAAGGAAGCAACAAGAAAAAAGTGAAAAGGAAAAAAATTGAAACGAAGCTTTTGTGCACATAGAGGAGGTGGCTTGAGGGGGAAATGGGATAAAATAAAATTTATAAAAAATAAAATAGGGTGGCTGTGCAAATCATAAAGTGAGCTATAGCAAGTGCTTCACAAGTTTGTCAATTCAGAGTCTTCACCTTGAGCATCTCAAGAAAATCTTCAGTGTTAACTTGATTATTCCAGAATAAATTCAATTAAGCCAAACCCCAATGTTATAAAGCATCTTGAAAGTAATATATATATGAAAATAATATATACATGTGTACATATATGCAGAAAGCTTAATTTAGGGAGTAAATACTATTACATGAATTTGAAGAGTAAGGGATAGCTAAAAATGTTATTTTCCATACTAGGAGTTGGGAAAAAAATTTTAACTTCATCCTGTATTCTTCATTCATTCCAACTATCTTATCAATTAGAAACTTTATCCATAGACCCATACCCTGAAACTTGAGGAATTAATTACATTAATTAGCAAGTTGCATTTGTTACTGAGTCAGGATCATAGAATTTTAGGACTGAATGTTTGAAATCACAACTGAGCCCCTGCACATGGTTGACCAATGAAGAGTCTGAGGCTCAAGAGAGGTGAGTGAAGAGCTGGGACTGTGGGCATGGGAAGAGGGGAAATCAAGTAGCACCACACTGCCTGAAGGTGAGAATTGGGAGGGTCGGCAAGCACGTGGTACTTCAGGTCCTTAAAGTTAAAAGTTTTGCCAGATCAAGTCCTGACATGGTCCCAGGTGCCGTTGCCACTGGCAGCAGGGATCAAGGCAAGGAGAACTCCGACTTCTGACTCTAGAAAAAAGAATACAGTGAGGATCTACATAGCCTAAAAGATAAACCTAGAGGTATGAAATAATATTTGATGAAAGTGGAGGTGGTGAAAGCCAGGACCACACCTATAATCTGAGCACTCAGGAGGCTGAATCAGGAGCATTGTGAGTTTGAGGCCAGCCTGGGCTACGTAGTGAGCTCAGTCTGGCCTGGATTGTGTAGCAAGACCTTGTCTCAAAAAATAACAGAGCCAGGGCCGGGGATTTAGCTCAGTGGTTTCACTGCCTGCTGCGCAAGCGCAAGGACCCGAGTTCGATCCCCGGTACAAAAAATAATAATAATAATAACAGAACCGGAGATTTAGCTCAGTGGTTCTGCCACCTGCCTCGAAAGCACTAGGCTGCCTGCCTCAAAAGTGCTAGGTCCCGAGTTCAATCCCTGATACCAAAAAAAAAAAAAAACAATGAAAAAGTGGAAGCAGTGAAAGAAATCCCAATCTTAGCAGGGTTAGAGTTGTGGTTTAGTGGTAGAGTGCGTGCCTGGCATGACCAAGGCCCTGGGTTCCATCTGCAGCACTAACAAAAGGTTAAAAAACCGGCGTGGTGGCATATGCCTGTAATCCTAGTCCTCAGGAGGCTGAGGCAGGAAGACTGCCTCAAGCTTGAGGCCATCCTGGCTACTTAGTTCAAGCCCAGCCTGAATTACATAGGGAAATCCTATCTCAAAAAATGAAGAAAGGATAAAAGACAATTCCGCTCTGATGCTCATTTACAATTGTTGCCTTTTTCAGAATTGCCGTGTAATGACTTGACTCCACATATTTGCAAAGCCAAGAAAGGAAATAGGTTTATCTACATATTTGTACTATCAATTAAGGTATTGTGTCTACAATTTTCTAGAAAAAACACAACCTCCCTTTATGACTTACAAGAAATTTCTGCCTCAAAAGGTAATGACAAAAAAAAAAAAAGATACTGATTTAGAATCCTCTTCACCATTGTTCCCGGTATTATTGCTTAGTCTCTATACCAGATTTCTTTCTCTTTTCTCCACCCCGATCTTCGCTGCACTCTATGTTCTTCATAAGAATGGAGACTTCCCTGGAAGGGCAGGCCCTACTGTGCCATTCCCTAGCTGTAAAACAGCCCTCCCGTCTCTGGGACTGCCCATTTACTAGTGCCTATTTCCTGTGTTCATACCCATAACCTTCCTGTGGCGACCTCATGAGGAACTTAGATTGTCCTGAAGCTAAAAACTGACTGCTTAGGCTACCACAGTTCATAACTCCAAACTCTGCCAAAATTCTCCTCTATTTATTTATTAATTTTTGGTACCGGGGATCAATCTCCGGATCTTGTGCTTGTGAGGTGGGCAGCAGAACCACTGAGCTAAATCCCCGGCCCCTGCCTGTATATCTCTTATTTGTTTGTTTTTGTTTTGTTTTTTGAGGCAGGGTCTCACTGTGTAGGCCAGGCTGGCCTCAGACTCCTGGCAATCCTCCTGCCTCAGCCTCCGGGGCGCTAGGATTACAGTTGTGCGCCCACCCTCTGCTTATGCCTGTATATCTTGATGACTCAGCCCCTAACCCTCTCAGAAAAGTATTGAGACTTCAATACTAGTCTGTGTGTGTTCTCGTCCAAGCCAAGGACACCTCAGCTCTGAAATGCTGGCCTGTTCAGCTGGCATCTGAGGGCTCCCAGCCAACCTTTGTTACCCTGGCTTCCACACACTCCTCTCTAAACAAGCTGAGTTTTCTTCCCAACAGTTACTATGTGTCTTTTTTATTTCAAATTTGTTGAATGTGGCTCTGCCTCTGAAATCCACCTCTCTCCAGGCCATCTCAACTTCAATGTCCTCACCATGGCTTTCTCCCCACTCTTGCTGGGCATAGCCTGTTTCTGCTCTGAACTCCCTTAGAGCTTCCTAAAATCAGTTAAATGTCTCCCTTTTTATTTCATGAGTAATACATACATACTTTAGAGACTCAGAAACTGCAAATAAGCAAAACAAAATTATTTATTTAGGCAGTACTGGGGATTGAACCCAGGACTTTCACACTAAGCGACATCCTCAGACCTTTTTTGCCCAGGCTGACCTCAAACTTGTAATCCTCCTTCTTCAGCTACCCAGAGTGCTGGGATTACAGGCATGCACTGCCACACCGGGATCTAAAATTTTTAATTATTTTTAAAATTAATTTTATTGGTACATTTTAGATATACATAATGATAACATTCATCACATGGAATTCGTACCTGTATAAAATTTGTAATTATTAAAATTGTACCCCTAGAGATAGCCACTATAAGTATTTTGGTAAATAGCCACATGGATAGTTTTCTTCTCATACTTTTTTTTTTGCAATTATTCTTAATAGAAATAAGAACTTAATTTGCCTAGTGCCTGCACTATATGAAGTACATTTACACACATTATCTTATTGAATTTTTAGAACAATCCCGTGGAGTATCATCCCTTTGACACATGAGGAAAATAGGCTTAGTGAGGTTGAATGAATCATCTATTGTGGTAGAGCCAGTCACCAGCAGAACTGGTTCTTGAAGCTATATCCTCTGACTCCAACTTTAGCTCATTTCACTCTATCACAGTTGCCCTTCTAGCTTTAACAGTATTTCTTGTTTACAAAAACAAACTCTACAAGGCAGTTATTTGCAATTTTATGCCTCTCCTAAAAATGATAATACATCAGGTAGGATCCTGAATCAGTGCAGGGACTACATTACAAGTATTATCTACATAAGTAGATAGAGCCGGGCATGGTGGCACATGCCCGAGAAGGCTCTGTGTTCATCCCCAGTACTGCAAAGAATAAATAAATAGGCTGGGGATGTAGCTCTGTGTGAAAGCCCCGGGTTCAACTCAATTCAGTCCTGGAAAGAAGAGAGGCGAGGGCCTTTTGTAGGCCAAGCAAGCGAGTGCTGTATCGCAGAGCTCATGACAATTGAAGCTCATAACCTCTTTTTGCAATGTCTAAAGGAAAATAAAATAATCATCTAAGGCAAAGGATGATTGTCTATGTACTAATGACCGGCTATTCAACTGTCCATCAACATAGCAACTGCTCCATTGACACCACATGGAAAACGCAGAGCGTGGAGAAATGCGTAAACACAGCATTTCCTTCCAACATGAAGCTGTGCGTAGGAAACCCCGGGCGGGTCAGCACGGAACAGGTCCACACGGTGCAGACCTGCAGTCTGGGATCTTGCTGTGTATGAGGGCATGAATTTTCTTTATGCCTCATCACCACATAGCAGAACTATAGTGATGCAAATTTTAAAATGGGACAGATTGCATTTAATCACATTTGTTTCATCATGGAAGACCAGACTTCAAGTAATTGTCTGTTCCTGACCCTTGGTGTTGGACTCCCAGCTGACAGCTGTCAGCCCTTCCCCTGCCCTGTCTGGTTCCGGCTCTTTAGAAAAAGCGCCCCAGTACCCACACACCGCCCCACCTCTTTCCTGGAGGCAGAGAGAGAGGGTACACATGCAGGGTATCAAAACCACTCATGCTACATGCCAACTGAGTTAGGCGCTGCCAAGACAGTATCTGAGAACGGCGAAGTCTGGTGTCCTAAACACCCCTGAGAGGGAGCCAGGCCCTTGGCTGCTTTTGCATTCAGGGATGCGCCACCTATTGTCCTGACCCTGGGAGCTGCCCTGTGTCCTGGACACCTGAACAGGGCTGCTGCTCTTTGCCTTGCTCCTATAGGTGACACCCCCCCCATATTCACACTAAGCTGTGTGGCCACCAGCCCGCATGGTGAGATGTGCTGCTAGTCCCACCTCCTTGGAAGGCTGAGGCAGGAGGATTGCTTGAGCCCAGGAGTTTGAGGACAGCCTGCACAACATAACAACACCTCATCTCAAAATAAATAAATAAATAAATAAATAAATAAATAAATAAAAGGAGAAGGAGGAAGAAGAGGAGGAGAGGAGGAAGATGAGCTGAAATTTGGACTCAGAGTCTAACAACACAAAGAGGCACAGGGCCAGGAAGTGCACTGGGAGGGAACAGCGGTAGCACCTGTGTATCCAGAGGCAGCTGAGCTCCCAGGCCAGGGCTGGCCACCATATGCTACAGCTGCAGACTCTCTGGTTATGGTGGGGACAGTGACAACCTCACTGCTGACCTAGTAGACCAGATTTATGTCCTATTTCTGCCCTCTAATTCCTGACCCTGATTCACCAGCCTTCCCAGTAATTTTGAGAGCTTCTTCACAGCCTTTCAATAAGTTTAAATATTACTGGTGTAAAAGTCCATCAACAGATGAATGGATAAAGAAAATGTGGGATTTATATTCAATGGAGTACTACTGTGCTATAAAGAAGGATAAACATGAGTTATTTGTGGGACTATGGATGCACCTTGAGACCATAATGTTAAGTGAAATAAATCACACACACACAAGCTTAACTATCATATGGTTTCTTTTATATAAGAAATGAATTCAAGAGCAATTCAATACAGTTAATAGAAAAACAGGGAGCTAGATCTTTCGCAAATGGGAAAGGGATAAAAAGATGGAGGGAGGGGCCGGGGATTTAGCTCAGTGGTTCCATCGCCTGCCTTGCAAGCGCAAGGACCTGAGTTCGATCCCCGGTACCAAAAAAAAAAAAAAAAGAAAGAAAGAAAAAAAAGAGTACTTTGAGGTAGGAACCTTCATAATCCCATGTTCAGATGAGCAGACAAGGGTTTGAAGAAGCTGATGTGGAGACGAAGCCTGCCACCTCCTTCAAAATAACCAGGGAAAGGAGGATGCGTGAATACCGATGAAATGAGCTTGGCCAGGAGTTGATAATTATTCAAGCCGCATAATGAGTATGTGGACGTTCATTATACTGATATGTTTAATTTGTATATATTTGAACTTTTCCATTATTAAAAGTTTTAAACTTGATCCAACTCATATCAATAATAAGTGGTAAAGTTAGGTTTTGATCCCAGGCCCTCCTGACTTCAAGGCCTGCTCTTAATTCTGCATTGGATTCCTGGCAAGGTGCCTGACAAGACCTAAGCAGAAAAGATAAACAATCTTCGGAGAATTCAAAGGTGATTCAGAAGCCTCTTGACTCATATCTGCTCTTGTTTTCCAGGTCCAGCACAGAAAGGATCAGCACAGCATGGCCAGATATTACAGCCTGCCCTGAGCCTGTTTTAAAAAGGATACCCTTGCTTTCTCTGCCTGCTTCTGAGGAGGTGCAGAAGTAGCCAGTCAGAGAGGCTGGCAGCCGAAGTTTTCTAAAAACACCCAGGCAATAGCTGTCCTTGCATTGTCACCTGACCCACCAGGTCCTGAGTCAGCACCACACTCCTCCCCGCCTCCCCCGGGAGCCAGATCTGACTTGCCCTTTCCTGGCGGAGGTGAACCAGTTGAGCCAGCCCAGCCCTACTGTCCCAGCATCCTCTTTGGTGGCAGCTTCTTGCTGTCTGACTCTCACCCAGGGCTCCCACCCTTGTGCAGCCTTTGTCACCCAGAGCAGTGACCTCATGCCTGGAACTTTCCTCTAAAGGCAGCTAAAAGCCACTGCCAGCTGGGCACAGTGCCACACACCTGTAATCCCACACTCTGGAGACTGAGGCAGGAGGATCACCGCAAGCTCAAATTATGTAGTGAGTCCAAGGCCAGCCTGAACTATACAGTGCCTCAAACAACCAAAGCCACTACCAAGTCCTCAGAGACACAGACAAGGGTCTGAAATCCATCCCTGGATGGAAAGGAGGAGTTGGGCCCCAGGATCTCCTACCACTGGCCAAAGTCTTCCTTGTCTACATGTCTTTGGGATTTGCTTTAGGAAAAAAAAAAAAAAAAAACAGAAATAAATGTAAAGGTGCCCCTGTCCATAGAGCAGATTCCACTTCTTGGCCCAATCAATCCCAAAGGAGACCAGGTGGGGGCAATATGGCGACCAACTCTGGGTCTGGGCTTCTGTGGAGAACCTCTCCTGGGTCCAGTGCTCACATCTTTTTCTTGGTCCACGTGCAGTGATATAGTAACTGCTGATGGCATCTTCTCCACATGTCAGAGCCTGGCCGGTGACAGCAAGACACGGTCTCCCGGATCCTGCTCCTTCCTTGCACCTCCAGGGCACCCTGGTCTGAATTTGGGGCCTGGACTCAGGCTTGTGTGACTTTGGGCAGGTGACAGTGTTTATCCTCTATAAAATAGGAACACAGCTGTGCAGGGCTGTCGTGAAGGACAAAGTACCTTCCTGAAGCACGCCATCTGTGTACCATCCCTTGCCTTGCAGTCCCACTTGCCCGGAGCCCCACCCTGCTCTGACCTCCTGTTTGGGGCATCACACTGCTCCCCACCGAGCCCCCCACGCTCCAGCCGCCTGGTCACCTGAGGGCCTTGCCCAGACCACACCACTTGCTGGCCCCACGACTTTGCACACCTTTAGCCTGAGCTGTCCCCTTGACAACTGCCACACAGTCGGCCCGACTGCCTCTGTCTGTTCTCACTACCTCATCACCTTCTGGGCCCCAGAACTCCGGAAGGCGAGCACTCCAGGGCTCCTCCACATCAGCAGTCTTTGCCTGCTCCCTTCGCCCTTTCCCGCTACTGTGAGTCTTTTGCACGCAAACAAGGATGTGCCTACCTGAAAGGAAACAACTGTGTGCTCACCTCCCTCCCTATCCTGGGGCCGTTTCTTAAGTGTATACTAGGACTTCCTTAACTGTGTCATAGCAATAACTTTCAGGTTTGTGATCAGCTAAAAGCCTAGAACGTTATTCTTAGACTGTAGTTAAGTCTTCTACGTTTTGTATATCACAGCTGACTTCACAAGATCTAACTTTAGTATGTCATCTATTTATCTCTCATTTATCATTTTGGTTCTTTAAGAAATAAGTTGCATGAGAAAAACAGACAACTTACAGAATAAAAGAGACTTAAATGACGTACCAACCAATTGAAATGTGTAGACCTTGTTTGGATCCTCATTAAAACAAACCATGAAGGGCTGGGGATTTAGCTGAGTGCTTTTGCCACCTGCTGAGCAAGCACAAGGGCCTGAGTTCAATCCCCAGTACCAAAAAACAAAAAAACAAAAAAAAACACAAAACAAACCATGAAAAAACACCTTTTTTTGTTTTTTGTTTGCCTTGAGGCAGGGTCTCACCAGGCTGGCCTCAAACTCCCACTCTCCCCTCACCTTCACAAGTGCTGGAATTGCAGGCATGCACCTCCTGCCAGGCAAACAACCCCACAAAACTTTTTTTTCGTACCAGGGATCAAACTGGGGTACTAGGGCAGACAGTGAAACCACTGAGCTAAATCCCCAGCCCCCCCAATTTTTTATTAGTGATGAGGCAATTGGAAATTTGAACAATAAATACTTGATGTTAATAAGATTTCTTTTTTCTTTTTTTGGCACCGGGGATCAAACTCAGGACCTTGCATTTGTGAGGCAGGCGCCTGAACCACTGAGCTAAATCCCTGGCCCTGTTGCTTGAAAATACAATGTTTGGGATTTGGTTCAAAATAAAATGAAGGTGGGTACGAGAGTGGGAGGTTAGGAGAAATAAGATTGGCCATGAGATGAAGACTGTTCAAGCTGGGTGATCAGTACGTCTATAATGTCTACTGTTGTAGATATTCGAAATTATCCAAAATGAAAAGTAGAAGAAAGCTGTTTTGGATCTTGCCTCTATCATCCAAAACGTTACATGTTTTTGGCCCTGTACCCTCTGCCAATCTAGTAAAGATGATTTCCCTATCTACATTTTTTGTTTGTTTGTTTCACACGTCTTTTAGTCAGCTTCGTAAAGCCAAAGAAAACTGAGTACAAGAGTTCCTTAGCCACTGCAAATACAACATCAATGGTGTATGCATACGTCTTCCAGTAAAAAAGGACAATATAAATAAATTCGAAAACCTCAGGGCATCTGCACGGCTTCCACAGGCATGCACTGCATGGCAGCCACTGGCTCAGAGCCACCTCTCCGCGCCCTGGCCAGTGTCCTACCAGGCTACCCTCAAATGGCACACTGAGTCCGAAAAAGCCACAGCTTGCTTAGCTTCTGGCAGAGCGAATTCAGAGTCCATTCAATCTTAGTGAAATGAATCGAGACACCCAACTTCATGGGTGACCCCCCAAAAAGAAACAATGAAAACACAACCAAAACCAAAAATCCACACAACAGGGCTGGGGTACAGCTCAGGGGCAGAGCGGCGGCCTAACGTGTGCAAGGCCCTGGGTTGGATCCCCAGCACCACTGAAGGAAAAAAAAAAAAAATCACACAACCCCCAATAATTGTTTTTTTTAAAAAGCTATGGTTCATCGTTTAAAAAAAAATGAGTAAACTCTGAAGTACTTTTCAAAACGGTTTCAAAACCCTTGAAAACAGACAGCGTCTCCTTAAAAAGCAAAGTCTAGTAACGAGGCCATCTCGGGGGTCAGAGGCAGTCAGGCAGGGTTGACAAGATCAGAACAGAAATGACTACAAAAGTGGGAATACAAGGAGGTATGTTCACTACACATCAACGATTCAGCGCAGCTCCCAAAATCTTTAAATACACAGCCATGGAAGGACGGTCTTGAGCAGGAAGGATTGTTACTCGTTGTGTGTAGCGTCGCTGTCGTAGCTGTCTCTGTAGGACCCTCCCGAGCTCCAGTCACCGTAGCTGCCACCCTGACTCCAGCTGCTGTAATAGTGTCTGGAGCCGCCATGGCCTCCACTGCGGGACTCAAAGCGGCCACCCCCATAGCCACGGTCCCCTCCCCCTCTGGAGAACCCAAGGCCCCGGCCACGGCCCCCTCGGAAGAAGACCCGGCCTCCGGCAGAGCCGCCTCGGTACCCACGGGATCGGCTGTCGGAAGACTCCCCGGCCTGGTCGACACAGATCTGTCGCCCATCCACTGACTTCCCATTCATAGCCATCATGGCGTCCTTGGCATCTTCAATGTTTTCCAAGGTGACGAACCCAAACCCCCGAGATCACTGCGTTTCCCTGTCTTTCACCACCACCACTTCAGAGATCTGGTCGTATTTGGTGAAGACCTGCTCCAGCGACTGCTCGTTGGTATCGAAACTCAGCCCTCCAACGAAAAGCTTGCCTTCATCCGATCCCATGGTAGCCGCTGAGTCGGGCAGGTCCCTGACGCGGGCGGGATGACTGCAGGGCACACCGACCCGAGCCTCCTAAGGCGCGAGTGAAGGACCCTAGCTACATTTAAGAAGTTAATAAACATGTAAATGAGGTCAGGGCGGAGAGCAGATCCCTGTGGCCTACCAAAGCCCCAACACATTGATATGTTAGCCAGCCTCTTTTTTAAAATGGCTAGTCAATTAACTATGACTTCGTGTATCTCAATATCCGGGTTTTGTTGATGAGGATATCATGAAAGACTTGTCGAGAAACCTGCAAAAGTCAAAATGCACAATTTTAAGCATTCACCTCACCTGCTACTTTTGCAATCTCTCTCTCTCTACCTTCCTTCCTTCCTTCCTTCCTTCCTGTAGTGGGGATTGAACCCAGAGCCTCTACACTGAGACACGGAGCCTTTTTTTGTTTGTTTGTTTTTTGGTACCGGGGATCGAACTCAGGTCGTTGCACTTGCACAGCAGGCAGCAAAACCACTGAGCTAAATCCCCGTCCCCAAGCCTTTGGGGGGGGGGGGTAAGGTCTCACTAAGAAGCTAAATTGTCTAGGCTGGCCTTGCTCTTGCAATCCTCCTGCCTCGGCCTCTCGGTGTGCTGGGATGACAGCTGTGTACCACCTGTAATTTTTATGTTATTTTAAAACTTATTATTTAACTATTTATTTTAACATTTATTAATTATTATAACTAATTATTTATTTATTATTTTGGGGGAGCTAACCCAGGAGCTCACACATGCTAGGAAAGGACTCCACCTCTAAACTACACCCCTAGGCATTTTTATTTTAACTCAGGATCCCCCAGAGTCGCCCAGGCTGACCTCAAACCTGTGATCCTAGCACTTGGGAGGCTAAGGCAAGCAGATCAGGAGTTTCAGGTCAGCCTACCTGTGCTCTAAGTAAATCATTGTTGGTTCCAAGTATATCCTATATCCATCTTTTTTTTCCAAAATACTCCAAGGTTTTTGTTTGTTTGTTTTTGCTGTACTAGGAACTGACTCCAGAGCCTTTGCACTGAGCTACATC